>CM056379.1:5387354-5947354 GCA_029718625.1 Synaphobranchus kaupii
TTCGACTGTGCTAATTAGACTACACTGTGAGTAGACTGTGCTAATTAGACTGCACTGTGAGTAGACTGTGCTAATTAGACTACACTGTGCTGATTAGACTGCCCTGTGATTCGACTGTGCTAATTAGACTACACTGTGAGTAGACTGTGCTAATTAGACTACACTGTGAATAGACTGTGCTAATTAGACTACACTGTGAATAGACTGTGCTGATTAGACTGCATTGTGAGTAGACTGTGCTGATTAGACTGCATTGTGAGTAGACTATGCTGATAAGACTGTGCTATAACTAGGCTGTGCCCTGTGCTTGCAGGCCCTGAGCAGGTGCCGTCTGAAGCACTGTGTGGCTCTGTGGCAGTTCCTGTCCTCACTCAAATCAGAGAGCATGCTGCACCTAAAGAGGGTAAAAAACACCAAACGCCTAACCACACACACCTTCCCACACCAAACACCAAACCACACACACCTTCCACACCAAACACCTAACCCACACCACACACCTTCCACACCAAACACCAAACCACACACACCTTCCACACCAAACACCAAACCACACACACCTTCCACACCAAACACCAAACCCACACACACCTTCCACACCAAACACCAAACCACACACACCTTCCACACCAAACACCAAACCACACACACCTTCACCAAACACCAACCACCACACACCAAACACACAAACACCACCACACACCTTCCACACCAACAACACCACCTTCCACACAACCACCAAACCACACCCCTTCCACACCAAACCACCACACCACCTTCCACACCAAACCACACACACCTTCCACACCAAACCACACACACTTTCCACACCAAACCACACACACTTCCACACCAAACCACACACACTTTCCACACCAAACACCAACCACACACACCTTCCACACCAAACACACTCTCTCTTCTGTTCACTCTATGCGCCTCTCTCTCCCCCCCTCCCCCTCTCTCATTCCCCTCCCCCCCTCTCTCATTCCCTCCCTCCCTCTCTCTCCCCCCCTCCCCCTCTCTCTCTCCCCCCTCCCCCTCTCTCTCTCCCCCCCCTCCCCCCCTCTCTCATTCCCTCCCTCCCCCCCTCTCTCATTCCCTCCCTCCCCCCCTCTCTCATTCCCTCCCTCCCCCCCCTCTCTCATTCCCTCCCTCCCCCCCTCTCTCATTCCCTCCCTCCCCCTCTCTCTCTCTCCCCCCCCTCCCCCTCTCTCTCTCTCCCCCCTCTCCCGCCCTCCCGCTCTCTCTCCCTCCCCCCCTCTCATTCCCTCCCTCCCCCTCTCTCATTCCCTCCCTCCCCCTCTCTCTCTCTCCCCCCCCCTCCTCTCTCATTCCCTCCCTCCCCCTCTCTCTCTCTCCCCCCCTCCCCCTCCCCCCCTCCCGCCCTCTCTCCCCCCCCTCTCCCCCCTCCCGCCCCTCTCTCCCCCCCCCTCTCCCCCCCTCCCGCCCTCTCTCCCCCCCCCCTCTCCCCCCTCCCGCCCTCTCTCCCTCCCCCCTCTCTCCCCCCCGCCCTCTCTCCCCCCCGCCCTCTCTCCCTCCCCCCCTCTCTCCCCCCCCCCTCTCTCCCCCCCCCCTCTCCCCCCTCCCGCCCTCTCTCCCTCCCCCCTCTCTCCCCCCCCCCCTCTCCCCCCCCCCCCTCTCTCCCCCCCCCCCCTCTCTCCCCCCCGCCCTCTCTCCCTCCCCCCTCTCTCCCCCCCGCCCTCTCTCCCTCCCCCCTCTCTCCCCCCCGCCCTCTCTCCCTCCCCCCTCTCTCCCCCCCGCCCTCTCTCCCTCCCCCCCCCCTCCCCCTCCCCTCCCCTCCCCCCCCCCTCTCCCCCCCCTCCCCCCCTCTCTCTCTCCCCTCTCTCCCTCCCTCTCTCTCTCCCTCTCTCAGGACCCATTCATGGGGATCGGGGATCAGTACAGGAGGCCCCTGGGTGAGGAGGTGCGCAGGCTACTGACGGGGTTTTGCAGCAGGGGCAGTGTGGAGGCCTTCCTGCAGGAGATGCACCAGTTCCTACTGCTACACCTCAACACCAACCGTGACCCTGACCTGTACCTGCCTGACTGGGGGTGAGGTTACAGGGCTCTCATTATTCAGTTTCACAATGCGCATCATTGTAGCTTCAGAAGGAAACTCAATAATGCGCATTGTGTAAGGTTATTATTGAGTTTCAGAAAGAGTTTCTGATTTCCATTTTTTTTTTTGTCCAGTCTGAAGGAGACGCTGCAGTCTTACATGGAGCGCAAAGACCTGGACCTCCCGTCTGAGGTGGAGGAGATTTTCCCAGAGGAGATCCGCCTGTCTCAGGCCCTCGCTGCCTGGAGGTTTACTGTGGCCTTTAAACAGGGGCGGAGCCTGAGGTAGCCACACTACGCCCTTTGAAGAGTAGTTTTTTTTTGCAATGTTTATTTATTTTTGTTTTTGCAGTGTTCTGGAACACCACTGCTTTCAGTGACCAGCAGTGATTGTTACATCAGCGTTAGAATGTTCAGTGACCAGCAGTGATTGTTACATCAGCGTTAGAATGTTCAGTTATGAGCACTCTAATTGGGTACTTCATGATCTTGCACCTTAAATGGTTATGGTCACGTGTCGGATCTTTCCGCCCCGTGATTGGGAGTCGGATGCACTGACTCCGCCTGTCTGGCCTACGTTATTACGCTCAGACACTCGTTCAGTTTTCTGTTGAAGAATGTGGTCTGCGCTCGTCTTATCTTTTTTTTTTAATTTATAAATTTTTTTTTTTTTAATGACCTGGGTTGATGGTTCGTTTAAAGTAGAAATAGTGTATTATGGCACACAGAATTAAAAAAACTTTCAGTGCTCTTGAGCATGAGCAGATATATATATTCACCACTGAGTGGCGCTGTCGAGCATTCCTTTTGTACTGCAAGCCAGGGACCAAGTCAATATGGTGGTTGTAAATGGCCTATGTTGCAGAAATAGGTAGTAAACCTTATTCCCAAATTCAGAAAAAAAATAATTAAAGAGTAAAAAGTATTTAAAAAAACTACATAATTTTTACATTTCACTGCATGTGATGATGCAGCACAGTATTTAAATAAGGCTGTTTTTTTAATTGTGTCAAAATATACTTTTCTGATCATCATGGACCCACACAGAGTAAACTAAACTGATGAAGGGGAAATCTAACATTTTCACAATTTTGCTCACATTTACCAAAACATGTATTTACAAATATTCCGACAAAAATCACTGTAATTTTATTTTCTTCAACTAAATTATGTTTTAATAAAGTAAGACTGCAGCTATATTTTTCATGTGTTTTTCATGTCAACACAGTTATTTTCCAGGTATCAGTTACTGCTTGGTGACAGTGTAGCACAGGGGTGCACAATTCCAGTCCTGGAGGGTAAGTCTGTGCACTGGTTTTTGTTCCAACCAATCACCTTAGATTAGTTTTCTGACAGCTCTATTTGGATGACAGGTATGCCATCCGCCAAGTTACGGCTTGGCGGGGGCATGCCCCATACCTATACAGCACAGAGAGTTTGGCACTTTTCAGGGTTTCCTACAGAAGTAACCACAATGACCATAGACTCTCAGCCCTTTAAAACATTAACTTCTGTATGTTCTGACCTCATTTAACCACACACCATTCAAATACAACTTCACACATCCACACAATAAAGCCCCAAACTTGGGTTATTTTGCCGTTCTTCTTCTTCTTCTTCTTCCAATTCTCTTATTTTTCCTGCCTACATACACTCAAAGAATAATTCTCCCCATTGGACAACTGCCTTTAATCTTCCTATCAGAAGCTCTGTTTAAAATTGCCTCGTCACATTTACATGCTTCAGAGGCTGTCTACCTACTGCACAAACTGTGAAAGTGTCTAGCTTAGTGGTAACGGTGTTGCGCTACCATATAGCAGGTTGGCAGTTTGAGTCTCACCTGATCCTAACATTAGCACAATTAACACAAGCCTTAACATGCGAGAGATCTGGGTTTCGATCCCCTGCAGGTTCCAAAGTGTAATTTAATTTTCAACTAAAACAGTGTGCACATGTATCGTTTTTCTCATACAAGAATGTTATTTTCACATTAAAGAACATAGTTTTCTTGCAAATGGTTAACCGTATTAACTGTTCACTATTTCACTTGTACTTAAAAAGAGACAGTCTGGTAGCCTAACGTTAGTCTTCTCGCTACCAACGAAAGGTTTACTGCATGTTAATGGTTAGCTACGCAGTACAGGAACAAATATGCCATTTCTTAGGCACGGACAATAATATCAATACAGTACAGACAATACAGCAAAATATCGTCTGGTTAACATCGCATTGCTGCATTAATGTAAAACAATTCTATAAATAACTGTTCCATTGGCCACATGTTATTAATCTCACACAAATGGCGACAAAAAACGTCCGTCTGTGTGGAGCGTACTTATGTTGTGCTCTTGCGGTAATGTCTGACTCCCTGTGGCGACCGAAGCTTCGACGCTCGCCTCGGCCAAGATTTCTTTATTATTTCTCCATTCATTTCTTCACTTCAGCTCTGTTCAGTTTATCCTTTTCACACATAACACAATGTGACCGTAAAATTATCTAGTATGAAAATTAAGAATTTACGATAATATAACCTACATGCCCTTATGGGATCGGGTTTATAGACCATCAATTCAGCAAAGATATCGGTTTCATGGTTAGTCACTCTAAAAAAATAATAATTACAATCACCTCTGAACATGTCAGTCTACTTCTGCAGACAATGTCTATTGCAAACACTATTAATCATAATAATATAACATAAGACATAATGATAATCTGTGGTAGGCTGCTTTCTTTGACAGTAGTAGCCTAGTTATTGTCTTCTTTTCTCATGTAAGGATCTCTGGGAAATAGCTTTGCCAGAGAAATTTGAACATCAGTCAGCTGGTCAGGAAAACTAGCCTACTAAAGAGTGTAAAGGAAACTACTACTACGAAGCGAGTCAAAATGCCTTATTATTAGTGATGGGCAAAACAGTTCACTTCAGTGACTCGAATCACTAGAATCAGTTCATTAAAAAGATTCGTTCAAAAGATTCGTTCACCGAATCGTTCAGTGCTTGGGCGGAGCTCCGACTGCGTACTGCGTAGTCCGACTCACTCAGTGAACTGAAACGGCCGATCGGTTCATGCGGAAGCGCTGTCGCTTTGACAAACGCGCCAAACTCCGTTTACACGACTTTTAAGTCTTAACTTGCTGGGCCTGATTCTGGCAGTTTGAGCCGCTGATTATCACTCAGGATCACGTCACGTTAACTCACTGTGTCTAGTAGCCTTCAGTGAACGAATCACGACACGTTCGCTCGCAGAAGTCCACTCTGCACGTTCGCTGCTTCGCTCGGCGCCCGCCCGCCCGTGAATGATTCGTTCAGCACAGCAGAACTGGTTCACAGGGGACGAATCACGTTCGCTCGCGGCAGTCCCTCCCCCTCCCTGCACGCTCGCTGCTGATCAGATCCGTTCGAGAGCTCAACTGAACTGAGAAATGAACGGATCTTTTCAGTACATTACATTATATCTTATCCAGAGCGACTTACACCAATTCTTATTACATGTATCCATTTATACAGCTGGATATATACTGAAGCAATTCAGGTTAAGTACCTTGCTCAAGGGTACAACGGCAGTGTCCTACCTGGGAATCGAAAAGGATAATGTATGTTTGAGTCACTTCTGTGAGAGTTCGCTATTGTGTAGGCTATCTGTCCATGTTCTGGGAGAGTAGCCAAGCCCCTCTGCGATTTAAGTGCAGTGCAGTCCATCTCTCTTGTAGACTGCTGGGCATTTCAATTTTCAATAATATATGAACACGGGTTAGATGAAATAAAAACTAATCGGTTTAATTTAGTTGAGTCAAATAAAAAAATGTAGATGTAACCAACTGAGGAAGAATTTTCATTGCGAATTTCCACGCTCATTGCGAGCCGCGACGTCGGCCGTTCGAATCCGGCAGGTAGCTATACGTTTGTCGCATGTCTCTCCCTCTCTCTCTTCTCGTCTCTCTACACTGTGCTGTCTAATAAAGCTGAAAAGCCATAAAAATAAAACTTTAAAAAAGAAAGAACTGTACCAAACTAACACAACAACTTTCCAGCCACGTTATGAATAGGTACAGATTACCTTTTTTTATTATAGTGCCTACCTTTATTTTTTTCTCACAGGAAAACGATTCATGGACGATGTGTGTTACACCCGACACGACAGCGGTTTCATCTTCTCAAGAGTATTATTAAGGTTATTCTAAAACGTACTCGCGTGACTGAACTGATACTTTGGAACTTTGTCATGATTTGTGTTTGTGCGCGTGCAGCAGTTTATTTACTTTATTATAATTGCCATAATAGGTATTAAAATAAAATAAAAACATTGTGTCTGTCAATAGGCTATTTTGTAGGCCAATTTAGGCTAATCGTTGTACATGCATTCTTTTCCGGTACTGGATTTAATCGTGTAGCCTAGGCTATCGTTGATTAGCATTATGAAATGAAAGATAAATGGTAATAATGTAAAACAGTGCGTTTAGCTACGGACCACATTTTGAATTCATTCTAGGTAGTCGTTTAAACTATTTTAATTCTATGATTAAGAAAAAATCCATCACACATAGGCTATATCTTAGTCAAAAGTAGCCTAGTAAATTGTTAAATCAGGCCTATTACATTGATAAATCTTATTTCTGTTACATGAATGCAAAAAGACTTTTTTTGTTGCAAAAAGTTACATTTTACAAATCACGAGCTCCTCTTGGTTTGGATACAAGAGTTAATTGCGTTCTTCCTCAGTTCTTCAGTTGCACTATCACTTCAATTTGCCACTTGGCAGGCTGATACAAACTGATCATATCTGGCCTCATTCTGACGGCAGCAAAAAGGCGGGAGGATAGAATTTGGCTTTCAGTTTCATTCTGATTCATGATTTGAAGTTCAAGCAAATAGCACATATCCCAGTATCAGTTTATTGTCAACAACTGGTTCAACAAAGTTACATTTTAATGCTTATCACAACCATCATAGGAGATTGTTCTTCATAACATTAAAGTCCGTAACACTGATCTTTTTGCAATACAATCCCGTTGTAGAAAAAATATTCTCAATAAGCTTGCCTGGTTAAATAAAGTATTCATTTTAAGAAACGAATACATTGATTTAAACAGTTTTCTAAGCACAACTGAACCAAATAACAGTGTTAATAATGAATGTCCCTTATTAGTTTATAGGATACTTACAACTGCTTGAGATATAACATAAGATATATGTTAAATGACATATAACATATAGGGCTCTATTTTAATAAACCAAACGCAATGGTGAACGCAAGAGTAATCGCTTGGCGGTATCGCTCTGAGGGCGTGTCGGCGAGAAATTTGGTAATTTCATGACGGCAATCTTGGCGCACCTTATGGCGGTATTGCTAAAAGGCTGGGTTTAAATGTCCAAGGTGTGTCTCTATGGTAGCCAATCAAATTGTTGTTCTCATGCTTTAAAAAAAGCCAGTTGGAACACAATCGCTCCATGCAATTTCATAATGAGCAACCCAAACGCACTGGACCGTCAACTTGGATGTGTGTATGATTCTACGTGGGAACATGCATTGAAATGTTCATTTTAAAAGCTGATCCGATACTTACCATTTATCTAGCCATATTAAACCGCTCAGCCAGTTGATTTCTCTTTGCTCTGGCTGTGATGGGGACCGCGACCACTGGTGCAGTTGGGGGCAAGCTAATTTTGTCGCATGTCACCTGGACATTGATGTGTTCCTTTGCGATTGACGAAAACTATTGCATGCTCGGGGAGCCTGATCTCATGAAATTCGGCAATATGTACCGATTGCTAGTGTCTCAAAAAACGGTACCTGTTTCCGAATTTTGCACAAGCGCCCCCTGAGCCTGTACTGGGAACTACTGACTAAAGGCTGTGATAGACCGAAAACATCACGTGTGAGGGTAGTAGTATATGACGTTACGCGTCCCACTCATAGACTGTATAAAAATAGGTCCCACTGCTTTTCTTGGCAAGGCTTTTTTGTCAAAAAAATTTTCTTGGCAAAAATTGTTTTTCTTTTTTTTTCGTGATTCCCGTACCCCACCCACAACCCCTAAACATAACCTCACAGGAGTTCACGTAACTCGGGCTCATGCCCGAACTGTTAAGATAGTGTCCCTTTTTGCTACCATATTGTTCCCAACAATTTTGAAATAAAATAAATTATAAAAAATAAAAAAATTATTAAAAAAATAAAATAAAAGTAAAAAAATGTCCCAGAGTCCCGCCCAACCCCTAAACATAACCTCATAGGAGTTCACGTAACTCGGGCTCATGGCCGAACTGTTAAGATTTAAAGAATCTATATTTGCACAACTATATTTTTCTATCACAAGCTTCTCTCGCATTATGTATCTTTCACGAAATCTCCTTACAGTCTACAACTGAGCATTAGTCAGTAGTTCCCAGTACAGGCTCAGGGGGCGCTTGTGCAAAATTCGGAAACAGGTACCGTTTTTTGAGACACTAACAATCGGTACATATTGCCGAATTCACATGAGATCAGGTTGATTAAGACATACAAATCATGAAAGCCAAGACGTTTTTCCAGGACATTCAGGTCAATAACATTAGCTTGTAGCATAGACTAGCTTGTAGCCGCGAAAGCACCCAAGGTTTGGAACTGGCTAACTTCCAAACAATGTGAAACTCCGGTGCTACCTTGTCATCTTACTTTTAAAAGCTTCAAACTAACATTATATTTTCACTGCGAAGGTGGCGCTACAGATTATGAAAGCCGATTTTTCGAGTGCGGCGGAGAATGTTCCCACGAACCATTAGCTAGCGTATTCACCGGTGAAAATGTATTAACGTTATTGTTGAGTGGTATGAGCACTGAAATTATTCGGTAAATTTGCCAGATTTAGCATTCGGTTAGTAGCTAGATGTATAGCTAGCTACTTGCCTAAATCTGACCACTTTCCCAATAATTTCAGTTATTTGATGACTTGATGTGTTAGCCACTGAGGGATGAATATGAATGATGTGATAATGTTTGATTTCTATCAATAAAAAAAAACTTTAAAAACAAAAAAGACTGGACATGCAGTACCTAACGTTTACCACTAGAGACACTTTTGAGCCAGATTCTTGGGTTTACGCTGTTTTGCGCTGACTGCAGTAAAATGTCAAGATTTGGACCAGAATCACTCAGTAACACTTGTATCAGTTCTCATCTAAAATAAATGGTTTTAGTGCTTTGTTACCCTTTAACGTTTTCTCCATTATTACCATTTCGTCATATTTGAGAACGGGAATATGTATTTGACTGAAAAGGCATCCGTAATATCGCCTTCACTTCATATGGGCGTTTTTTGTATGTAGGCTACTGACCTAGAGCCAGAAACGATCATGGATAGCACGTAGCTGCAAATTTAGTATAATTTTCTAATTATTCAGGATGTCCCACTAGTGATAGCCATATAGAACCTAAATATTTATGTCTGCATTTATGTGGCTCTGAATAAGAGGGTCTAATAAATATAAATGCAAACTGTCATAATGGGCTGAAATGCAGCTGAGCAGGAAGCTAGAAGAGATAAAAATCAGGGAGTGCATGTAAAGCTTAGCTGCTTTTAAATGATAGATAAGTCCTGATATGTGCAACATTTGCCAGGTATTTGCCAATTAAAACAGACATGAGTATTCTAACTAGTTAGAGACATGAACCATGGCTGCTGATAATTCCTGAGCAATTTGCTGTATATTTTCAACAGCAATCAGAAACTAACTGCTTTTAATACTGTGTACATTAGTTTATAATAGAATAGAATACCTCCCTATGACATAATCAACCCATAGGCCAGTGGAGGATGGGCATCCCCCCAATAGCCGGGTTCCTCTCGAGATTTCTTCCCATCGGGGAGTTTTTTCTCGCCACAGTATGAGGGTTTTTCTCTCCTACTAGAGTTTTTACCTCTGCTATCTGGGGGCTTAGAGCTGGCTTAGAGCTGGTATTTCCCATTTCCCCTTTCCTCCCCTTTCTGTTCTGTAAAGCGTCTTTGTGACAGTCATCTGTGAAAAGCGCTATATAAATAAAATTGAATTGAATTGAATTTAATTAGTTTATGCTGTACAAATACATATGAGTAATCAATCAGGTTGGGAAAAAGTTTACACTTTCCAGCTTATACCTTGTTAACTTCACTTTAAGGTCAAGTCATTTGATCTGAATTTCTGCTGTGAATTTTCAAAATCACCCTTTCCCTTTGGAGCAAATGTGTATATGTGCAGCAAGCAGAAAATATGGAACAGAAGCGGATGGCAAAGTTGTGCTGGGACAGGTAGGCATGTCCACATCTGATTTTGCTTCTGCTGTAGAAAACCTTTTTCACTGCCATTACATTGGGTACAGTTTCTCCCTGCTGTTGTGTTTTAAGTTTTTCAAAAAATCAGCTTGTCATTGAGATATTTATTTTTCCCAACCCAGAAGAAAACAAGTTTGATTTGAGCACTTGGTGTTCCCCTCACAAAGATTTTTCTTAAAAGACCTGTTAAAATAGCATCATGCATTTTGCCAAAACATCCGCCCTTTTAGTCCTTACCCCACAGAGAGACACATCGAGCCGTTTAAGGTCCAGGTGGAGCAGGTTCCCGAGGAGAGGCAGGGGTCTGGGTCCCGGTGGGTCTTTTTCCACCCCAGGGCTGGAGGAGAGCAGGTAGAGCACAAACAGCACCAGCACCACCCCCAGAAGGGTCAAGGGTGGGGGCATCTGGGGTAAAAGCCCCTCCAATACCGCCATGATCCCCTCTGAACTGATCAGCTGCAAACTGGGGGGAGGGGGGGGGGGGGGGGGGGGGGTTAGTTTACACTGAATACACTTAGTGCTGTGAAAAAGTTTTTGCCCCCTTCCTGATTTCCTCTATTGTTGCATATTTCTCACACTGGATGTTTTCAGATCTTTAGACAAAATATGACACATTTATATAAATGACACATTTGTTTTTTACTTATTTCATTTATTTAGTGAACAAAAAATCAATTTCCGTTGTGTGAAAAAGTAATTGCCCCCTTACAATAACTGCAGCCAATGTAGAATAAAGTAATCATTTTTAATATTTGGTTGCATATCCTTTGCATGCCATGACTTCCTGATGTCTGTGACCCAACAATATCAAAAGACTCTTGATATCTTATTTTCTGGTACTCCTACAAGCGATACTATAACCTCTCTGCATTTGAATAGATCTCTATGGGAATTGGGGGGTGGGGCTAGATTTAGCTATACATTATGCTGGAACAGTATGGAATACGTGGTTATTAAAATGCCTGTAAGTCATCAAGGGTCTGAGGTATCAAACAAGCCTCAAACTATTACTCTGCTGCCAGATATGCAGTAGATATGGATGGATCACTTTCAGGGTTGTTTCTCCTGACAAATTTTCCTATTAAATTCTACATTTCTTCACACCAAACTAATTACTCTCCAGGGACCGTTTTTTTTTCTGAGCCCCACAGAAGAAGTTAAAAGATTTGTTTTATTCCAACTGGGTCCGCATGTTTAGGTACCAAGTGTGCATGCTCTAGTTCCAAAAAGCCCCTAGTCTAACATGGCGTCTCCATGAATTGGCTTCATGCGCCAATGAGCAGCTCTCATAAGAATCCTTGGAACCGGAATATATATCTCGATGGCTACACCCATAAAGACCATAGACATGCATATTAACAACTTGTTGCTGCAAAGACCCTCACCATAACGCAAAGTGGTCGAACTCTGGGGACGGCGAGTGGACAGGGGTGTATTTGACATGTTCCAAACTTTAGTGGGGATTTTTGGAGAGGCTGAGGCTGGTGCGCGATCACCTAGCTTCGCTGTCGATGGAATTCGAGCGTTACTTCCCAACCGCAAAAGCCTCAAGAACTGCGAAGGAATGGATCCGTGACCCATTTTTGAATGTCCCGGGCGAATCGTCCATGTCAGTACGGGAAGAAGATCAACTTCTTGAGGTTGCAAATGATGGTGGGCTTAAAAGTATGTTTGAGATAACATCTCTGCTGGCCTTCTGGATAAAAATCAAGGCTGAATATCCAGAGATAGCCACGAAAGCACTTAAAACGTTGCTTCCATTTCCAACATCCTATCTATGCGAAGCGGGATTTCCCGCAATGACTGCAACAAAGACAAAATTACGGAGCAGATTGGATATAAGGAATACTCTTCGGGTGTCATTGTCTCCCATCACCCCTCGATGGGACCGTCTTGTTGCAGGGAAACAAGCCCAAGGCTCCCACTAAGTCAGAGATATTGGTGAGCTGTGAACAATGCGAGAAAAATGTGCACTGCGTGTTTTATAATAGGCTATAGCTACTAACGTTTGAACGTTAAACGGTCTGCGAAAATATTGTCAATATAAAACTGGTCCGCGGTACAAAAAAGGGTTGGGGACCCCTGCTCTAAATGGACCACAAAGTTATTATGACGTTATGACTGTATTAAGAATATCCTAAAAACGTCATTTTGACGTTAAGACGTGGTCCATTTAGAGGACGTCCTCAGGACGAATCCATATATTTATTTGTGTGACATGTAGGCTAATGATAACGTTAGCCTACATATTTCCTTATTTTTGCTTATGACCGCAATTGACTTTAGACGAACGACTGTTCACTTCAGACCTTTGAGCCCCATATAAGAAATGTTACTAAAATTGCCTTCTTTCATTTAAGAAACATTGCAAAGGTCAGACCTCTCCTCCGACAAGCAGACGCAGAAAAGCTTATGCATGCTTTTATCACAAGTCGCCTTGACTACTGCAATAGCCTTCTCTCTGGTCTCCCCCAAAAAAGCGTTAAAAAACTACAGTTAGTTCAGAATGCGGCTGCAAGGGTATTGACTGGCACAAAAAAATAGAGACCACATTACCCCCACACTCCTTAAACTACACTGACTACCTGTGCGTTTTAGAATAGATTTTAAGGTTCTTCTTCTCGTTTTTAAAACGATAAAAGGTTTAGCACCAACATACTTAGGTGACTGCATTCAGGAACATGTGCCTAGTAGAACCCTTAGATCCTCCACTGCTTCTCTCTTAGTGATTCCCAAAGTAAACCGTAAGAGAAGCGGTGAGGCGGCTTTTAGCTTTTATGCCCCTAGGCTTTGGAACGCCTTACCAGGCAATATCAAAGAGGCAGAAACTCTTAACATTTTTAAGAAACTTCTTAAAACACACCTATTTAAACTTGCCTTCAGTTAGCTTGCTCTGCCTTTTAATTTTAATTCTAATTTAATTTTCTTACTTTTAGGACTGATGTGTGTTTTTTATTATTTTTATTACCATGTAGGAGCCTACTAGTCTAGCCTAATTTATTTATCTTTAAGCTTATTTATCTTTTTAAAGCTGTTTTATCTTTTATTTATTTTTTTATTATTATTATTATTATTATTATTTTATTTTATTTCTTTTCTTTTCTTTCCTTTATTCTGTATAGCGTACCGAACCCTGTTATCAAACCAGACATTTTTGTGATCAACATACGATACTGATATTATTCGGGCACATACCATTGAACATATTATATTTATTAGGTTCACAAAACGATAAGCTAACTTTTAAGCCAATAACCATATAGATGTGACCGGTAGTTTTTTTTTTTGTTTTAACGTCTTTTAGATGAGAAAGTACTGTCAAAAAAGGGGCGCCCTTGTAGTGCATAAACAAGCTCACGATTATTGTTGTTTTAATAATCAATTCATAGTTTATTTCATCAAGAAAGATACCGTTTGAATAACCAATATGTTGGCAAAATAGCTGGCTAACTGGATAGTTTACCTGACAGTCCGAAAGATGTCAATATTGGGTTTATTTCTTCACAAAACGATAAACTAAGTTTTAAGCCAATATTAAACATGTAGACGTGACCGGTAGTTTTTTGTTTTAACGTCTTTTAGATGACAGTAATGTCAAAAAAGGGGAGACAACTATCGTTTATTGGCTTAAAAGAGATAGGCTCAATCGCATTGGATTTATTTCTTTACAAAAACGATGTTAACTTTTAAGCCAATAACGTGTTTTTTTTTTCGTTTTAACGTCTTTAAGATGAGACGAGACTGCCAAAGAAAGGGCGCCCATTATCGGGCGGCTGTTGTAATCCATAAACAAGTTGTTTTAAGAATCAATTAATAGTTTATTTCATCAAGAAAGATAGGCTACCGTTTGAATAACCAATATATTGGCTAAATAGCTGGCTAACTGGATAGTTGATAATCAGCTCTCGAGGAAGTTCAAATATGGTCGAACGAGGACGTGCCCGATAAAGGGCGCCCTGTAGCTAGTGGGGTGAAAGAAGAGGCCAGTAGGGCGCTCAATTTAAAAGTTTGACTAGGGACTGACGGGTTCGTCACTCTGCGGAGTGATTCAAACTGTGGAGGCTGTATGCTGCTCCCACCCATGGGCAAATGAAAATCAAAACGTAGAAAGAGGCCAGTAGGGCGCTCAACTTAAAAGTTTGACTAGGGACCGACGGGTTCGTCACACTGCGGAGTGATTCAAACTGTGGAGGCTGTATGCTGCTCCCACCCATGGGCAAATATACCTCGAAGGAGGGACAAAAGTCCTGCAGCGGACCTGGCAGGTATATTATCACCCAGAGAGAGAGGCTGTACGGTGCGTAGCAGATGGCAGGTAGCAGGCTGTTTGTGGTAGGAGTGTTTGTTGGGGAGACACCAGTGTACAGAGAGACATCAGTGTACAGAGACACCAGTGTACAGAAACCGGGGCTATCTATTCATGCACTGTAGCCTTTTATCTGTTTTTATCTTATTTCCTTTTATATTGTCTCATAAATGTTCTATTGTCTTTTATGTCTATTTTTCTTCTACTGCTTTTGTTCTGTATTTTGTTTTTTTTATTGGAGCGGCAGTGTAGTATAATGGTTAAGGAACTGGCCTTGTAACCGAAAGGTTGCAGGTTCGATTCCCAGGTAGGACACTGCCGTTGTACCATTGAGCAAGGTACTTAACCTGAATTGCTTCAGTATATATCCAGCTGTATAAATGGATAATATGTAAAACATGATTAAAAAAAGTTGTGTAAGTCGCTCTGGATAAGAGCGTCTGCTAAATGCCTATAATGTAATGTAATGTATTGTTGTGAAGCACTTTGGGCTGCATTTTATGTATGAAAGGTGCTATACAAATAAAGTTTATTATTATATTATTATTATTATTCAGACGGTAAAACGAATAAATATGTAGGTTATATTAGCCTATTTATTTAGGCTATTTCACATGTAATGATACATATTTACTTATTTTCGCTTTACTTTATTTGTTTATGTATTTATTGCTGTAACGTTAGTCATTTGCTATAGTAGCTAAGATGCTAGACTTCTGTACACGCGGACCACTCGGGCACAGAATGTAGCCTACCGAGTTGAAAACTATCTGCTGTCTGTTAATCATTACTGTAGGCTTTATTTATTTATTTATTTATTTATTATCTTTTTTATTATTATTATTAATATTTGTATTAATTGTAGCAATTTGATGCTCTGTCCGTTTCTCTGTTTGCAGTATTTGCCTTTGTAAAGCACTTTGAGATTTTCTCTGTAAAATGAAAAGCGCTATATAAAATGTATTACTGGTCCACAGACCGGTAGTTCTATCCATGGACCACTCGCGGACCACTTGGAGTGATCCGGACTCCGTGTACACTGGTCTGTTGCTCTCCAGCGCCCCTAGTGATACTGACCAGTGGTCCGTGTACACTGGTCCGTTTCAGCTACAACACCCTCTCCATTTTTACCCACCCAACAAAATTAAAAGAAATCCAATTGGCTGCAAAATCGCCCAATCTGGCACTTTATCCTGATCAGGAATAGCGCAACCACTGTTTTCGTCTTTTTGCTGTAATTTTAATTAACGTCGAATCGCGTAAAGTAGGCTGTAAATTAAGAACCTTGCCATTCATAACACTTGAACTGAATTGAATAAGGCTTTCAATTACATTTAGGGAGCATCTAAAAAGTGCACTATATAGACTGTAGGCTACACATGCAGGAATATTTAGAAAAAAATTAACATTTCAAAAGATTTTTAACAGCATGAATTGCAGTAGGCTAGGCTATATCATCGCGGCTGGAAAATCCTTAAATTCCACCCCAGATAATTATTCTTATGACCATAATACTATGTGGGAATAATATAGTAACACTAGTAATAATAGTAACACTGTCGTAATAACATACAAGATACCACACTACTGTTACACAGTGGCGGCTCCTGAGCTGAAAATTGGGGTAACGGAAAACTTCCCTTTAAACTGATTATTGGTCTTAATAATTTTTCAATCCGTTTCCTTGATTAACAATAGGCTACATCAGCGTTTAATTCACCAATTACTCAATGCCATCAAATGTAGCCGGTTCTCCTCAATTAGGCTATTAGGCAAGTAATAAAATTATTTTAACTTGCGTCGCAAAATTGTGCACATTTTAATCAACATTATAATTGTGGATACATGTGCTCTTCGTTCTCCGCACTCTTAATTCCGAAAACATTAATGGAAATTAAACGATCATAAAGCTCAGCTTTTGTTAGATTATTTTTTTTATTTAGCACAACCTGCAATAAAAAAATAATCTAACAAAAGCTGAGCTTTAAGATCGTTTAATTTCCATTCATATTTTCGGAATTAAGAGTGCGGAGAACGAAGAGCACATGTATCCACAATTATAATGTTGATTAAAATGTGCACAATTTTGCGACGCAAGTTAAAATAATTTTATTACTTGCCTAATAGTCTAATTGAGGAGAAACGGCTACATTTGATGGCATTGAGTAATTGGTGAATTAAACGCTGATGTAGCCTATTGTTAATCAAGGAAACGGATTGAAAATTTATTAAGACCAATAATCAGTTTAAAGGGAAGTTTTCCGCTACCCCAATTTTAAGCTCAGGAGCCGCCACTGCTGTTACATACAAGCGACCTATGAAGACATAGCCTATAGCTCATGTATCAAGTTTCAGTCACATATCGGCTTCTCTGCGATGCTCATTAAGATGTGTTGTGAGCGTTTACACACATATTTTGGAATATGCAGAAGCACTGTCCAGATTTCAATGTTCTCATTCACTCGCTACCAAAATGTAAAGAAAATCAAATGCATTCTGATAATAACCTTCTGTGTTACTACCGTGAGACCCACAATTCAGAAGCAAAGTCATTATATTTTTTCAAACTTTTTTTACATTACAGGCATTTAGCAGACACTCTTATCCAGAGCGACTTACACAACTTTTTACCACGTTTTACATAGTATCCATTTCTACAGCTGGATATATAGGCTACTGAAGCAATGCAGGTGAAGTACCTTGCTCAAGGGTACAACGGCAGTGTCCTACCTGGGAATCGAACCAGCAACCTTTCGTTTACAAGCCCAGTTCCTTAACCATTATACTACACTGCCGCCCTACATTTTTAAATTATACTTTGATTACAGGAGATTATTTGTTAAATATTTCACCCTTGTCCATTGTCTTTAGATATTATTGCTGGTACAACAGGCATGGTATTAAATGTGGATCCATATCTACCTTCAAACTGTCTTGTTCTTTTCTGACAAGAAGGTAATCGCCGTAGACTCTGTGTCCAGGTGTCGGACCCTCAGGAAAGTGAAGAATCGAGTCTAACACTCAGGTCATTTATACCCTGTGAGTGCAAAATACCAGTTATGACAGTTAAAACGAAACTGTGGGTAATGTAACTCGATGCAGTCATAACTGCAGTGTATCCGTTTGGAAGGAAATTTAAGTTAAGGTCTTATTAGGTCGTGTTCTTATTGCGACATTCGCATGCCTTCATGTGAAAAAAAATTGCGCGAATACTTTCCAGTTAAAAATGAAAAGCTTCCTTCTAGACAGATTGACCAACTGACTTTTTGAAGGGACAGCTCACTTTTGGGGGATTTGTTTATATTTCATGTATGTTTTTGATTGGCACACATTTTGTCTGTGATGAAGGATATTGTTGATTTTTACCTGGCATTACAAAGGCAGGTATAGAGGTATTCAGGGGTTTGTGGTCTAAAGCAAAAAAAATCACTTCATGTAACTCCAAAGCAGCTTTAAATATCCATGCGACATAACAACGCTGTACAAAGAAATGTTATGTCGCATGGATATTAAAATCTGGACCTCGAATCCACATTCGGCCCTCATCTTCTTTCTCCCAGGTAATTAACTGAACAATTAGTGCTACCGATTGGCCAGACTGTATTCACACCTGACTCCCAGGTAAAGGGAGGGAGGAAGGTCTCAAACCTCGAGGACCATGATTTGAGTAACAGGGTCATGTTGTGTCTTTACCTTTTGCATAGAAAAAGACAGAGAGGAGTTCCACCAATCACGGAATATGCTGTCAACAATCAACACCAACAGTGATTGGTGGATCCCCCCCCCCCTAATTCACATTGTCCTCTTCCAAATTACATTACAGGCATTTAGCAGACGCTCTTATCCAGATCGACTTACGCAACTTTTTTTTTTAGCATTTACATATTACCCATTTATACAGCTGGATATACAGTGAGCACCATAATTCACTGGACAGTGACCAGTGGCGGATACAGAAAGTGGCTGATGGGTAGGCCTGAGTGAAGCTCATCACCGCACGTTTTCTTCAACAGGCTTAGATATTGACAGTACAATGTGGGGACCCAAACAATTGATTTGATTTGATTTGATTTTTATTTTGCACAATGATAAGACAAAAAAGCTAAGAGATAAAGAAAATAACAACAAAAAGAGAGGTGCAAGGTAGGCAAGAAACCCAAAAGGGCTTATACGAGGCCTCTACCTATATTATACAGAATTCACAAAATTATAAACTATAAACTGGAAAAAAAATTATAAATTAAAAATAAAAATAAAATAAAGTACAATAATATTAATAATAATTTAAAAAAAGAAAGAACGAGATGTGTGTGTGCGTGCGTGCGTGCGTGCGTGCGTGTGCGTGTGCGTGTGTGTGTGTGTGCGAATCTGTATTCAGCCGCAGCACTTAATTTTAGCAACAAATGTAACAGAATTGTTTCAACAAATGTAACAGAAACAGAAGCGGCGCTCCCACTTCTAAAAATATTGTTTGATTTTGGTCACGCAGAAAAATGAATTATGTTGCTTATTTGAAAAATGAAATAATCTCTGCAGTTGCAGGCAGTTGCAGCATAGATAATTAGGAAACGTCAAGGAAAGAGATGATCGTGGCATTTACACTGCTGTAATAATTTTAAAATCACAACGCCAATTGACGTCGGCGATGGCGCTTCTAGTGTTAATAATACAGCCACGTCCTCGTTGGACAAGTCCTGGTCCAAACTTTTTTCATCTTCCACTTCCAGATGTGGTTTTTTAAGAAAACTGGTCAATGATAGCTGTTTAGCCATAGTTGGCTCATACTAGGCTGCTACTGTACATGAAACTCAGACAGAATTGGCGCGCGAGTTCGTATATGTAGCCTCTAGGGGGGGCAGAGGGGGCCGTGCCCCCCCAAATTTTTGCTGTGCCCCCCCAAAACTTTGACCACTGACTTAAAATAATCAATTGCTTTGATCGATCCCTAGAAAAAAATCCAAGTTATTATTTTTTTTTTTCACCGATATTTTGTATTCTCAGTTCAGGAGACTTAGCCAATCATAATGTTCTATTCAAAATATCAAAAAACAACAACTTGGCAATGTATTTCTGATTGGTTGGTTTGGCAGTTTAAAACTGGGAGATGGACCGATCTGCTGTCACTCTCTACATTTGTCGGTGTTTGTCTGTCACTTGAAGAGGTTAACGTTTGCCCACAGCAAAAATAAATAAAAATAATATAGGTCTAAAGGTTATTCTGTTTAAAAGTTTATAATTAAGCCTGTGTATTTTGGGTCTTGTCTTGTTGTTTAATTTTAGTGGTTTAGTGTTATTACTGTCTGAGGGGCTTAGTGGTGGTGGTTTTACGCAACGTTAGCTAGCTAGCTACAGTACTAGTTTACGTTAGACTAGCTAACCTAGCTAGGTAACGTTAACTGTGACAAAGTGAGTGCCACCCCTCGATTCAAGAGGCGAAGGACAACAGTTCTTTTGGAGCTTTACTCCGTTTATTTTTAAATGTGCCTTTTCTTGGCGGTTTACACAAACACACATACACACAAGTTCGTCTCCTCTTCGAACTCCCAGCAGTCTCCTTTTATGCCCTCAGGCTCACTGTCGAACAATCAAAGCAATTGGTTAATTACACAATTAATAAACAATCATCAATCACCAATTGCATGATTTCCGGTAGCTGTGCCGGCTCCACGAACCACACGAGTTCACTCTCTCTCTTGCCGGCAGCGCCTAAAACCACGCCCCCCTACCACATACCCCCACCGCCCGACTTAGGCCGGGAAGCCATCCATTTTTTTGTCTTGGGTCGGGGACAGGTCGCAATCGCTGCGGTTTTATCCACGAGAGGCCGCACCTGTCCACTTCCCAAGTGGTACCCCAAATACCGTACCTCCGCTCGGCCAATTGCACACTTCTTTTGGTTAGCCGTGAGCCCCGCCTGTCTCAGGGACTCGAGCACCGCCCCCACATGCCGCACATGCTGAGGCCAGCTGCTGCTGTGGATGATGATGTCATCCAGATAGGCTGCAGCGAAAGCAGCATGCGGACGCAGCACCCTGTCCATCAGACGTTGAAACGTGGCAGGGGCCCCGAATAACCCAAACGGAAGTGTCCGAAATTGGTACAACCCGCCCGGAGCGGAGAAAGCCGTTTTTTCTTGGACTCAGGAGACAAGGGAATCTGCCAGTAGCCCTTGGTTAAATTCAGTGTCGAAAAAAAAAACGAGCCGTGCCTAGCCGATCCAAGAGCTCGTCGACCCGAGGCATTGGATAGGCATCAAAACGTGATACTTCATTCACCTTACAATAGTCTACACAGAACCGAATAGATCCATCAGGCTTACCCACTAGCACGATGGGACTATTCCAGGCACTGTTAGACTCCTCTATTACCCCCAATTCCAGCATTGCCTTTATTTCTGCCTGAACCAATTTCTTTTTATGTTCCGGCAGTCTATAGGGCCGTGAACGCGCCGTCACGCCCGGGGTTGTCTCAATGTGGTGGTTTATGAGGTTAGTGCGACCTGGTAGAGGGGAAAACACATCCGCAAACCGCTTTTGCAACAAGGCAAGATCCGCTCTCTGATTCGGTAAGAGATGGCTATCTGAAAGGGGTGAGGTTTGATTGGTAGAATTTGGTACCTCTGGCCCCAGCTCATCTCTTTCCTGATCGACCGTAACCAGGGAGACCGGTAATAATAATAATAATAATGCATGGCATTTATATAGCGCCTTTCTAGATACTCAAAGCGCTTTACAATGATGAGGGGGAAACTCGCCTCTACCACCACCAATGTGTAGCACCCACCTGGGTGATGCAGCGGCAGCCATTTTTGTGCCAGTATGCTCACCACACATCAGCTGAGGTGGAGAGGGAGAGAATAATTTTTTTAGCCAATTAAACTAAAAAAATTTAAACTAAATTAAACTACACGGTACCACCTCTTTCCATGCTTTTAATAGGTTGAGGTGATAAATCTGTTTCGCCCCCTCTCTATCAGATCGCTCTAAGGGTCCTTGCCACTTGGCGAGTAATTTTGTGCTGGAAGTCGGGAGCAATACTAGGACTTTATCTCCCGGTGAAAATTGCCGTAGCTTAGTTCCTTTATTGTAGTGCCTCAGTTGACGTTCCTGAGCCTCGCGCAAATTCTCCCGTGACAATCTACCCAGTGTATGGAGTTTTGCTCGTAGGTCCATAACGTATTGAATTTCGTTTTTACTGGGACTTGGACCCTCCTCCCAGCTTTCTTTAACTAGGTCCAAGACACCCCGTGGTTTCCTACCGAACAGCAATTCAAAAGGAGAAAATCCCGTGGAGGCCTGGGGAACCTCTCGCACTGCAAACAATAGAGGAACTAACCACTTATCCCAATTTTGGCTATCATCGTGTACGAACTTCCGAATCATCGATTTTAAAGTCCTATTAAAACAACGAGCCCATCCGTTTGCGGATGGTACACACTGGTTTTAATGGACTGAACTCCCAATAATTCATATAGTTCGCGTAATGTGCGTGACATAAACGAGGTGCCTTGATCCGTCAGAATCTCTTTCGGGATTCCGACGGGGGAGATTATCTGAAACAATGCCTGCGCAACACTCTTGGCCGAGATATTGCGCAACGGCACTGCTTCGGGATACCGGGTTGCATAATCCACCAGAACTAATACAAATCGGTAACCCTGGGTGCTCCTGTCAAATGGCCCGATGAGGTCCATGCCCACTCTATCAAAAGGGACCTCAATTAATGGTAGAGGGCGCAACGGCGCTTTTGGGATAGCCAGAGAATTCACTAGCTGACAATCTGGACAGGCCGCACACCACCGACGTACGTCCGCCCAAATGCCCGGCCAGTAGAAACGGGCCATTATCCGGTTTAGTGTTTTTTCATATCCTAAATGACCAGACATGGGGTTGTAGTGAGCCGCCTGGAAAATAATTTCCCGGCGGATTTTAGGTTGGTGGGCCGATGGCACTGGACCCAGCTGGCTGTATCCGCCGGCAACCCCGCGATGAATCGTTCCAGGACCACCTGCTCCACTATTCCCGCAGCTGATCTTATTTCCGGCCGGAGCCAGTGCCTCGCCATGTCCGTCAGCCGCTGGGCGTAGGCAAATGGTCGGTCCTCTTCCGTCAGGGAGGTCTCCCGGAACCGACGTCAGTGGTCTTCCGGGCTGAACCCCATTCGGTCGAGGACCGCCTTCTTCAGATTTGGGAAGTCCGCCCGAGCGGCTGCCGGCAGGCTATGCGCAGCCTTCTGCGCTTCCCCCGATAGGAGGGGCAGGAGACGTACTGACCACTCCTCTAGTGGCCACCTGCACGCCCCCGCTGCCACCTCAAATGCCTCTAGGAAGGCTTGAGCGTTGTCGTCCGCGGTCATCTTCGGTATATGAAATTTTGGGGACGCAACGCTCTGCCTTCCCCTGGCCTCCCCGGAAGCAGCCAACTGTAGTAGCGCCTGGGTCTGGAGGTTAGCCTGCGCACGCAGGGCTTCCATCTGCTCGGTATGAGCGGCCGACTGTCGCTCCTGCATGGCAGCTAATCCCTCCAGCATTTTCCCCAGCGCTACTATTGACGACGACTGCCCTGGCTGTTCCTGGCTGTGGTCCATCCTGCCTCTTGAATTTTTTTTTGACTTTCCCCGTACGGGCCACCACTGTGGCAAAGTGAGTGCCACCCCTCGATTCAAGAGGCGAAGGACAACATTTCTTTTGGAGCTTTACTCCGTTTATTTTTAAATGTGCCTTTTCTTGGCGGTTTACACAAACACACATACACACAAGTTTGTCTCCTCTTCGAACTCCCAGCAGTCTCCTTTTATGCCCTCAGGCTCACTGTCGAACAATCAAAGCAATTGGTTAATTACACAATTAATAAACAATCATCAATCACCAATTGCATGATTTCCGGCAGCTGTGCCGGCTCCACGAACCACACGAGTTCACTCTCTCTCTTGCCGGCAGCGCCTAAAACCACGCCCCCCTACCACAGTAACGTTAAATGTTAGCTAGCTAATTGTCACCATTATAGCTAAAGCTAACTGACGGTTAGGTCGCTAATGTGTTTTTCTTTCTTTTCTTATTCTCTGTGCTTCACGGTTCTTCTTTCCTTTTGGTGACAGTTACCCTACTTGCTTATACGGTATTAGCCTAAATCATTATGCATCGATTTTTGATTACTAAACCAAAGCACAGTGATGTTAACACAAATGCAGCTCTAGTTGTAGGCCTACATACCGGTAGTTCAGAATCTTCATGCTCAGTATCGGATCCTGTGCCCGGTCCCAGTTCGGAAGAAAAGGCAGTCGGGGGTGCTTCCGTGGATCTCGGCCACGATTTAAATGATAACACACCATCTCAGTCAGTTCTAAAAGTATTTCCCAAATGGGAGTTTGGCAAAAAGGCTCGTTCTTTCAACCCAAGCTGGTATCATTCACGATCATGGCTAGAATATTCAGTGAAACTAGATGCATGTTTCTGCTTCCCCTGTCGCAAGTTTTCAAGCACAAATGACAGAGATCTAGTTTTTACCAAGACGGGGTTTATTAACTGGAAAACGGCATTAGAAAAGGACAGGGGATTATACAGGCATGCATCTAGCCATAGCCATTTGAATGCTGCACGATCATGGACAGAACTGAACACGAGAGTGGAAACTGCTGACACTATATCACTATGTCTACTATGACTACTATGTCTCTTGGGAAAAACACAGGTTGAGAAAAACCGATACTACATCAGAAGCATAGGGGAAGTGGTGCAGTTTCTGGCCGTGAACGAACTTGCTTTTTGTGGAAGCACTGAAAGTCAGTCCGAAATAAACAATGACAGTGATATCTCTGCTGGGCTGTTCCTGAAATTGTTTGAGTACACTCTGGCTAAGGATTCCAAACTTGCTGAAATAGCAAAAAACATCCCTCAGAATGCAAAGTACACATCAAAAGGCATTCAAAATGAGATAATTAACACTCTAGCCAGTATGGTGTTGCATGAAGTGAAAAGAAAATATGATAATGCAGATACAGTAGGGTTCTGCATCAAATGTGATGGAACCAGAGACAGGTGCAATGTTGAGAATCTTTCACCTGTGATTCGGTTTGTCTGTAATTCGGTTCCTGAGGAGCATTTGATTGGTTTACTGGACTTGAGTGGGTTGGATGCAGAATATATAACAACAGAAATGCTCAAACACCTGTCCAGTGAAGGTTACAATGCTGATAATATAATCAGCCAATGTTATGATGGCACATCAGTCATGAGTGGGATCAGGGGTGGGGTTCAAGCATTGTTGCAACAGAAGCTTGGCAGGCTCATTCCTTATGTACATTGCTACAACCATCAGCTGCACCTAGCAGTGGTGCATGCCATTCAAGAAGAGCCATGCGCCAAAACATTCTTTGAACTCTCCGGCTCACTACATTCCTTCGTTTGCCATCATTATGTAGCCCAGAACTATAATGCACCCTCTCTTAAAAGGTTACTCCAGATACGGTGGACCAGTCATTATGATGTAACAAAATGTCTGGTAGACAATGAGGATGCCATGAACATTTTGTCAGCGATTTCTGAAGATAGTGTGGCAGCAATGGCTTTATGCACAGAGGCATCAGGGCTCCTAGTACAAATCAGGAAGCATCATTTCTTTGAAATTGGTAAATTCCTCATCAAAACTTTTGGTGTCTTGAAGCCAGCAAATTCTATTCTGCAGGCTAAGGCTGTGGATCTTTGCAGTGCTGGGGAGGTTATCAGTGCCTCACTGCAAGCTTTAAAAGATATCCGAGAAGATGATTCATGGGATAATTTTGAGATATTAGACAGCCCCACTGCTACAAAAAGAAGGAGAACAATGAGCAAACAGCTCATAGACAGTTTTGTTCTCTCCACCGTTGGTCACACTGAGTCCGATTCCTCCAACACTCCCAGCCAGTCTTTGAGAAGAGCCCTCCTAAACATCTTGGACAGAGCTATTGCAGAGATTGAGGACAGGTTTTCGAGGAGAAATATTGACCTGATGAGGGCAGTAAGCTGTCTTGTTCCCCAGTCTACGTCTTTTCTAGAGTTGGCCCTATTGAAACCGCTGCAGCTACTTGCTGGTACTGATGCAACAACCAATAGTCTGAAAAATGAAATTGATGTGGCAAAATCCATGTTGCTCAAGAAGTTCTCCACTGACGTGGACCTGTCAACAGTGTGTCGACATATACAGGGCTATAAGGAAGCCTTTCCAGAGCTACATGCAGTGTATGCAACTGCACTGGTGATTGGAGTATCCTCAGCATCATGCGAGAGTTCTTTCTCCACTCTGACACGTGTCCTAACACCCTTCCGCCGCACAATGCTGCATGAGAGAAAAAGGAATTAGGTGATTCTGGCACATGAAAAATTAATAACCAAGAGTATTGATTTGGATGAGTTTGTTAGGGCTTTTATGAAGACAAACAGAAGACTCATGCTTTGAGGCAATTACTTTGTGTTTTGCAGTAGAAATAGCTAGGCCTTCTTTTTTCTTTTAACCATATTGTTAGAAATGTCCAACAGTTTTAAGAGAAACCATAGCCTACAAATCTTTTTTTTTTTTTTTTGACATTACCTTTGTTTGTAAAGTGCTTGCTGCTTTATTTCTTGAAAACAGTCCTGAGATTCGGTGTAGTGGTAGTTCAGCGTAATCACTGAATGGGTGATGTAGGCAACTGTAAGCTCCATGTTTGGGACAAAGACTTTTTTTTTTCTTGATTTAGCTAAAGAGCACACTCAGCTTTTATTTAAAGGGATAACCTTATTTCACTTTGGTACAACATAATTAATTTTGTGGAGCTTACCCCATTTTATTTGCATAAAGCAGCTGTCATTTGCCAGGGTGGTATACAATAGTTAGCTCTGCTGTTAGCCTTCTACTTTTGCATAACATGTAAGACTGTTAAGACTTGTTATACTTCAAATATTATGTTAGGCTATTATAGAAAAGTGAGTTAAATGATTTAATATTCCAACAATAGGAATGTCATTGCCAAAAAACAGTATTGTCTGCCAAGTTTCCTTCTTTTAACATAACATAACATAACAAGGAAAGACGAGAACAGGCCATTCAGCCCCACAATGCTTGTCTATTCTTACCTCTAAACTGTAGTAATAGTGTCTAACACTGAATCAAGCCGGGCCTTGAACACCCCCAGTGTTTCTGCCTCCACCACATGTTCAGGCAAGCTATTCCACGTATTGACCACTCTCTGTGTGAAAAAATATTTCCTAGTGTCTGTGAGAAATGTATTCTTTGCCAGTTTCCATTTATGCCCCCTCGTTCTGCTAACCGAGCTCAACTTGAATAATTTCCTGTAGTTCACTTTGTTGATCCCTTTAATAAATTTAAACGCCTCAATCAAATCCCCCCTAAGTCTCCTTTTACTAAGCTTGAAAAGTCCTAGCATTTCAAGCCTTTCCTCATAAAACTTATCTTTTATACCCGGGATCAATCTGGTTGCCCTTCTTTGGACCTTTTCCAGCGCCTCTATATCTTTCTTGTAGTAAGGTCCCCAGAACTGCAGACAGTACTCTAAGTGTGGTCTGACAAGGGCATTGTATAGTGTGAGTATGATCTCCTTAGATTTATACTCAATACTCCTGGCTATGTATCCCAGCATCCTGTTAGCTTTTTTTTACCGCTACAGCACATTGACCAGACCCTGACTATTACTCCCAAGACTTTTTCTGTGCACATTCTAGTTTTGTACCCCGCATAAAGTAATCCTGCCCTATGTTTTTATTCCCCACATGTAGAACTTTACATATAGTTATATTGAATTTCATTTGCCAGGTTTCTGCCCACTTCTGGAATTTGTTTAAATCTTCTTGGATTACCTTAGTAGCTTCCAGACAGTTGGCTAAACCTCCCAGTTTTGTATCATCCGCAAATTTAACTAATGTACTTTCAATATCCGCATCTAGGTCATTTATGTAAATGAGGAAGAGCAGTGGACCCAGAACCGAACCCTGTGGAACTCCACTTCCCACTTTACCCTGCTCAGATAAGATCCCTCCTACTACTACCCTTTGTGTTCTATCCCGTAACCAGTTCCGAACCCACTCTGAAATGCATTTGGAAGTCTAAGTATATAATATCATAGGCCTTGCTCCCATCTAGACACACGTGCGTGTGGTTGCAAGGATACACACACACACACACACACACACACACACAAATATATGCAAACGAGGGGAAAAAGCCTGGGAACTGTATGGCACACACAGTGCCCTAAATAAAAAGGTGCCCCCCCTAAATTTCTGTCTGCCCCCCCAATCACAGCAGTCTAGAACCGGGGCTGAGCCTAAACAAACGTAAGAGAGCTTCTGCTATGAAAGTGCCGTGTCATCACATATTCCAGTTGGTTTCAATGGCATCTCCACACTTTTTAGAGATTATTAATACATAACGATTCTCCAAGACAAAACAATTCACATTTAAGGTAATTATGAATCTGAGTGGGTGGGCAAGCTGTCAATCTGGGCGGGCCTGGGCCCACCCAGACCCACCCATAGATCCGCGATTGACAGTGACACATTTTTTTGTTTTTTGGGTTCTGTACTCTAGCACTTTGTTTTTGAAAGGATACAATGACAATGAGGTTGAAGTGCAGACTGTCAGCTTTAATTTGAGGGTATTTTCATCCATATCGGATGAACCGTTTAGAAATTATAGAACCTTTTCTACAGTCCTCCCATTTTCTGGCATCAATAAATATTGGACAGTTTAACATAATGTAGAATGAAGTAATAATGTTTAATATTTGGTCGCATATCCTTTACATGCCATGACTTCCTGATGTCTGTGACCCAACAATATCAAAAGACTCTTGATATCTTATTTTCTGGTACTCCTACAAGCGATTCTCCGGACTTATTTTTCCATAGAGTTCAATAGGAAAATTTGTCAGGAGAAACAACCCTTAAAGTGATCCATCCATATCTACTACATATCTGGCAGCAGAGTGATGGTTTGAGGCTTGTTTGATACGTCAGACCCTTGATGACTTACAGCCATTTCACCAACCATGTGTTCCATACTGTTCCAGCATAATTTACAGCTAAATCTAGTCCCACTCCCTAATTCCCATAGAGATGATCCATTCAAATGCAGAGAAGTTATAATATCGCTTCTTAGAGTACCAGAAAATAGAGATATGACTTTTTTGTGTATGTGTTTGGTAGCTAACTAACGATGATAATGCATGAAGATTATGACATAGAGAGACATGCATACAGAATAGATGCAGACACACACATGCATTGTAGTTCAAAGAAAGACAGACGTGAATTCTGTGCTTTAGCCTACCATGAACTACAAATAAAAGTTAATAATAATAATAATAAAGTAATTTTAACTGCATGACGGTACGTAGCCTATTTTAAAGGGTTGTATGGCCTACACGGTAGACGTAGGCTAGTAACTCACGCATAGCCTACAAAGCACTATTTTGTAGCTAACAAAATAATTAGTTTTGCATAGCTGCAGTAGCCTAGTAAAAGTAACGTGAAGAAAAATAAATAAATTCTTTACCGAGGCTGTAACCAGGGAACTCCTGCATCAAAGCCAGGCACAGTAAACACAAGGCCATAACGTAGCTGCACATACATGTTTTTTTCCAGCACTGTCCTGCCTATGTCCAGCGCAGTTTCAGTGTATTTTTTTTTCCGGTCGTATTACCTGTGTTAAATGGTTTGGTCTTAGTGGTAGGCTACAAACCGTACCAGGTGTAATTGTTTTCTGGACCGCAATGGACGTATAATAAGGCATTTTGACTCGCTTCGAAGTAGTAGTTTCCTTTACACTCTTTAGTAGGCTAGTTTTCCTGACCAGCTGACTGACGTTCAAATTTCTCTGGCAAAGCTATTTCCCAGAGATCCTTACATGAGAAAATAAGACAATAACTAGGCTACTACTGTCAAAGAAAGCAGCCTACCACAGATTATCATTATGTCTTATGTTATATTATTATAATTAATAGTGTTTGCAATAGACATTGTCTGCAGAAGTGGACTGACATGTTCAGAGGTGATTGTAATTATTATTTTTTTAGAGTGACTAACCATGAAACCCATATCTTTGCTGAATTGATGGTCTATAAACCCGATCCCATAAGGGCATGTAGGTTATATTATCGTAAATTCTTAATTTTCATACTAGATGATTTTACGGTTACATTGTGTTATGTGTGAAAAGGATAAACTGAACAGAGCTGAAGTGAAGAAATGAATGGAGAAATAATAAAGAAATCTTGGCCGAGGCGAGCGTCGAAGCTTCGGTCGCCACAGGGAGTCAGACATTACCGCAAGAGCACAACATAAGTAGGCTCCACACAGACGGACGTTTTTTGTCGCCATTTCTGTGAGATTAATAACATGTGGCCAATGGAACAGTTATTTATAGAATTGTTTTACATTAATGCAGCAATGCGATGTTAACCAGACGATATTTTGCTGTATTGTCTGTACTGTATTGATATTATTGTCCGTGCCTAAGAGAGAAAGGGGGAGGGAGGGAAATGGCATATTTGTTCCTGTACTGCGTAACCATTAACATGCAGTAAACCTTTTGTTGGTAGCGAGAAGACTAACGTTAGGCTACCAGACTGTCTCTTTTTAAGTACAAGTGAAATAGTGAACAGTTAATACGGTTAACCATTTGCAAGAAAACTATGTTCTTTAATGTGAAACGATACATGTGCACACTGTTTTAGTTGAAAATTAAATTACACTTTGGAACCTGCAGGGGATCGAAACCCAGATCTCTCGCATGGTAAGGCTTGTGTTAATTGTGCTAATGTTAGGATCAGGTGAGACTCAAACTGCCAACCTGCTATATGGTAGCGCAACACCATTACCACTAAGCTAGACACTTTCACAGTTTGTGCAGTAGGTAGACAGCCTCTGAAGCATGTAAATGTGACGAGGCAATTTTAAACAGAGCTTCTGATAGGAAGATTAAAGGCAGTTGTCCAATGGGGAGAATTATTCTTTGAGTGTATGTAGGCAGGAAAAATAAGAGAATTGGAAGAAGAAGAAGAAGAAGAAGAAGAACCGGCAAAATAACCCAAGTTTGGGGCTTTATTGTGTGGATGTGTGAAGTTGTATTTGAATGGTGTGTGGTTAAATGAGGTCAGAACATACAGAAGTTAATGTTTTTAAGGGCTGAGAGTCTATGGTCATTGTGGTTACTTCTGTAGGAAACCCTGAAAAGTGCCAAACTCTCGGTGCTGTATAGGTATGGGGCATGCCCCGCCAAGCCGTAACTTGGCGGATGGCATACCTGTCATCCAAATAGAGCTGTCAGAAAACTAATCTAAGGTGATTGGTTGGAACAAAAACCCTCCAGGACTGGAATTGTGCACCCCTGTGCTACACTGTCACCAAGCAGTAACTGATACCTGGCAAATAACTGTGCTGACATGAAAAACACATGAAAAATATAGCTGCAGTCTTACTTTATTAAAACATAATTCAGTTGAAGAAAACAAAATTACAAATTTTTTGTCGGAATATTTGTAAATACATGTTTAGGTAAATGTGAGCAAAATTGTGAAAATGTTAGATTTCCCCTTCATCAGTTTAGTTTACTCTGTGTGGGTCCATGATGATAAGAAAAGTATATTTTGACACAATTAAAAAAACAGCCTTATTTAAATACTGTGCTGCATCATCACATGCAGTGAAATGTAAAAAAATTTCAAATATTTTTTACTCTTTAATTATTTTTTTCTGAATTTGGGAATAATGTTTACTACCTATTTCTGCAACACAGGCCATTTACAACCACCATATTGACTTGGTCCCTGGCTTGCAGTACAAAAGGAATGTTCGACAGCGCCACTCAGTGGTGAATATATATATCTGCTCATGCTCAAGAGCACTGAAAGTTTTTTTAATTCTGTGTGCCATAATACACTATTTCTACTTTAAACGAACCATCAACCCAGGTCATTAAAAAAAAAAAATTATAAATAAATAAAAAATTATAAAACAGACGAGCACAGACCACATTCTTCAAAAATGTATGAAACATTTAGAAAATATTTAACTAAATGTATAAAACATTTAGGTTTAAAGGTATGAAATATTTAGCTAAATGTATTAAACAGTTGGCTAATTATTTAAAGGCCCCACACAATGAAAATGTACCTCTTTTAAGTGATGAAATGGTTAGCTATAGTTTATTTACTTCAAGAAAATTATGCAGACCAAAAAATCAATATTTTTTTATTTAAAGTTGATATTTGCACGGCTAAGTATTTCCCTCACTTCTTCGTGTAAATGACTGTGTGACGTTTTGGTGACGCGTACCTGTTCTGGCAGGCGTGGAAACAAGTTTTTCCTCGAATTACATTGCTTGATTTTCAACTTGTCCTCAACGTCAGTGTGAGTGACAGCTAGCTTAGAGTAACTTAGGTTGCTCACAGTAGCAACTGTCAGTGTGAACTGCGAAAAAAATGGGACGAAATGTGCTTGTTTGGGTGTGAGAGCTATTTAGTTTCCCCACAAGCGCATGGCTACGGAAAAAATGTCTAGAATTTGGCCACATGAAGGAGGCTGCAATCTGCTCGAGCTCAAGGATCTGTAATTTGCATTTGGATAATTATTTATTCACGAATGCAATAGCTGTCCAGGTGGGATTTGGGAGCTTCTACTCCCTCACTGATTGGGCCAATCCCACCATCCACTACAATGGTCTCTCACTCCCTTTGAAGTAACTAACTAATTAATTTATATTTAATTCACCATCGGAAATAGCAAAGTTAGCTATAACTCCTTATATATCATCTTGCTATGCAGCCAGAAACGAGAGAGGTTGAAGAAGAAGAGTGGGAGAAGTAAAGGTAGGCTAATAATGTTAGCTGAGCTGAAATTCTTATTCATAATGGCTGTTTTTCATTGATTTCTGTGATTCGAGGTAACTTAGGCACGTCTGCAAATAAAGTTTTGGCGCATCTGCTTTCTTTTACTAATGGTACCGCTACGCTAGGCTAGCTGGGAGCTGCTGCCTCTGGTGTAACGTTAGCTGTAGCTTACATTGCTTGTTTTGTTGTTGATTAATTAAATAATCTGTAGCTATCTAGTTATGTAATGTTAGCTATATTATCTACACTTCAAGAACTGCGATTTCTCCCTTGTAAGAAAAACTGAGAATTTTAAGGATTCCAGATTCAAATTAGCGAGATATTGATAATTACAGATATTACGACTGCTATTAGTGGCAGTAGTTGTTGCTGTCCATCAATTTGCACACAGCTATCCTGTTATTGCGGTAATGGTAACGTAACGTTAATAGAAAAACAAAACAGAATTCCGGATTCTAGGCAAATATTTATTACAAATGTTGACGTTACATACGACTCTTATCAGACCATTCAGAAACATCAAGATTCTCTCGGGGGGGATTTATTTAGTCTTTTTGTTTTCTTTTCTCTCATTAACCTTTTATACTCCTCTACCTGTTACCTTTTGTTCAGCTCTTTCACACCTAGAGCTGTAGGTAACAGGTTCTATTTCTATTTCATTTCTTTCGCCCTTGTTACACGGGCTTTCTTTTGTTTTTGTCTGACCTCCAGTTATATGCTTCTTATGTGAGAGCATGAGGTTCTTTTGTTGTTTGATTACTCGCCCTCCTTTGGGGTTGTTTTTGCGTTGCCAGGAGGTTTTGTTCCCCATTGTTTTTTTTCATATCCCCTTCTACTGCGGAGCTGTCCACTTAGTGTATTTCTCACGATATACACTTTTAGATCCCTTGGTTGTGGCGCTTGGTTCTCCGAACCTTACACTCCCCCCTTACAGTATTACAGCACAATGGTCACGGATAAAAGGATTCACCTAAAGTAATAATGCAAAAATTTGATTCCACCTAGAAAATGCACAACAGAAATGTATTATCACAATTGGCTTTTTATTTTTTATTTTTTATACAAGCAGTAGCTACTGATGTTGGGATAACTAGGTCACAAAAATCATTATATACAGTACTATTGTTCAGCTTGGGTAATTCAAATCTAACGTATGCCTACCGCTGTTAGGTTCGGGCGGGGGAGAAGGACCCAAACGCAGGCAGGAGTATGAAAAACTGAAGTTTAATAAAAGGCCAAGGCAGCATTCCGTGGTACAGACAGGCAGGGTCGAAAAACCGGGGAGACAGGCAACGATACAAAGCACAGTCCAAAGAGTGGTCAAGGAACAGGCAGGGGTCAAAACCGGGGAGGCAGAGGAGGAACAAATAGACAAAACGAAGATCAGACAACAAAACTAAAATAACAGGGGATAACAAAAAACTCGGAAACAAATAACTAAGAAACTCGGAATAGACTCAGAAACAATACAGAAGTAAAAAATCTTGTGTAAGGAACTCGTGAAGACAGACTGAAATAACAGGGTTCAAATACACAAGGAGAAGATGACACAAAAGGAATCAGGTGTGAAGGGGAGGGGAAATGGGAGAGTACACAGGTGAGAACAATGAGGGTTAACAAGGACCAATAATACAATGACGGGGGAAACGTAAGACACGGACTGGAATACACATAGACACAATGATAACAAACGGCCTGGGGTTAGCAGGTAAACAAGTGCACAGCTCAGAGAGAGGAACACGAAAGTGGACACACGTGCAGAGAATGCGAAATCACAGATAGATACAGGGATAGGATAACGAGGAGGGAAATGACAGCTGCAGGTAGAAACTCAAGATGAATTAGTAATTAGTAATGTTAGTAGCGAACTCTAAAACCCTAATGTTAGTAGGTTAGCTGGTTAGTATTATATACACGTTAGTTTGTTAGCAGGTTAGTATTAAATCTAATCTAACAGTTAGTATGATTAGTACATTAGTATTAAATACAAATATTAATAAAGCCAGAAGGAAGAAAACGAGATACAAAATACAGAGGAAACCCGAATGTTCCCAAAAATCACCCGAATAGTGTAATGACAGGCAGTGGAATCTGAGGAACATGGAACGCGGACTGACAATCGCGAGGGAAATGCAGGAAAAACAAAAGGAAGAAATCAGGAAACATAACAAATAAAACAGACAGAATTACAGGATCCTAACAACCGCTTGGGGAAAATATGTTAATTAGGCTACTTGAAAAGGATTCTGAATGGCATGGACTCCCAACATCTCATGCAAATTATACAGGCTAGCCTATGTCAGACAACATTATTATACAAATTCTAAAGTCAGCTATGAATAGCATTAAAAAACATTTATATTCCATAGCTTAATATCAGATTTCATAAGAAATTGGGAGTTGTTGATGAGATGAGAAGGTGTTGTGGACGTTAAGACAAATATTTCAAATGTACTAAGATGAAATTAAACATAGACACGTCATCTCGTGGTATATTATGTAAAATGAGACAATTAATACTTAAAACATAGGCATGTCAAGTGAGGAAATAAAGCATTCATTAAGGCATTCATTAATGCAATTAAGATAAGCTCTGAAACAGACAAAATCCTATACTTGAAAATGCCTTTAATAGATTCATATCAATACCTAAAAAAAATGCACATCGTTGTGGTCTTTGTGAAATCATTTTCATCACTTTATTTTACATAGCTGGCTCAAGTATTACAGAACATTTTAATTGACAAAAGGATTAGCATGGCTGTGGCTGCCAGGCAGCACTGCACGGTGGTGCAGTGGATAGCACTGTGTCCTCAGCAAGAAAGTACAGAGTTTCGAATCCCGGCCGAGGGCCTTTCTGTTTGGAGTTTGCATGTTCTCCCCGTGTCTGCGTGGGTTTCCTCCCACAGTTCAAAGACATGCCAGTTAGGTTAATTTGAGACTAAATTGCCCGTAGGTATGAGTGTGTGAGTGAATGGTGTGTGTGCCCTGCGATGGATTGGCAACCTGTTCAGGGTGTATTCCTGCCTCTCGGCCAATGCATGCTGGGATATGTCAGTAGAAAATACAGGAAAAATTTAACTTTTTATTACAAATCAGCAGAAATTATAAGTTCTTATTAGCTGCATTGTTGAGTAACATGAGGGTTTGTGGGCAGAGTAAAAAAGGAATATAATCTATAGGTCGCAAAAATATTTCAGTCTCAAAGCTGGAGTCAAGAAAGGGTCCTTTTCAATGCAGTCCAGGAAAACAATTTCAGTGGTTTGAATGAATTGGAAAATGCTGATGATGATATTCTGTGGGGATGTCACAAATATTCTGTGGATTTGGCCCATAAGTACTCCGGCTCTCATGAATGAATAGTTGAAGAAACGGGGAATAAATAGAAAACCACTCCAGTTCATTCCAATTGCTTATTTTCATTCCTCACGTCCTTTCCTCGCTCCTTAGCTCCGCCCACTGGAGGACGCGACGAGAGGATGCAAGGATCAGATACGAGGACGGAGGAATCGAGGCAACGTGCATTAGGCAAATGGAACGTCAGTGTCATATTATGCTTACGTGCTTAACTATAATGCTTTTAAACATTTAATAACTCAATATGAAGGAAGGTTTGGCGAAGGAGGTGAGGTTCACACCCATCAGCTGGACTGGGGTTTAGATCCGGCTCACAGCGCACAGCTGGTGGGGGGAAGGGTTGAGGGTTAACCCCACGGACGGCGTCAGGTCCAACTCGTCCTCGGACACCCCCGGTGGAGGTGAGAAGCGGAACCTTTGCAGGAGGAAGGTGAAGAAGAGGAAGAGCTCCGTCCTGGCCAGGCTCTCTCCCACACAGGCCCGTCGCCCTGCGAGGAAGAGATAATCACAGCACATAAATACATCTACAGGAGAGAGAGATAATCACAGCACCTAAATACAGCTACAAGAGAGAGAGATAGTCACAGCACCTAAATACAGCAACAGGAGAGAGAGATAATCACAGAACCTAAATACAGTTGCAGGAGAGAGAGATAATCACAGCACCTAAATGCAGCTATAAGAGAGAGAGAGATAATCACAGCACCTAAATACAGCTACAGGAGAGAGAGATAATCACAGCACCTAAATACAGCTACAGGAGAGAGATAATCACAGCACCTAAATACAGCTACAGGAGAGAGTGTGAGAATTAGGCAAAGTGGCAAGTGGAAGTGGCTTTATTTTTTTGTAATCCTGCTTCAGTTTTTTTAATTTTCCCGGCACTGTTTAACAGAGTGGTCTATGCCCAGTTCAGCTAAACACATAGCAGTATTTTAGTAGACTAATTTCGTTTAGGGTTGCCACTCATTCCTTATAATACGGAAACAGCCTGTATGAAGAATAAAATGCTGCTCCTTATTGAATCAATACTGAACACAATTTGTTGCGTATTTTCCTACTACATAAAGTTCCAGACACACAAAGTCTTTCACAATAGTGATAATAACATAATCAAGATTAAAATCAAACTAGTTTCACATGAAATAGGCTCGCTGAGAATCAGTGTTAGCTGAGAATCAGTGTTAGCAGGCAAACGTTGCAAGCACGGCTCTGCTTGAATGTTTAAAGACCCACAGTTTTCACGTTTTTCAGCTTTTCACATAATCCTATCCTGGAGATTTTCACATATGTTCCATACTGGTTCAAGTCAAGAAATTTAACTTTTTGGTCGAAGCATGCATATCTTACGGTTTAAATGCGATGTTTCCAAGTTCTTAGTAAAATTAAAATTTTGAATATGTGAACCATAGACCGTAGACAGGGTGCGGGGTTTCGGACTTTAAAAAAAAAACCTACATCACTGCCCTTTGCTAACGTTTTGTGGGCGTTTCAGATACTAAAACCAGGAAGAGAATGCCAATGCGTGGGGGCCTTTAAAACGTGCAACTCGTCGTTAGTCTGTTGCCTGGTTTTGTTTTTCCATTTTTCCCTTGTTTGAAGACTTGATGTCTAGCTGCTGCTAAATGTTTTTCTGTTGCCGGTGAAACTGCACAGGCTGCTCCCTCTGCACGGTCAGCTTCCCCCTATTTCCAGTTCCGGAGGCATTGTGATATATCGACCCATGATATAATGCTGTACATCAGTGTGCATTTGTCACATCGTTTAGCAGTTGTGTACGTGTAGTTACTGCAACGTTACTTTACTTAGTAGCATGTGAGCGATAAAGGTAGCTAACAAGGCTACCTATCTACCTAGCCAGATGGCTAGCAGTTGTGAATTGCACTAGATGGGTAACATTAGCAAGCTAGGTGGGTACACTTAGTTACAAACCTAGCCGTCACTTAGAAAATTAGCCTGCTAAATAACTTTAATGCCATCTAGGTAGGTGACCACCTAGCTAGTGATAGCTAACAGTTACGTACCTAGCAATTGTGATTTAGATAGCAAACGTTAGCTATCTAGCTATGCACACTTACATTGCAAGCTAGTGAGATGGTAAAGATAACTATAGTTAACTATAGCTTGCAGTATTGTAATACCTTATTTAGCCAGCAGGCTAGGAACGGACAAGAATCTGCTGCAGGAATAATAAAGCACAAACGTACGCCAGCATAAAAGTGCAGAATCATGTGATAGCGTTTTATCCAATAAGCGGTACATCTCAGTGACCCAGGAAGCGGAAACAGGGGGGAGCCGACCGTGCAGAGGGAGCAGGCGGAGCAGTTACACCAGTATTTAAAAACCAAACTTCTGGTCTTCTAGGAGATTCTCGCGCATATTACGTTTGACCAATCGGCGATGTTCAGTCCTGCAAGCTCCACCCTAATAGTTCCGATTCCGAATAATCCAAATTACTACCTCGCGAGCAGGGACTAAAAAGGGGATAGGAACCATGCCCCAGGAACTAAAATCAGCCCTGGTTCCTTCGGTGGAAAATGCGCTTTAGTTCCTGAGTTCCACAAAAAGTTCCTGAGTACCGGAAAAGGTCCTGCGGGGGAAAAAGGGCTTTAGTACAATCTAAAGTGTGTGTCTCTCCTCTGAATGAAAACAGCAACCTGTGGATCAGGGAGCTGATGTGTCATATCTGCAGCATTCTTGCATTGGTTAAAGATTAGAGAGCTTTGCTTTGCCATGTACTGCACTGAGCTCTACCTGCAGAGAAGGGCATGAAGGCATCTTTCCTGGTGAAGCAGCCCTTCTCATCCAGGAAATTACCAGGGTTGAAGCTGTGGGGGGTCTCCCACTGTTCCTCATCCTGCAGCACTGACGTTAGGAGTGGCAGCACTGTAGTTCCCTGTAAAACACACACACACACAGAAACATATACTATCTGGCAAATAGTACCAGAGGAACAGGTTTCCCAGATAGCTTCTACATCCTAGCCATAAGGCTGTTGAAAATGGCTTTTCTTTAGTTTGCAATTAAATACTGAGAGGTACATTATGTGAAATAGGTAAAACTATACATTTCCTGGATCATAGACTTCGTGTCCACAAGTGTGCAAAATCTGAGGGTGATATGCAGAACTACTAAATATCTATGATACAAAATAGAGGCAGTGTACCCTGTTGTCCATTAGTGTCTCCAAATACAGTGCAGTCCATAAGTATTTGGACACAATTTTTGTTGTTTTGGCTCTGTACTCCAGCACATTGCATTTGAAATGGAACAGTGGTGGTTAAAGTGCAGACTTTCACCTTTAATTTGAGGGTTTTTACATCCATATTGGGTGAACCATGTAGCAATTGTAGTAATTTTTATACATGGTCCCCTCCCATTTTAGGGGACCAAAATTAATTGGACAAATTAACTTAAACCTAAATAAAGTAATCATATTTAAAATGTGGATCATTTGCATGCCATGACTTCCTGATATCTGTGACCCAACAACATCAAATGACTCTCATTTTCAGGTACTCTTACAAGCGATACTATAACCTCTCTGCAGTTGAATGGATCACTATGGGAATTGGGGGGTGGGACTAGATTAAGCTGTAAATTACACGGGAATAGTATGGAACACATGCTTAATATGAAAATGAGTCCGGAGAAACAACCCTTCAAGTGATCCATCCATATCTACTGCATATCTGGCAGTACAGAGTGATGGTTTGAGGCTCATTTGGTACCTCAGACCCTTGATGACTTACAGCCACTTACACAAGTCCCAGACAATAAATGACCACTGAATTTTTAAAGGGACATCTCTATGTGTAAAACCATAGAGATTTGGTATTCAGTAGCAGATATTGATAGTAGAATGACGTGGTATAATTACACAAGAATTTCACGTTTATTTTGCATTTCAGTTAACAGGGCTTTTCACGGCTTTTGGCATAAGATTGGGCTATTGTTGGGTTCATCTTGTTGCAATGACGGAATACGAATTTCTGGTGATTAAAAAATATATTTATGATCTCACACACAGACGCTATTGTCCACTGTGTGACGTATGGGTAGGTATAACTGCAGACGAGACTGGGTAGGGGTTGCTTGTTAAATGGACTTGCTACGGCATAATAGTGACACTTAGAAACTCCGTATTCGGAGTTGTCACAAACCGTATACTAATAATGCTGAAACAGAGTTTGTCGTTTTCCACTCATAGTTTGGTTGCAGGAGAAATGGATATCTGAGTTCAGCAAAATCTTGGCGCTGGTGCCATGGCCACTAGGGGATCTGCTCGAATGAGTTAAAGACAAGGCATTGGCTGCCACCATTCAATTCAATTTATTTTGTATAGCGCTTTTTACAGAGAACTGTCACAAAGATGCTGCACAGAGAAACAGAAGGAGAATTGGGCCAAAACCAGGCCTGAACCCCTGAACAGCAAACAAGGTAAAAACTCCCCAGTGGGATGAAAAACACTCAAATGGTGGCGAGAAAAAACTCCCTGATGGGAAGAAGGAACCTGGCTAGAGAGGTTTCCGGTTTAAACTAATAGTAGAATGACCCAGACACCCAGTGTCTCCCCTGCACTGGCTGTACATACCAGTACATAATGCTGTCCGTGGGCCGGGCCCTTTTCGGATAAGATTGGACACCCCTTCTCTAGACTGTACTGAATTGAGCCTTGCAGCCATTCTTTAAACCAGAAAGAAGAGGGAGGGAGTAAACAGAGGTGAGAGGAAGAGAGGAGAGAGGGAATGATAGAGATGAGGGGAGGTGATAGAACCTTCTTGATGAAGTATCCCTGGAAGGTGATGTCACAGCTGGTGGTGTGGGGAAGACTCATGGGTATAATGCTGGCCAGTCTCTGGATCTCGTGGATCACGGCGTCTGTGTAGGGCAGGTTCCTCCGGTCCTCCACCCGGGGTTCCCGTTCCCCGATGACCCGACTCAGCTCCTCCTGAACCCGGTCTGCAACAATGATTGCCAATAAACCCATTTGAACTTGAACTTGAAGAGAGAGAGAGAGAGGGGGCCAATAATGATACTGTATGAATATGTATGTATAAGTGAGTGCATGCATGCTTGTGTGCGTGTGAATGCATGCAATTGTGTATACAATGTGGGATTGTGCTTGTGTGTGTGTGTGTGTTTCCCCACCCTGTATGTGGGGGTACTTGGCCATCAGCAGCAGGCCCCATCTCAGGGTGGTTCCACTGGTATCTGTCCCTGCAGCAAAAAGGTCTGCAACAGTACGGTTCAGGTTGTTGTTGTGGAAGTAGGAACCCGGCTGGTCTGACTCCTGAGAGGGAACAGGTACAGAACACCATAGAGACCATGAACAATTACATGAATAAAGCATTAGTCAAACAAACAATTTCTTAAAGATGTTGAAGATGTATTTCAGTGCATGATGAATATTCACTTCCCAGGAAGCCTAACACCGTGTTCACATGCATCATCAGATTTACGAACACCTGGGGTGTGTCCCAATACTCGAAAAATGCACTCTCCTTTCCTCCACTGCCTCCTCATCTTCTCCGTGCCCTGGAAACTGATTTTTGTGTCCTAATCCAATGTTGCCGATTTCATATTCATTACAAAATAATTGTTAAATATTAATTAATGTCTCAACGCGGACCGCAATGTCAAGTATATTGTATAGCCAAATGTACATGCTTGTAATTGAAACGTAGCTACAGACAGTTTTGCATATTTCTGGGTAGGAGAGGAGTGGAGGAGAGGAGGAAAATAGGTTGGGAGTGACGAATATTGGTATCGATACTCGATATAAAAATGTGACGATGTGCATCGCGGAGATGAAAAATGATTTGCAATATCAGCTGCATTATATTATTTATAATAATGCCATTTTATTTTTTATTGCATTGTTTGAACAATAGAGGGCGCAATCAACTTTATACTAGCCCACACATGTTAGCTCATTCAAGGTCTACGTCACACTCCCAGAGTCTGTACCACAGAACTCTTATATAGTTCTGTGGTCTGTATCTGTATCGTTAGAGACAACGACATGGCGGCAGGTGCAGGAGAAATCGAAATCGAGGTTGCCCCTTCCTCTTTTAAATACCACGCGTGGCATAATTTTGGTTTTCCCATTTCTCAAAAAGAAAATGGCGAAAGGGTAACTGACAAAACCAATACCATTTGTAAATATTGCAAGAAAACCGTGCCATACACGACTGCTAATACTACCAATATGATACAGCATTTACAACGCCATCACAATGAAAAGCTCCGGTCACTGCCTGTGAGGAAGAAACTGCTCAAAGGCCAAACATCTCGGACAAATGCATTTGCAGTCCCGCTTCCCCAATCTAGTACAAGAGCCAAAGAAATAACCAGGCGCATTGGCGTATTCATGGCAAAGGACATGAGGCCGTTTTCTGTCATCGATAACGATGGATTTCAGCTACTAGTTAACACGCTGGAGCCCAAATACACCATTCCGTCATGCCCACACTTTAGCAGGTCTGTATTACCAGGTCTGTATAACGAGGCAAAAGCAAAACAAAAGTTACGGACAACGCACGCAATATGGATGTAGCAGTGAGAAAGGCCGGGGTAGCGCCACACATCAAGTGCTTTGCCCAAAAGATAAGACCTCCGGCTGTACAGTATTATGCCTATATTTAGGAAGTTTTTTCTACCTCCGCTATTTATAGACCCAATTCACTGTGGAGGAAACGGAAGAGAGGGGAGCAGGTACCACCGATGAAAGCCTCAGAAATGCAGCAGAAGCGCCTGTTGATATTTCTGAAAAAAAACTCAATATCCTAGGCTAGGAATGTAGGCTAAGCCTTGAGTGTGTTTGAGGAGATTAGTTTTAAACATATCACTTGGTTGTTTTAAGATATGTTAACACATATACAATACTATATTTCGTTTACAATTTTATAAAGAAATGGAAAAACGCATTGCTTTGCATTGTTTATGCCTCAGAAATAAAAAAGGAATCATTCAGTAATTTTTCTTCATTCAAACTTCAAATTATCATTATCATTCAAAATATCGTGAGAGTATCGAATCGTGAACCCTGAATCGTGTATCGAATCGAATCGTGAGCCCTGAATCGTGTATCGAATCGAATCGTGAGCCCTGAATCGTGTATCGAATCGAATCGTGAGCCCTGAATCGTGTATCGAATCGAATCGTGAGCCCTGAATCGTGTATCGAATCGAATCGTGAGCTGAGTGTATCGTTACACCCCTAACCCCAGGGGGTGCATAATTCATGTTGCCTTGATTCCTCCATCCTCGTATCAGATCCTTGCATACTTTTCGTCATGTCCTCCATTGGTCAGAGCGATTGGAATGAACCCCAGGGGTGCGTCCGAATACTCGAAAAATGTACCGTCCATTCCTCCACTACCACCTCCTCTCCTCTGTGCCCTGGAAACCGATCTTTGTGTCCTAATCTAATGTTGCAGATTACACATTAATTACATATTGTTAAAGGGTAATTCCACCCAAAAACAACATTAACCTTATTTAACAGATCAAGGCACAACTAAGTCTCTTTTAGTGGCTGGCCAAAAAAATATTCTGTACTGAGATATTTAAATATACTTTAAATTTTGGTAGAGGTATACGTCATTTTGACGTTAGTCTCGCGAAGGCCAGACTTTGTGATCGATAGACTTGCCTAACACGGTAAAGAGCCGCCCACTTTGACAAGATGGCACCTTTGATTGACATGTAATATAACCAACTGAAGTTATCAGATTTTTTTCATTCCAATTGGGTCTGCATGTTTAGGTACCCAGTGCTCATGCTCTGGTTCCTAAAAGCCCCCATAGTCTAACATGCCCATAGTCTAACATGCCCATAGTCTAACATGGCCATAGTCTAACATGCCCATAGTCTAACATGCCCATAGCCTAACATGCCCATAGTCTAACATGCCCATAGTCTAACATGCCCATAGTCTATCATGGCCATAGTCTAACATGCCCATAGTCTAACATGGCCATAGTCTAACATGCCCATAGTCTAACATGCCCATAGCCTAACATGCCCATAGTCTAACATGGCCATAGTCTAACATGCCCATAGTCTAACATGCCCATAGTCTAACATGCCCATAGTCTAACATGCCCATAGTCTAACATGGCCATAGTCTAACATGGCCATAGTCTAACATGCCCATAGTCTAACATGCCCATAGTCTATCATGGCCATAGTCTAACATGCCCATAGTCTAACATGGCCATAGTCTAACATGGCCATAGTCTAACATGCCCATAGTCTAACATGCCCATAGTCTAACATGCCCATAGTCTATCATGCCCATAGTCTAACATGGCCATAGTCTAACATGCCCATAGTCTAACATGCCCATAGTCTAACATGCCCATAGTCTAACATGCCCATAGTCTAACATGCCCATAGTCTAACATGGCGTCTCTGTGAATTGGCTTCGTGCACCAATGAGCAGCGCTCATAGGAATCCATGGAACCGGTAAGCGGAAGCAGTCTCCAGTTCTTATACATCTCGATGATCGACCCCTTATTGGATACAGCGCTATCACTTGCATACGTTTGTCCTTATACACGACATGTGCCTCCGGAGAAGCACATATACACCCGTGCACACACACACATTTATATACAGAATATAGTTTAAGTTACCACTTCAACAGCAGGTCTTCAGAACAGACACTTACATTTATATGACTGTTCCCAGTCAGAATGTCGGTCTGAATGCAATATCTGTGGAAATCGCTAAGAATGTCTGCTAAGTACTGTAATGTAATGAAGGCTTGTGGTTAAGGATGAAGCACAGTGCAGTTAAATTGAGTCCCTTTCTGGTTCTCTCTCTCCATACCTGCTGCTGCCGAACTAGGAAGGAGTCCACAAATCCCCTGAGGTCCTGGGGGTTGAGTGTGTCCTTCAGTCCCTGCACCAGCCCCTTAATATTCTCAATGCCGTCGTCAGTGATCTTCAAAATCTGGGTCCGTTTCACCAGCCACCAGCCACAACACCAGCGCAGCCACGGGAATATGTTGTACAGCTGCAGTAACCGGCCCAAAACCCAAAAGAGCTCAGGATCAGAACCACAAAACACACTGAAAGTTTTTAAACCAACCTCCCCAACAGCTTTCTCCCCGTTTTGAGAAATCTCCATTTGCACATCTGGTGTTACCTCTCTGTCACCTGCAGTCCATATGAGGACAGACCTGGGTCAAATATTTAGACACCACAATAAAATCATAAATGACTGACAATTTGGAAAGAAATCCAATGTTTATATTTGCAAATATTAACCATGCCACTTAAAGGGTTAAATAATGTGCAAAATAAATTTTCAGCTTTAAAATATAAGTCCAGTTGTAGCACAGAATTACAGAATTATTCAGCATTAATCCTGGAATAATATTTAACTGCTGGATAAAAAATAATAATTTTAACACAGTTGAGCTGCCAGTTAAAGTCAGTACTTGGATGGGAGACCTCCTGGGAAAACTAAAGTTGCTGCTGGAAGTGGTGTTGGTGGGCCAGTAGGGGGCAATCTTCCCTCTGGTCAAATAAACCCCAATGCCCCAGTGCATGGATGGGGACACTGTGCTGTAGGAGATGCTGTCTTTCAGATGAGACGTTAAACTGAGGTCCTGACTCACTGTGGTCATTAAAGATCCCATGACACTTATCGTAAAGAGTAGGGGTTTACCTGGTGTCCTGGCTAAATTCCCAGCCTGGCTCTTTCCATCTGCTATCTAATCATCCCCCAGTTTAATTGGCTAAAAATCATTCTCTCCCTCTCCACCTCAGCTGATGTGTGGTGAGGATACTGGCAAAAAATGGCTGCCGTTGCATCATCCAGGTGGGTGCTACACATTGGTGGTGGTAGAGGCGAGTTTCCCCCTCATAATTGTAAAGTTCTTTGAGTGTGAGAAAGGCATTATATAAATGCCAGGCATTATTATTATTATTATTACAAGATAACATGCTGCTAAGGCAAATAAACATGCACAAGTTCACCAACAAAGTACATAACCAAATGATTCCGTACGGCGTGACTATGGTACCAGGAGACCTGTTAAGCAGATTCTCCCCGAATGTCCCTTTGGACTTCCCTTAAAAGCAATCCTGGGCAGGCCTTCTACATTCCACAATTCCCCTTGTTTGTCCAAATAAGGTCCGGCCAGGAAGAGGGCTGTAACACCTCACCACCAAGAGACCCCCCTTCTCCTCCAGGAAGAGAAACTGTATAGCCCCCCCGCCCCCGATCTAGTGATAGTAATGAGATGCTTTCATTTTATGATTTTGCCTGTCATTTCTCTAGATACCAGGTGAGGTCCAGGTGATGGCCACTCTATGATCCAGACACTTATGTGGATAAGCACATCTTTGATAACCTACAATCCTCCTTCAAAACACAATCTTTATTCCTTCCCATTTATTTACTTCCCTTCCTATACTTTCACATACCCCACATTTCAATTGGTATTAATCCCAATCCATCACATTTATCATATTATCCAGTTATTTACATGCACATAGACATGATGCTTTATACATATACTGCTTTCAGTCCAGAATATATTCCAACAACATATTGTGCCTTTTACGGCCTGTGAACAGGCCTGGGTTCCCGGTGTCATTAGGAGGAACAAATATCGCAAAACTTCCCCACGTCCTGAAGAATGCTGTTTACTTCCAAAGTCCAATTATATGTTCTTTCCCGCTTCCGTTTATGATGTTGTGCTTTTTATGGCTCAAAGTTGTAGAGCAGAGGAGTGGGAAATCCAGCGTGAATGGGCAAAGATGCAATGTGGTGGTTGGATCAGTAAAATTGGAACTTAAAAGTGTTTTTAAATACCTACTGTACGTATTTTCAGCAAACATTTATTTTGATATGATTGTGCATCCTGGATAATTCATACACATAATTACTGAAAATATGGTTTGTTGAAATTACCAGGAAACCTCAGGATTGTTTTCAAATATTACCAGCCTCTAAAGAGTTAAAATAATTACAATATGTAATGTATATTTGACCCAGGTCTGTGCAAAGACCAAATCACAGGAGAACAGAGTTTACTCACCTGTGATCCAGTAACTATTTCCCACAACACTACAGAGCACATGGTACTACAGCAGAGAGCTACAACTGACTGGTGGAGAGGCATCTTTCTCACTGAGAGAAACTGGTAGCCTATGGGCTCCTGATGTGTCATTCAGGGTAACTAATGTAGGAGTAACATGAGGAACCCTGGCTGACTTACCCCACCCTACCCCTGGAAGGGGGAACAATCTACTGTCCCACCACTATGGACTCAGTTATAGATCCCTAAAGACAGAACCCAGACTAGAGCGTGTAAGGCCCAGCTGAGCCTGTAGCTCGAGTATTTAACAACTACTGCCACTTGGACCCCAATGTTGCATTATTGCCTTGCCCAGAAGAATTACAAAGCTTAAAATGTCTACCTTTATACAGAAGGATAATTACTTAACAGTACAGTACCTGTATTTCAGCTGAACCAATCAGCCGAATAGTTTCATTTGCCCTTTTGACCATTTGTTGAAAGGAGGGATCAGCGTAGTCAAAGCGGCTGCCATACACGATGGCACAGATTATGTTGGAGACGGCGTAATTCACTGGCTGAGTGGTGTCAAAAGGCTCCCCTAAAGACCAAATAAAGAATAAACAAAAACCAGTAAGCTCCTGTTTTAAAAAAAAAAAAAAAAAAAAGTTTAAATGATAAAAATGTACTCAACAGCCTTGCGGTCTCCAATGAATTTAATAATAATTACGTGCAGGTACGCTATTGGACAGCGGATCCTAAACTCAGTCCCTGGGACCCACTGTGTGCTGCTTCATGTTACAACCAATCTCTGGATCAGTAAAGGCTGAAAACATGCATTTATAGTTATAGAAAATATGATTTGAGCTGACTGATTAAATGTCTAGGGATGCAAATACGGAACAAATTCCACAGCAAAGCTTGCACAAAGTTGAGTCAGAGGAAGACATCTCATATGTGGCTTTTGGCATGCAGTCAAGGGGCGCTTGATCAATGAGCGGGGGTCGCTGATGAATCGCAGACCCCTAACCGACTGAACCCCGACTGAACCCTCCCATACCCTGGGCAATGCAATTAGCAATTATGCGTCACCCTAGGGCAGAGGTGGGCAACGAGGGCCGTATCCGTTTCTGGTTTTCATGCCAACTTCTGGCCTTAATTACCTAATTAGCCCTAATATTTACAACATCTGACATTTTAGCTACAATTCTTAATAAGCGCATGAATGACAGCCGAAGACTTCTTGTGTCCCTATATGAAACATTTTAATGTGATCTAATCTACCAGTGTTGGTGTAAACAGCCAATTAGCTCATTTAGCTGGAGTAATTGGTGGGAACAAAAAACTGCATACACACCGGCCCTCCAGGACTGGAATTGCCCACCCCTGCCCTATGGGGTCAATTGGAAAGTCTGCCTGTTAACCTGCACATGAAGAGTCCTTCCTCTAAGCCGGTGTGAGCCTGACTTGCCAACTACAAGTGTGATAAGAAGCAGGGACTGATATCATGCGCTTTGGAGGAGAGCACATACTTTCCTGCGCTCTCCTGAATCGATAGCAGAGGTTGCAGCAGTTAGCGCTGATAAATATGATTGGCCATTCCAAATTAGGGAGAAAATGGGGGGGGGGGGGGTTACAGCATTAATTTAATAAAATGTTGATTGAATTCATCCCTATTTCTCTCTCACCCTTAAAATTCTCAAACGCCTCAATGAGGTAGCGCGATTCCTCGATGATCTTCTCCTCGCTCCCCCTCTTGCCCATTCCGAAGTTGCGCAGGTTGCTGAGGGCGAAGCGTCTCATCTCCTTCCAGGAGTTTCCGTTGGAGAACAGAACCCCTGGGAGAGGGCAGAACCCCACAGGGGTCAGAAACTAAGATCTGAATTTCATACATATTTCTTGTAAGCAAGTGGAATGCCCTGCCTGAAGACCTGAGAAATGCCCCAACATTAAGTTCTTAAATAAGACCAGGCTGAAAACATTTCTCAAGTCCATGTGTGTGGGTATGTATATGACAGTCAGAGGATACCTATGCCTCCAACTTCCATTTATTTAATTTATCTACTTTTTATCCATTTTTCTTTGTACTCAAATTCCTTTGTGTTTACCCTGTTGCTATGTTAAGCACATTGTGATGCTCTGTGGTAGAAATGTGCTGGACAAATACAGTTTGACTTGACTTGTATCTCGTGCTAAACAAACAACAGCAACTGCAGTCTTAAAATCTGTAGGTCTGGTATCATGTGTGCAAATAAATGCAAATGTGGAAGACAGTTCAGCAGTAAGACAGAAGCAGAAAGACTCTGCCCAGTGAGCAAGCACCTATCAGACCACCGTCTCTGTCAGCTCCCGGTCCACCCATGTTGTAAAAATCAGCACTACGGCGGTCAGCTGGTGGACTATTCCCCTACTACTTATTTTAACAGCTGATCCTCCTCTGGAATGTCTAGCCTCGACGGTCCGCTAGTGCACCGCTGTAATGCTGATTTTGTGATTCACAAAATGCCAACGACTGACAGCTGTGCCAATGGCAGGCCGCTAGTGGGCATTTCAGAGTTATTTAACCTGGGCCAAAGCATCCCGCCAGAGATGGACTATTGGCCCTTTGATTATTGTGGGGGGAAAAGTATGTTTGAATACTCAAAAGACTGTGGCTAAGATGGACAAATGTTCTTGGTCACTATGTTTGCATTGTACATGGAGATGGTCAAACCAACACATGGATGGAATTGGACTGGATTGCATACCGTGCCCTTTCGAAGTATCTCTAAATATGGGTGTAATATCCCGGTCTCCAAACTCTTCGGCGTAGTTGACCAGCGCCTGTTTGACTGTCTTGTAGCCTGCCAGGACAACCACTTTCTTTGGACCCAGGTGTACAGTGAACACAGATCCATATTTCTTATACAGCTGGAGAGACAGGAAATAAATTAACAGGATTTGAATGTCACTTCCTCTGGGACAGTAGCCTCTGGGACAGAAATATACTGTCAATATTTTCATTTGTCCTGTTATTCATAAATAAGACAAACACAAGCATCTAGTAATGGGCTACACACAATCGCACATATTATGGACTATATTAAAAAATCACCCACAAGGAGCGAGAAGTAATGTACACGTTTCAGCGCTCCAAACTATTTACTGACAAACATTTTTAATCGTACGCTTCAGATACCACCCTTTTGCCTCCTGTTATTCCAGCCTTTCATTTTATTCACTTAATTTATTTTAAAAGGAACACCACCAAACAAATTAACATGTCATCAGTTACATGTCAGCACTTGCAGCAGAGATCGCTAAAAATCTCAACTCCATCTGCTGTGAACAGAGACTCTTCAAAATGTAAGATGTCAGCATACTGGTGCAGATAAAAGAACATGAAGGTTGCTATGCAACAGCAAGTGATATATCTTGGGTCTGACATGTTGATTATGGTACTGAATTGCTTTTATCCAGGTTTTCAGCTTACTTTTTTTTTGAGGGGGGTGGGGTAGCGAATTAGTGCTCGTCAATATGAGTGACTACGAGGACGAAAGCGAACAAGATTAATTTGTGCCACTAATTTGATTGAACAATATTGTGTCTGTTTGATTTACCCCTCCCACTCAGCTAAGACAAATTCAACCAAAGAAGTACTTGACACTCAATTGAGAGCGGTCGATCAGAGAGTGTAATCTGGAGAGCTCTGACAGTGACTGTGCGTTTTGGATTTTTCTCCTTTTTTTCAACGTTCAGAGCAAGTGTGGAGTGAATTGTGTCATTTATTTAGCATTTGTGGGCTTGCTTTTTTGGCATCTTAGCAAGCCAAGCATTTCATTCAGCGGTCATGGCCAGTAGGCTAGCTACCACTGTAGTTAACATGGACGAAATGGGAGACATTGTTGATCGTCTTCGAGACGGGTTGGTGTTTGAATGCATACCTTTTGTAGAGAAGACCCAAGTGAAATGTGAAGGCAGACCTAAGCACTTGTGCGACCCGACTAAACTTGCCAAGGAAAGGGTGTTTCAGTTGTTACGATCGAGTGGGCTGGCTAACCGGCAGTCGTTTGGCAAACAAGTTTTACTGCTGGCCCTGTCTGACTTTTTTCAACAAATTGTATTGGGACCAAAATACCGTTTTTACGACATGCAAAACGGAGTGGGGGCGGCACGGTGGTGCAGTGGATAGCACTGTCGCCCCACAGCAAGAAGGTCCCAGTCTCGAATACCAGACGAGACCCCTCTGTGTGGAGCCTGCACCTTCTGCGCGTGTCTGCGTGGGTTTCCTCCGGGTAGCTACTCCGGCTTCCTCCCGCATATGGCAAGCCGCTTTAACATTTATTAGCTAGACTGGATATTCATTACTGATATCTGCAACGTCATTTTGCCTAGTCAAAGCACTAATTCAAGATATTTGTAATTATATTTTGACTAGTCAAAACTCTAATTTTAGATATCTGTAATTACATTTTGACTAATAAGATTCAAACTACTTTTGCCATTCATGTATGGGGTTTCTAATTACAGATATATACAATTCAATTGCGGATGCAACAGAATTATGACTAGTTGTAATTCCAGTTTCAGATATCTACAATTTAATTCTGACTAGTCATAATTCCAGTTCAAGATATCTTTAATTCCACTCAATTCAAGATATCTACATTGTCATTTTTAGATAGCTAGGCCTATCTTAAATTAAGTTTAAACTAGTCAGAATGACATTGTAGATATCTTGAACTGGAATTAGGAATAGTCATAATTTAATTGTAGATATCTATTATCAAGTTATAGATATCTTGAAATTAATTTTGATTAGAGATATCTTTAACTTTCATTCTGCCTAGTCAAAATTTAATTACAGATATCTTGAATTAGAGTTTTGACTTGGCGAAATGACATTGCAAATATCTGTAGTTATGTCAGAAGCTACGGCAAGTAGGCTACATATTTTTACCGTTATATTTTACTCTGTTTGGCATTAAGACAGATCATGAGAGCCAAGACCTTTTTTCTAATAAAATTATGTGAAACCCAATACATTAGCTAGCTTGTAGCCACGTAAGCAGCTGATGTTTGGTAGTGACAATCTGACTAATTTAGCTTCCAAACGAGGCCAAACTCGAGTGCTAGCTTGTCATCTTATGTTTAAAAGCTTCAAAACTGTATTTGTACTCTGAGTTTGGCATTAAGACATACAAATCATGAAAGCCAAGACGTTTTTCCAGGAAATTCAGGTCAATAACATTAGCTTGTAGCATAGCTTGTAGCCGCGAAAGCACCCAATGGCTAACTTCCAAACAATGTGAAACTCCGGTGCTACCTTGTCATCTTACTTTTAAAAGCTTCAAACTAACATTATATTTTCACTGCGAAGGTGGCGCTACAGATTATGAAAGCCGATTTTTCGAGTGCGGCGGAGAATGTTCCCACGAACCATTAGCTAGCGTATTCACCGGTGAAAATGTATTAACATTATTGTTGAGTGGTATGAGCACTGAAATTATTCGGGAAATTTGCCAGATTTAGCATTCGGTTAGTAGCTAGATGTATAGCTAGCTACTTGCCTAACGCTAAATCTGACCACTTTCCCAATAATTTCAGTTATTTGATGACTTGATGTGTTAGCCACTGAGGGACACAACAACATTTATTGTATATTGACTTGTTTCATATCCAATGGGAAGCCTCGCATGAGCAACGTCATGCACAACAATTCTGACTAGTCATAATGATGTTTGAGATATCGGCAACTATTATTTGGAGTAGTCAAAACTGAATTACAGATATGATGTGTGACGAGTCGAGTGTCGTTTTCAGTGACATCACTGCTGATCTCTGTAATTCAGTTTTGACTAGTCGTTAAACTGTCGTTTTGAATAGTCAGAATGACGTTATAGATATCTTGAATAAAAATTCTGACTAGTCACAATGTAATTACGACTAGTCAAAATTACGTTGTTGATATCTGTAATGTTAATTCCGGACAGTCAAACTTAGCTAATAAATGTCAAAACGGCTTGCCATAATATGGCGGGGGGGCGTTAACAGGGCGTTGCTGTAAAAGAGCATGTGTGCTAGGGCTGCACGATATATCGCAACGATAATTATCGATTGCAATAACGGCCGTTGCCAGCATGTGGGGTATTGCCTTTCTTTTCGTCTTTTTTTCTTTAATTATAGGCTACTTGATGCGGTAGAAATCTAAACTTCAAAACCCGTGTGAAATTCTTCCGGGGGAAAAACGTCATCACTGTCTACTGTGTGTTGATAAGACGGACAATCACAGAAAGGCGTTGCGCTTTTCATGCGATTGACAAAAACACATCACATGATGACCTTGCTGCTGGTTGGCTGTCTTATCAACACTCAATAGATATCAGCGGTGATGGTTTTTTCCGGAAGAATTTAACGCAGCCTCTGAAGTTTGGATGTTTACTGCCGTATATTGGGTATACTTAAAGGTTGTATCAGCGATTTTGGGTGGAAACATAAATGATCACATTCATCTGATTTTTCCTCACGATCCGCTAGCTGCCCGCCCCATAAGCAGGCCGTCAAAAAACCGCGTCTCTGTAGGCAGCCTATGCTCCGAGATCGTACACAAAAACAATGGTACTACCAACTACTCAAAACCAAAATAAACAGTATTCCAACCAATCACAATGATCTGCACAAACGCTAATACTCTTATCTCGCTGAAATCTTGACGGATTTACAAACGGTTTGGTTTCTTACAAACGTTATTAACGTGGTTATAATTCTGGATGCTTGAACACTTTTTTAAAACATAACATAATTATTCATAAGTATGTTTGTTTGGGATTTCGCTTCAGAAGTGACGTCACGTTTGTGCAGATCATTGTGATGTATCAGTTCTCATCTAAAATAAATGGTTTTAGTGCTTTGTTACCCTTTAACGTTTTCTCCATTATTACCATTTCGTCAGATTTGAGAACTGGAATATGTATTAGACTGAAAAGGCATCCGTAATATCGCCTTCACTTCATATGGGCGTTTTTTGTATGTAGGCTACTGACCTAGAGCCAGAAACGATCATGGATAGCACGTAGCTGCAAATTTAGTATCATTTTCTAATTATTCAGGATGTCCCACTAGTGATAGCCATATAGAACCTAAATATTTATGTCTGCATTTAAGTGGCTCTGAATAAGAGGGTCTAATAAATATAATGCAAACTGTCATAATGGGCTGAAATGCAGTTGTTCCTGTTTGTGATCCACTAGCTGAGCAGGAAGCTAGAAGAGATAAAAATCAGGGAGTGCATGTAAAGCTTAGCTGCTTTTAAATGATAGATAAGTCCTGATATGTGCAACAATTGCCAGGTATTTGCCAATTAAAACAGACATGAGTATACTAACTAGTTAGAGACATTTTATTCTGTTGGTCTTTTTCCCAACCCAGAAGAAAACAAGTTTGATTTGAGCACTTGGTGTTCCCCTCACAAAGATTTTTCTTAAAAGACCTGTTAAAATAGCATCATGCATTTTGCCAAAACATCCCCCCTTTTAGTCCTTACCCCACAGAGAGACACATCGAGCCGTTTAAGGTCCAGGTGGAGCAGGTTCCCAAGGAGAGGCAGGGGTCTGGGTCCCGGTGGGTCTTTTTCCACCCCAGGGCTGGAGGAGAGCAGGTAGAGCACAAACAGCACCAGCACCACCCCCAGAAGGGTCAAGGGTGGGGGCATCTGGAGTAAAAGCCCCTCCAATACAGCCATGATCCCCTCTGAACTGATCAGCTGCAAACTGGGGGGGGGGGGGGGGGTCAGTGCTGTGAAAAAGTTTTTGCCCCCTTCCTGATTTCCTCTATTGTTGCATATTTCTCACACTGGATGTTTTCAGATCTTTAGACAAAATATGACACATTTATATAAATGACACATTTGTTTTTTACTTATTTCATTTATTTAATGAACAAAAAATCAATTTCCGTTGTGTGAAAAAGTAATTGCCCCCTTACAATAACTACAGCCAATGTAATAAAGTAATCATTTTTAATATTTGGTTGCATATCCTTTGCATGCCATGACTTCCTGATGTTTGTGACCCAACAATATCAAAAGACTCTTGATATCTTATTTTCTGGTACTCCTACAAGCGATACTATAACCTCTCTGCATTTGAATGGATCTCTATGGGAATTGGGGGGTGGGGCTAGATTTAGCTATACATTATGCTGGAACAGTATGGAATACGTGGTTATTAAAATGCCTGTAAGTCATCAAGGGTCTGAGGTATCAAACAAGCCTCAAACCATTACTCTGCTGCCAGATATGCAGTAGATATGGATGGATCACTTTAAGGGTTGTTTCTCCTGACAAATTTTCCTATTAAATTCTACATTTCTTCACACCAAACTAATTACTCTCCAGGGACCGTTTTTTTCTGAGCCCCACAGAAGAAGTTAAAAGATTTTTTTATTCCAACTGGGTCCGCATGTTTAGGTACCCAGTGTGCATGCTCTAGTTCCAAAAAGCCCCTAGTCTAACATGGCGTCTCCATGAATTGGCTTCATGCGCCAATGAGCAGCTCTCATAAGAATCCTTGGAACCGGTAAGCGGAAGCTGTCTCCAGTTCTTCTTATATATCTATATGGCTACACCCATAAAGACCATAGACATGCATATTAACAACTTGTTGCTGCAAAGACCCTCACCATAACGCAAAGTGGTCGAACTCTGGGGACGGCGAGTGGACAGGGTGTATTTGACATGTTCCAAACTTTAGTGGGGATTTTTGGAGAGGCTGAGGCTGGTGCGCGATCACCTAACTTCGCTGTCGATGGAATTCGAGCGTTACTTCCCAACCGCAAAAGCCTCAAGAACTGCGAAGGAATGGATCCGTGACCCATTTTTGAATGTCCCGGGCGAATCGTCCATGTCAGTACGGGAAGAAGATCAACTTCTTGAGGTTGCAAATGATGGTGGGCTTAAAGGTATGTTTGAGATAACATCTCTGCTGGCCTTCTGGATAAAAATCAAGGCTGAATATCCAGAGATAGCCACGAAAGCACTTAAAACGTTGCTTCCATTTCCTCTATGCGAAGCGGGATTTCCCGCAATGACTGCAACAAAGACAAAATTACGGAGCAGATTGGATATAAGGAATACTCTTCGGGTGTCATTGTCTCCCATCACCCCTCGATGGGACCGTCTTGTTGCAGGGAAACAAGCCCAAGGCTCCCACTAAGTCAGAGATATTGGTGAGCTGTGAAAAATGCGAGAAAAATGTGCACTGCGTGTTTTATAATAGGCTATAGCTACTAACGTTTGAACGTTAAACGGTCTGCGAAAATATTGTCAATATAAAACTGGTCCGCGGTACAAAAAAGGGTTGGGGACCCCTGCTCTAAATGGACCACAAAGTTATTATGACGTTATGACTGTATTAAGAATATCCTAAAAAACGTCATTTTGACGTTAAGACGTGGTCCATTTAGAGGACGTCCTCAGGACGAATCCATATATTTATTTGTGTGACATGTAATGATAACGTTAGCCTACATATTTCCTTATTTTTGCTTATGACCGCAATTGACTTTAGACGAACGACTGTTCACTTCAGACCTTTGAGCCCCATATAAGAAATGTTACTGAAATTGCCTTATTTCATTTAAGAAACATTGCAAAGGTCAGACCTCTCCTCCGACAAGCAGACGCAGAAAAGCTTATGCATGCTTTTATCACAAGTCGCCTTGACTACTGCAATAGTCTTCTCTCTGGTCTCCCCCAAAAAAAGCATTAAAAAACTACAGTTAGTTCAGAATGCGGCTGCAAGGGTATTGACTGGCACAAAAAAAGAGAGACCACATTACCCCCACACTCCTTAAACTACACTGGCTACCTGTGCGTTTTAGAATAGATTTTAAGGTTCTTCTTCTCGTTTTTAAAACGATAAAAGGTTTAGCACCAATATACTTAGGTGACTGCATTCAGGAACATGTGCCTAGTAGAACCCTTAGATCCTCCACTGCTTCTCTCTTAGTGATTCCCAAAGTAAACCGTAAGAGAAGCGGTGAGGCGGCTTTTAGCTTTTATGCCCCTAGGCTTTGGAACGCCTTACCAGGCAATATCAGAGAGGCAGAAACTCTTAACATTTTTAAGAAACTTCTTAAAACACACCTATTTAAACTTGCCTTCAGTTAGCTTGCTCTGCCTTTTAATTTTAATTCTAATTTAATTTTCTTACTTTTAGGACTGATGTGTGTTTTTTATTATTTTTATTACCATGTACTAGTCTAATTTATTTATCTTTAAGCTTATTTATCTTTTTAAAGCTGTTTATCTTTTATTTATTTTATTATTATTATTATTTTATTTTATTTCTTTTCTTTCTTTTATTCTGTATAGTGGGGTGAAAGAAGAGGCCAGTAGGGCGCTCAATTTAAAAGTTTGACTAGGGACCGACGGGTTCGTCACTCTGCGAAGTGATTCAAACTGTGGAGGCTGTATGCTGCTCCCACCCATGGGCAAATATACCTCGAAGGAGGGACAAAAGTCCTGCAGCGGACCTGGCAGGTATATTATCACCCAGAGAGAGAGGCTGCACGGTGCGTAGCAGATGGCAGGTAGCAGGCTGTTTGTGGTAGGAGTGTTTGTTGGGGAGACACCAGTGTACAGAGAGACATCAGTGTACAGAGACACCAGTGTACAGAAACCGGGGCTATCTATTCATGCACTGTAGCCTTTTGTCTGTTTTTATCTTATTTCCTTTTATATTGTCTCATAAATGTTTTATTGTCTTTTATGTCTATTTTTCTTCTATTGCTTTTGTTCTGTATTTTGTTTTTTATTGTTGTGAAGCACTTTGGGCTGCATTGTATGTATGAAAGGTGCTATACAAATAAAGTTTATTATTATATTATTATTATTATTATTCAGACGGTAAAACGAATAAATATGTAGGTTATATTAGCCTATTTATTTAGGCTATTTCACATGTAATGATACATATTTACTTATTTTCGCTTTACTTTATTTGTTTATTGCTGTAACGTTAGTCATTTGCTATAGTAGCTAAGATGCTAGACTTCTGTACACGCGGACCACTCGGGCACAGAATGTAGCCTACCGAGTTGAAAACTCTTCTCTATCTCCTGTCTGTTAATCATTACTGTAGGCTTTATTTATTTATTATTATTATTTTTATTTTTTATTTTTTATTTTTTAATTGTAGCAATTTGATGCTCTGTCCGTTTCTCTGTTTGCAGTATTTGCCTTTGTAAAGCACTTTGAGATTTTCTCTGTAAAATGAAAAGCGCTATATAAAATGTATTACTGGTCCACAGACCGGTAGTTCTATCCATGGACCACTCACGGACCACTTGGAGTGGTCCGGACTCCGTGTACACTGGTCCGTTTCAGCTACAACCCCCTCTCCATTTTTACCCACCCAACAAAATTAAAAGTCCAAAAATCCAATTGGCTGCAAAATCGCCCAATCTGGCACTTTAGCCTGATCGGGAATAGCGCAACCATTGTTTTCGTCTTTTTGCTGTAATTTTAATTAACGTCGAATCGCGTAAAGTAGGCTGTAAATTAAGAACCTTGCCATTCATAACACTTGAACTGAATTTAATAAGGCTTTCAGTTACATTTAGGGAGCATCTAAAAAGTGCACTATATAGACTGTAGGCTACACATGCAGGAATATTTAGAAAAAAATGAACATTTCAAAAGATTTTTAACAGCATGAATTGCAGTAGGCTAGGCTATATCATCGCGGCTGGAAAATCCTTAAATTCCACCCCAGATAATTATTCTTATGACCATAATACTATGTGGGAATAATATAGTAACACTAGTAATAATAGTAACACTGTCGTAATAACACACAAGATACCACACTACTGTTACACAGTGGCGGCTCCTGAGCTGAAAATTGGGGTAGCGGAAAACTTCCCTTTAAACTGATTATTGGTATTAATAATTTTTCAATCCGTTTCCTTGATTAACAATAGGCTACATCAGCGTTTAATTCACCAATTACTCAATGCCATCAAATGTAGCCGGTTCTCCTCAATTAGGCTATTAGGCAAGTAATAAAATTATTTTAACTTGCGTCGCAAAATTGTGCACATTTCAATCAACATTATAATTGTGGATACATGTGCTCTTCGTTCTCCGCACTCTTAATTCCGAAAATATTAATGGAAATTAAACTATTTTAAAGCTCAGCTTTTGTTAGATTATTTTTTTTATTTAGCACAACCTGCAATAAAAAGTAATCTAACAAAAGCTGAGCTTTAAAATAGTTTAATTTCCATTAATATTTTCGGAATTAAGAGTGCGGAGAACGAAGAGCACATGTATCCACAATTATAATGTTGATTAAAATGTGGACAATTTTGCGACGCAAGTTAAAATAATTGTATTACTTGCCTAATAGCCTAATTGAGGAGAACCGGCTACATTTGATGGCATTGAGTAATTGGTGAATTAAACGCTGATGTAGCCTATTGTTAATCAAGGAAACGGATTGAAAAATTATTAAGACCAATAATCAGTTTAAAGGGAAGTTTTCCGCTACCCCAATTTTCAGCTCAGGAGCCGCCACTACATACAAGCGACCTATCAAGACATAGCCTATAGCTCATGTATCAAGTTTCAGTCACATATCGGCTTCTCTGCGATGCTCATTAAGATGTGTTGTGAGCGTTTACACATATATTTTGGAATATGCAGAAGCACTGTCCAGATTTCAATGTTCTAATTCACTCGCTACCAAAATGTAAAGAAAATCAAATGTATTCTCATAATAACCTTCTGTGTTACTACCGTGAGACCCACAATTCAGAAGCAAAGTCATTTTAAACGTTTTTTACATTACAGGCATTTAGCAGACGCTCTTATCCAGAGCGACTTACACAACTTTTTATCACGTTTTACATAGTATCCATTTATACAGCTGGATATATACTGAAGCAATGCAGGTGAAGTACCTTGCTCAAGGGTACAACGGCAGTGTCCTACCTGGGAATCGAACCAGCAACCTTTCGTTTACAAGCCCAGTTCCTTAACCATTATACTACACTGCCACCCTACATTTTTAAATTATACATTGATTACAGGAGATTATTTGTTAAATATTTCACCCTTGTCCATTGTCTTTAGATATTATTGCTGGTACAACAGGCATGGTATTAAATGTGGATCCATATCTACCTTCAAACTGTCTTGTTCTTTTCTGACAAGAAGGGAATCGCCGTAGACTCTGTGTCCAGGTGTCGGACCCTCAGGAAAGTGAAGAATCGAAACACTCAGGTCATTTATACCCTGTGAGTGCAAAATACCAGTTATGACAGTTAAAACGAAACTGTGGGTAATGTAACTCGATGCAGTCATAACTGCAGTGTATCAGTTTGGAAGGAAATTTAAGTTAAGGTCTTTTTTCTTATTGCGACATTCGCATGCATGCCTTCATGTGAAAAAAAATTGCGCAAATACTTTCCAGTTAAAAATGACAAGCTTCCTTCTAGAGAGATTGACCAACTGACTTTTTGACGGGACAGCTCACTTTCGGGGGATTTTTTTATATTTCATGTATGTTTTTGATTGGCACACATTTTGTTTGTGATGAAGGATATTGTTGATTTTTACCTGGCATTACAAAGGCAGGTATAGAGGTATTCAGGGGTTTGTGGTCTAAAGCAAAAAAAATCACTTCATGTAACTCCAAAGCAGCTTTAAATATCCATGCGACATAACAACGCTGTACAAAGAAATGTTATGTCGCATGGATATTAAAATCTGGACCTCGAATCCACATTCGGCCCTCATCTTCTTTCTCCCAGGTAATTAACTGAACAATTAGTGCTACTGATTGGCCAGACTGTCTTCACACCTGACTCCCAGGTAAAGGGAGGGTGGAAGGTCTCAGACCTCGAGGACCATGATTTGAGTAACAGGGTCATGTTGTGTCTTTACCTTTTGCATAGAAAAAGACAGAGAGGAGTTCCACCAATCACGGAATACGCTGGCAACAACCAACACCAACAGTGATTGGTGGATACCCCCCCCCCCCCCCCCCCCTAATTCACATTGTCCTCTTCCAAATTACATTACAGGCATTTAGCAGACGCTCTTATCCAGATCGACTTACACAACTTTTTTTTTTTAGCATTTACATATTACCCATTTATACAGCTGGATATACAGTGAGCACCATAATTCACTGGACAGTGACCAGTGGCGGATACAGAAAGTGGCTGATGGGTAGGCCTGAGTGAAGCTCATCACCGCACGTTTTCTTCAACAGGCTTAGATATTGACAATACAATGTGGGGACCCCAACAATTGATTTGATTTGATTTTTATTTTGCACAATGATAAGACAAAAAAGCTAAGAGATAAAGAAAATAACAACAAAAAGAGAGGTGCAAGGTAGGCAAGAAACCCAAAAGGGCTTATACGAGGCCTCTACCTATATTATACAGAATTCACAAAATCAATTTAAAAACAAGTAACTATAAACTGGGGAAAAAATTATAAATAAAAATAAAATAAAGTACAATAATATTAATAATAATCATTTAAAAAAGAAAGAACGAGATGTGTGTGCGTGTCTGTGTGTGTGTGTGTGTGTGTCTGTCTGTGTGCGTGTGTGTGTCTGTGTGTGCATGTGCGTTTGTGTGTGTGTGTGTGTGTGTGTGTGTGTGTGTGAAGCACATGACAATGAAAGATGAACGTTTGTATCCGAATCTGTATTCAGTCGCAGCACTTCATTTTAGCAACAAATGTAACAGAAACAGAAGCGGCGCTCCCCCTTCTAAAAATAGGAGTTTGATTTTGGTCACGCAGAAAAATGAATTCTGTTGCTTATTTGAAAAATGAAAATGAAATAATCTCTGCAGTTGCAGGCAGTTGCAGCATAGATAATTAGGAAACGTCAAGGAAAGAGTTGATCGTGGCATTTACACTGCTGTAATAATTATAATTTTAAAATCACAACGCCAATTGACGTTGGCGATGGCGCTTCTAGTGTTAATAATACAGCCACGTCCTCGTTGGACAAGTCCTGGTCCAAACTTTTTTCATCTTCCACTTCCAGACGTGGTTTTTTAAGAAAACTGGTGAATGATAGCTGTTTAGCCATAGTTGGCTCATACTAGGCTGCTACTGTACATGAAACTCAGACAGAATTGGCGCGCAAGTTCGTAATGTAGCCTAAACAAACGTAAGAGAGCTTCTGCTAAGAAAGTGCTGTGTCATCACATATTCCAGTTGGTTTCAATGGCATCTCCACACTTTTTAGAGATTATTAATACATAACGATTCCCCAAGACAAAACAATTCACATTTAAGGTAATTATGAATCTGAGTGGGTGGGCAAGCTGTCAATCCAGGCCACCCAGGCCCACCCATAGATCCGCGATTGACAGTGACACATTTTTTTGTTTTTTTGGGTTCTGTACTCTAGCACTTTGTTTTTGAAAGGATACAATGACAATGCGGTTGAAGTGCAGACTGTCAGCTTTAATTTGAGGGTATTTTCATCCATATCCGATGAACCGTTTAGAAATTATAGAAACTTTTCTACAGTCCCCCCCATTTTCTGGCATCAAAAAATATTGTACAGTTTAACATAATGTAGAATGAAGTAATAATGTTTAATATTTGGTCGCATATCCTTTACATGCCATGACTTCCTGATGTCTGTGACCCAACAATATCAAAAGACTCTTGATATCTTATTTTCTGGTACTCCTACAAGCGATTCTCCAGACTTATTTTTCCATAGAGTTCAATAGGAAAATTTGTCAGGAGAAACAACCCTTAAAGTGATCCATCCATATCTACTACATATCTGGCAGCAGAGTGATGGTTTGAGGCTTGTTTGATACGTCAGACCCTTGATGACTTACAGCCATTTCACCAACCATGTATTCCATACTGTTCCAGCATAATTTACAGCTAAATCTAGTCCCACCCCCCAATTCCCATAGAGATCCATTCAAATGAAGAGAAGTTATAGTATCGTTTCTTAGAGTACCAGAAAATAAGACATAAGAAGTCATTGTATCCTTTCAAACTTACAGAACCAAAATAACAAAAAATGTGTCACTGTCCAATTAATTATGGTGCCCACTGTATACTTAAGCAATTCAGGTTAGGTACCTTGCTCAAGGGTACAACGGCAGTGTACTGGATATATACTGAAGCGATTCAGGTTAAGTACCTTGCTCAAGGGTACAACGGCAGTGTCCTACCTGGGAATCGAACCTGCAACCTTTTGGTTACAAGGCCAGTTCCTTAACCATTATACTACATTGCCGCACAGCTCAAACAGTAGAGGCAATTCTTAAGTGATAAAGTCCTCTAATGTACTCCAACAGCAACTAAGGCTTTTTAAAATGATGCATTAAGATGTAATGATGCATTAAGATGTAATGATGCATTAAGATGTTTTGTACTGGTGGGAAGTGTGCTGGCACTGTGTAGATCAGGGCTGAGTAGGGAGGGTTGTGTCTATTTCTGGATTCCAAGCCAATTTCTGCTCTTAATTATTCCCCCTCACTTACATGATCTATGCAGGATCCTTACCTTGAAAATATTATAAAATATTATAAAATAACCATGTTCAGCCTTATCTATGATGCACTGGTAATCTCTGTCTTTGTGGACATTTTCCCAATCCGTGCTCCTCTGTCTGATGCAGCTCTTACCAGCACCAGCACTGCTGTGGGGAAATGTAACTCGGTGCAGTCATAACTGCAGTGAATCAGTTTGGAAGTTGACACAGAGGTCAGAGGTCATTGTTCTCATTGCTACATTCGCATGCCTGCATGTGGAAAAAAAATTGCGCAAATACTTTCCAGTGAAAAATGCCTGAACACATTATACCATTCACTCATAGTCCCATACATGACTTACTGTGTAGAGGTATGGGGAAACACTTATAAAACAAATACGAACTCTATTTTTTTATTACAAAAGAAAGTCATACGAATTGTAAGTAAAAAACCCTATAGTGAGCCTACCAATCCGTTATTTACTCAGCTAAACATACTTAAATTTATTGATTTAGTAGACATTACAATGCAAACCATGTATAAAGCAAAAAATGGACAATTACCATTAAGTATCCAGGGGTTGTTTAAAATGAGGGACAGTCAATATAATTTGAGAGGAACATATATATTTGAAAAACCAAAGATACGAACAAATGTTAAAAATCATTGTCTGTCAGTAAGAGGGGTGACCCTGTGGAATAAATGTACTGAAAATTTTAGAACCTGCAGCACACTGATCAGGTTCAAAACTATTTATAAGAAAAATGTAATCATACAATACACCATTGAAAAATAATGTAAGTATGCTAATGTCTTGTCTAGTAATAAAAATGATAACATTAATAATTCATAAGTGTTTGTTTCTTGCCATGAACATGTTTTCTGTGAATTTTATGTTTTCATGAGGTAAGAGGGGTAGGTGTAAATAAGCTTTAGCTTCAGCCTACACCCTTTTGGTATATATCATAGCATTTAAAAATAATAACCTGTTATTGTGTTTTGTCTATTGTAAATATTGTAAATATACCAAATAAATATATTTCATCATTTCATCATCAACTGCCTTTTTGAAGGGACAGCTCACTTTTGGGGGATTTGTTTATATTTCATGTATGTTTTTGATTGGCACACATTTTGTCTGTGATGAAGGATATTGTTGATTTTTACCTGGCATTACAAAGGCAGGTATAGAGGTATTCAGGGGTTTGTGGTCTAAAGCAAAAAAAATCACTTCATGTAACTCCAAAGCAGCTTTAAATATCCATGCGACATAACAACGCTGTACAAAGAAATGTTATGTCGCATGGATATTAAAATCTGGACCTCGAATCCACATTCGGCCCTCATCTTCTTTCTCCCAGGTAATTAACTGAACAATTAGTGCTACCGATTGGCCAGACTGTCTTCACACCTGACTCCCAGGTAAAGGGAGGGTGGAAGGTCTCAGACCTCGAGGACCATGATTTGAGTAACAGGGTTATGTTGTGTCTTTACCTTTTGCATAGAAAAAGACAGAGAGGAGTTCCACCAATCACGGAATATGCTGTCAACAATCAACACCAACAGTGATTGGTGGATACCCCCCCCCCCCCCCCCCCTTCTCCACACCCTAATTCACATTGTCCTCTTCCAAAACCTTTTCTACAGTCCCCCCCATTTTCTGGCATCAAAAAATATTGGACAGTTTAACATAATGTACAATGAAGTAATAATGTTTAATGACTTACAGCCATTTCACCAACCATGTATTCCATACTGTACCAGCATAATTTACAGCTAAATCTAGTCCCACCCCCCAATTCCCATAGAGATCCATTCAAATGAAGAGAAGTTATAGTATCACTTCTTAGAGTACCAGAAAATAAGATATAAGAAGTCAAGCGCTAGAGTACAGAACCAAAATAACAAAAAATGTGTCACTGTCCAATTAATTATGGTACCCACTGTATACTTAAGCAAGTCAGGTTAAGTACCTTGCTCAAGGGTACAACGGCAGTGTCCTACCTGGGAATCAAACCTGCAACCTTTTGGTTACAAGGCCAGTTCCTTAACCATTATACATATACATTATACAGCTCAAACAGTAGAGGCAATTCTTAAGTGATAAAGTCCTCTAATGTACTCCAACAGCAACTAAGGCTTTTTAAAATGATGCATTAAGATGTAATGATGCATTAAGATGTTTTGTACTGGTGGGAAGTGTTCTGACACTGTGTAGATCAGGGCTGAGTAGGGAGGGTTGTGTCTATTTCCGGATTCCAAGCCAATTTCTGCTCTTAATTATTCCCCCTCACTTACATGATCTATGCAGGATCCTTACCTTGAAAATATTATAAAATATTATAAAATAACCATGTTCAGCCTTATCTATGATGCACTGGCAATCTCTAGTCTTTGTGGACATTTTCCAAATCCGTGCTCCTCTGTCTGATGCAGCTCTTACCAGCACCAGCACTGCTGTGGGGAAATGTAACTCGGTGCAGTCATAACTGCAGTGAATCAGTTTGGAAGTTGACACAGAGGTCAGAGGTCATTGTTCTCATTGCGACATTAGCATGCCTGCATGTGGGGGGAAAAATTGCGCAAATACTTTCCAGTGAAAAATGACAAGCTGCCTTCTAGAGAGATTGACCAACTGACCTTTTGAAGGGACGCTTTCGGGGGATTTTTTTATATTTCATGTATGTTTTTGATTGGCACACATTTTGTCTGTGATGAAGGATATTGTTGATTTTTACCTGGCATTACAAAGGCAGGTATAGAGGTATTTGTATAAATGAATATATAAATAGTTATTGTTGCAACACATCTGAATCTCAGATTATTTCCACTATAAATTATTCTCCTTTCACAGTTTGATGTGGCACATACAATTTCATTGACCACATTCTATTGAGATGGTAAGATGAAAAAACACAGGGCCAAGTTGCAATGTGTTTTTGGTGAGATGTGACTTATTTTTGTGTATGTGTTTGGTAGCTAACTAATGATGATAATGCATGAAGATTATGACATAGAGAGACATGCATACAGAATAGATGCAGACACACACATGCATTGTAGTTCAAAGAAAGACATAGACGTGAATTCTGTGCTTTAGCCTACCATGAACTACAAATAAAAGTTAATAATAATAATAGAGTAATTTTAACTGCATGACGGTACGTAGCCTATTTTAAAGGGTTGTATGGCCTACACGGTAGACGTAGGCTAGTAACTCACGCATATAGCCTACAAAGCACTATTTTGTAGCTAACAAAATAATTTGTTTTGCATAGCTGCAGTAGCCTAGTAAAAGTAACGTGAAGAAAAATAAATAAATTCTTTACCGAGGCTGTAACCAGGGAACTCCTGCATCAAAGCCAGGCACAGTAAACACAAGGCCATAACGTAGCTGCACATACATGTTTTTTTCCAGCACTGTCCTGCCTATGTCCAGCGCAGTTTCAGTGTTTTTTTTTTTTCCGGTCGTGTTACCTGTGTTAAATGGTTTGGTCTTAGTGGTAGGCTACCAACCGTACCAGGTGTAGTTGTTTTCTGGACCGCAATGGACGTATAATAAGTAGTGTTGTGTCGTTCGCGAACGATTCGTTCAAAAGACCGAATCTTTTGGGTGAACGAACTGAACTGAATCACTTACTGAAAAGATCAGTTCATTTCTCAGTTCAGTTGAGCTCTCGAACGGATCTGATCAGCAGCGAGCGTGCAGGGAGGGGGAGGGACTGCCGCGAGCGAACGTGATTCGTCCCCTGTGAACCAGTTCTGCTGTGCTGAACGAATCATTCACGGGCGGGCGGGCGCCGAGCGAGGCAGCGATTACGGTAGCGCAAAGTCCGGTTGTCTGAAATCATGTGACTTCTTGTAAATGTGAAAGGGCTCCAGTCTTTTGTAAATCACATGATTTATTGTAAACATGAAAGGGGTGCCATTGTTTGAATTACAGGGCGTGTCTGCCTTATTTTCAGGACACACGTTGTCCCACACCCACAAGGTGCATTCCTGAAGAAAAAAAAAAGATTTATGGCAAGTCACTGTAATTCATGTGACTTATTTTAAATGTGGCTTCAATGGTTTAAATTTATGACTCATCATTTTCTTCTGTCCAACCTTATTTTCAGGAACGCAAATTGTGCCACACTCACTGCTCATGCACTAAAGGCGAAATGGAAAAATATAATTTATTTACATGTGAAATGATTATTCAGTGAGGTTTACGTTTATGGGCTCTATTTTCAAACCAGCGCAAGGGGACGGTATAGTCAAACGCAAGCTTGTTGACAGCATCAACGTCTTAAAACTGGCGCTATGGCGTTTCTCAGCAATACCGCTAGGATCAACAAATTCTCAACATAACATCCTTTCGGTTGCGCTGCAGTGGGATGGGTGGCGCTGTCTGGGGCGTGTTCTAAAATACTTTCGGCTCAGTGACAATTTGAACCAACGAAAACCCATTGCGTTATGATCAGCTGGAACCACCTCTTAGCGGAAACGCAATAGACTCTGGCAATTTGGTAACTTATTAGTCATGTAGTTCTATGTAGTGTCTATAGGTGATGCCAACATTACACTTCCATTTAATGAACAAATAGCCTATAATTATTATTAATTAATTAATTTTAATTTAAACTACTAGAATAAAACAGGACAGCTTACAAGAAACTTGCGATCATGTAGGCCAATAGCCTATAATATATAAATTACACATTGGCACAGTTGAATCATAAGCCTACCACTACACAATACACAGAAAGGATATACTTTCAGCGGGTGTCCTTCCTCAACTATACGGACAATGAATGCAGTAAAAAGTCAAAACTCGCATTTTTTCTCAAGTGTGGGTTCCCCGGGGTGCTTGGTGCTATCGACTGCACGCACAGACAAATCCGCGCACCACCCGAGCCAACCTGATCTCATGTGAATTCGGCAATATGTACCGATTGTTAGTGTCTCAAAAAACGGTACCTGTTTCCGAATTTTGCACAAGCGCCCCCTGAGCCTGTACTGGGAACTACTGACTAATGCTCAGTTGTAGACTGTAAGGAGATTTCGTGAAAGATACATAATGCGAGAGAAGCTTGTGATAGAAAAATATAGTTGTGCAAATATAGATTCTTTAAATCTTAACAGTTCGGCCATGAGCCCGAGTTACGTGAACTCCTATGAGGTTATGTTTAGGGGTTGGGCGGGACTCTGGGACATTTTTTTACTTTTATTTTATTTTTTTAATAATTTTTTTATTTTTTATAATTTATTTTATTTCAAAATTGTTGGGAACAATATGGTAGCAAAAAGGGACACTATCTTAACAGTTCGGGCATGAGCCCGAGTTACGTGAACTCCTGTGAGGTTATGTTTAGGGGTTGTGGGTGGGGTACGGGAATCACGAAAAAAAAAGAAAAACAATTTTTGCCAAGAAAATTTTTTTGACAAAAAAGCCTTGCCAAGAAAAGCAGTGGGACCTATTTTTATACAGTCTATGAGTGGGACGCGTAACGTCATATACTACTACCCTCACACGTGATGTTTTCGGTCTATCACAGCCTTTAGTCAGTAGTTCCCAGTACAGGCTCAGGGGGCGCTTGTGCAAAATTCGGAAACAGGTACCGTTTTTTGAGACACTAGCAATCGGTACATATTGCCGAATTTCATGAGATCAGGCTCGTCTTAATGCCAAACTCAGAGTCCAAATACAGTTTTGAAGCTTTTAAACATAAGATGACAAGCTAGCACTCGAGTTTGGCCTCGTTTGGAAGCTAAATTAGTCAGATTGTCACTACCAAACATCAGCTGCTTACGTGGCTACAAGCTAGCTAATGTATTGGGTTTCACGTAATTTTATTAGAAAAAAGGTCTTGGCTCTCATGATCTCTGTCTTAATGCCAAACAGAGTAAAATATAACGGTAAAAATATCTAGCCTACTTGCCGTAGCTTCTGACATAACTACAGATATTTGCAATGTCATTTCGCCAAGTCAAAACTCTAATTCAAGATATCTGTAATTTAATTTTGACTAGGCAGAATGAAAGTTAAAGATATCAAATCAAAATTCATTTCAAGATATCTATAACTTGATAATAGATATCTACAATTAAATTATGACTATTCCTAATTCCAGTTCAAGATATCTACAACGTCATTCTGACTAGTTTAAACTTAATTTAAGATAGGCCTATCTAAAAAATGACAATGTAGATATCTTGAATTGAGTGGAATTAAAGATATCTTGAACTGGAATTATGACTAGTCAGAATTAAATTGTAGATATCTGAAACTGGAATTACAACTAGTCATAATTCTGTTGCATCCGCAATTGAATTGTAGATATCTGTAATTAGAAACCCCATACACATGAATGGCAAAAGTAGTTTGAATCTTATTAGTCAAAATGTAATTACAGATATCTAAAATTAGAGTTTTGACTAGTCAAAATATAATAACAAATATCTTGAATTAGCGCTTTGACTAGGCAAAATGACGTTGCAGATATGAATGAATATCCAGTCTAGCTAATAAATGTTAAAGCGGCTTGCCATATGCAGGAGGAAGCCGGAGTAGCTACCCGGAGGAAACCCACGCAGACACGCGCAGAAGGTGCAGGCTCCACACAGAGGGATCTCGTCTGGTATTCGAGACTGGGACCTTCTTGCTGTGAGGCGACAGTGCTATCCACTGCAGCACCGTGCCGCCCCCACTCCGTTTTGCATGTCGTAAAAACGGTATTTTGGTCCCAATACAATTTGTTGAAAAAAGTCAGACAGGGCCAGCAGTAAAACTTGTTTGCCAAACGACTGCCGGTTAGCCAGCCCACTCGATCGTAACAACTGAAACACATTACATTACATTACAATTATTTGGCAGACGCTTTTATCCAAAGCGACGTACAGTAAGTGCATATTGAAGGTCATTGACGCGACTACAAAGCAAATCCGACAAAGCACAGCTTTCTCACAGCTTAGGAGCTATCCCTAGTAATAAACATGAGAAGTACACACAGTCAGCTATACATTCTGAACTATAGAATAACCAAAAAACACAAGTTAAATAGAAAACAGGAAGCGAATACTATAGAATGGCCCTATAGGTATAATTTTAGTCGAGGTGGAGTCTGAAAAAGTGCGTTTTCAGACCACGCCGAAAAACAGACAGTGTTTCAGCTGAGCGCAGCAGAGTGGGGAGTTCATTCCACCACTGGGGAGCTAGGGTGGAAAAGCTCCGCAGTCGGGACGAGCGGGAGCCTTTAACACGGAGGGGGGGAAGTGCAAGTCGCCCTGCAGCAGCAGAGCGAAGTGGTCGAGCAGGAGCGTAGTGCTGGATTAAGTCCTGTAGGTAGGAGGGGCCTGACCTTTTGGCTGCAGTGTAGGCCAGGGTCAGAACTTTGAACCTGATCGTGGCCACGACCGGCAGCCAGTGGAGTGACCTCAGCAGGGGGGTGACGTGCGAAAACTTCGGGAGGTTGAACACAAGCCGAGCAGCCGCATTCTGGACCAGTTGTAGGGGCAGAATGGCGCAGGCTGGTAGGCTTGCGAGAAGGGAGTTGCAGTAGTCCAGGCGTGAGGTGACCATGGTCTGGACAAGAAGCTGGGTGGAGTAGGTGGTCAGGTACGGTCGAATCTTCCTGATGTTGTACAGGAGGAACCTGCAGGACCGTGCCGTCACCCTGATGTGTTCTTTGAAGTCCAGCTGATCGTCCAGGACCACCCCCAGGTTCCTTGCAGAGCGGGAGGTGGTCACCATGGTTCCGTCGACGGTGATGGACAGGTCTAGGAGCGGGGAGGTCTTGTATGGCATGAAGAGCAGCTCGGTCTTGTCGAGGTTGAGCTTCAGGTGATGGCTAGACATCCACTCAGAGATGTCAGCCAGGCAAGCAGATATCCTTTCCTTTACCTGTGGGGCAGAGGGAGGGAAAGAGAGGAAGAGTTGAGTGTCATCAGCATAGCTATGGTAAGAGAAGCCATGTGAATTAATGACCAAACCAAGAGACTTAGTATAAATGGAGAACAACAGAGGACCCAGTACAGATCCCTGTGGGACTCCTGTAAGAAGTGGATGAGGTGCAGAGACAGAGCCCTTCCAGGAGACTTGGTAGGATCTATCAGTGAGATAGGATGTAAACCAAGAGAGGGCAGTTCCAGAGATGCCCATCTCAGCTAGTGTGGAGATCAGGAGTTTGTGGTTGACCGTGTCAAACGCTGCAGACAGGTCAAGGAGAATCAGGACAGAGGAGAGGGAGGAGGCTCTGGCAGTGGCGAGTGCCTCAGTCACAGCCAGGAGCGCAGTTTCAGTGGAATGCCCGGTTCTGAAGCCGGACTGATGAGGGTCGAGCAGGTTGTTCTGGTGGAAACACCCTTTCCTTGGCAAGTTTAGTCGGGTCGCACAATGCTTAGGTCTGCCTTCACATTTCACTTGGGTCTTCTCTACAAAAGGCATGCATTCAAACACCAACCCGTCTCGAAGACGATCAACAATGTCTCCCATTTCGTCCATGTTAACTACAGTGGTAGCCTACTGGCCATGACCACTGAATGAAATGCTTGGCTTGCTAAGATGCCAAAAAAGCAAGCCCACAAATGCTAAATAAATGACACAATTCACTCCACACTTGCTCTGAACGTTGAAAAAAAAGGAGAAAAATCCAAAACGCACAGTCACTGTAGACAGAGCTCTCCAGATTACACTCTCTGATCGACCGCTCTCAATTGAGTGTCAAGTACTTCTTTGGTTGAATTTGTCTTAGCTGAGTGGGAGGGGTAAATCAAACAGACACAATATTGTTCAATCAAATTAGTGGCACGAATTAATCTCGTTCGCTTTCGTCCTCGTAGTCACTCATATTGACAAGCACTAATTCGCCAGTATGCTGACATCTTACATTTTGAAGAGTGTCTGTTCACAGCAGATGGAGTTGAGATTTTTAGCGATCTCTGCTGCAAGTGCTGACATGTAACTGATGACATGTTCATTTGTTTGGTGGTGTTCCTTTTAAAATAAATTAAGTGAATAAAATGAAAGGCTGGAATAACAGGAGGCAAAAGGGTGGTATCTGAAGCGTACGATTAAAAATGTTTGTCAGTAAATAGTTTGGAGCGCTGAAACGTGTACATTACTTCTCGCTCCTTGTGGGTGATTTTTTAATAAAGTCCATAATATGTGCGATTGTGTGTAGCCCATTACTAAATGCTTGTGTTTGTCTTATTTATGAATAACAGGACAAATGAAAATATTGACAGTATATTTCTGTCCCAGAGGATACTGTCCCAGAGGAAGTGACATTCAAATCCTGTTAATTTATTTCCTGTCTCTCCAGCTGTATAAGAAATATGGATCTGTGTTCACTGTACACTTGGGTCCAAAGAAAGTGGTTGTCCTGGCAGGCTACAAGACAGTCAAACAGGCGCTGGTCAACTACGCCAAAGAGTTTGGAGACCGGGATATTACACCCATATTTAGAGATACTTTGAAAGGGCACGGTATGCAATCCAGTCCAATTCCATCCATGTGTTGGTTTGACCATCTCCATGTACACTGCAAACATAGTGACCAAGAACATTTGTCCATCTTAGCCACAGTCTTTTGAGTATTCAAACATACTTTTCCCCCCACAATAATCAAAGGGCCAATAGTCCATCTCTGGCGGGATGCTTTGGCCCAGGTTAAATAACTCTGAAAAGCCCGCTAGCGGCCTGCCATTGGCACAGCTGTCAGTCGTTGGCATTTTGTGAATCACAAAATCAGCATTACAGCGGTGCACTAGCGGACCGTCGAGGCTAGACATTCCAGAGGAGGATCAGCTGTTAAAATAAGTAGTAGGGGAATAGTCTACCAGCCAACCGCCGTAGTGCTGATTTTTACAACATGGGTGGACCAGGAGCTGACAGACGGTGGTCTGATAGGTGCTTGCTCGCTGGGCAGAGTGTTTCTGCTTCTGTCTTACTGCTGAACTGTCTTCCACATTTGCATTTATTTGCACACATGATACCAGATGTACAAATTTTAAGACTGCAGTTGTTGTTTGTTTAGCACGAGATACAAGTCAAGTCAAACTGTATTTGTCCAGCACATTTCTACCACAGAGCATCACAATGTGCTTAACATAGCAACAGGGTAAACACAAAGGAATTTGAGTACAAAGAAAAATGGATAAAAAGTAGATAAATTAAATAATTGGAAGTTGGAGGCATAGGTATCCTCTGACTGTCATATACATACCCACACACATGGACTTGAGAAATGTTTTCAGCCTGGTCTTATTTAAGAACTTAATGTTGGGGCATTTCTCAGGTCTTCAGGCAGGGCATTCCACTTGCTTACAAGAAATATGTATTAAATTCAGATCTTAGTTTCTGACCCCTGTGGGGTTCTGCCCTCTCCCAGGGGTTCTGTTCTCCAACGGAAACTCCTGGAAGGAGATGAGACGCTTCGCCCTCAGCAACCTGCGCAACTTCGGAATGGGCAAGAGGGGGAGCGAGGAGAAGATAATCGAGGAATCGCGCTACCTCATCGAGGTGTTCGAGAATTATAAGGGTGAGAGAGAAATGGGCCTGAATTCAATCAACATTTTATTAAATTAATGCTGTAACCCCCCCCCCCCCCCCCCCCATTTTCTCCCTAATTTGGAATGGCCAATCATATTTATCAGCGCTAATTGCTGCAACCTCTGCTGTCATTTCAGGAGAGCGCAGGAAAGTATGTGCTCTCCTCCAAAGCATGTGATATCAGTCCCTGCTTCTTATCACACTTGTAGTTGGCAAGTCAGGCTCACACCGGCTTAGAGGAAGGACTCTTCATGTGCAGGTTAACAGGCAGACTTTCCAATTGACCCCATAGGGCAGGGGTGGGCAATTCCAGTCCTGGAGGGCCGGTGTGTATGCAGTTTTTTGTTCCCACCAATTACCTCAGCTAAATGAGCTAATTGGCTGTTTACACCAACACTGGTAGATTAGATCACATTAAAATGTTTCATATAGGGACACAAGAAGTCTTCGGCTGTCATTCATGCGCTTATTAAGAATTGTAGCTGAAATGTCAGATGTTGTAAATATTAGGGCTAATTAGGTAATTAAGGCCAGAAGTTGGCATGAAAACCAGAAACGGATACGGCCCTCGTTGCCCACCTCTGCCCTAGGGTGACGCATAATTGCTAATTGCATTGCCCAGGGTATGGGAGGGTTCAGTCGGTTAGGGGTCTGCGATTCATCACTCTCTAGCAACCCCCACTCATTGATCAAGCGCCCCTTGACTGCATGCCAAAAGCCACATATGAGATGTCTTCCTCTGACTCAACTTTGTGCAAGCTTTGCTGTGGAATTTGTTCCGTATTTGCATCCCTAGACATTTAATCAGTCAGCTCAAATCATATTTTCTATAACTATAAATGCATGTTTTCAGCCTTTACTGATCCAGAGATTGGTTGTAACATGAAGCAGCACACAGTGGGTCCCAGGGACTGAGTTTAGGATCCGCTGTCCAATAGCGTACCTGCACGTAATTATTATTAAATTCATTGGAGACCGCAAGGCTGTTGAGTACATTTTTATCATTTAAACTTTTTTTTTTTTTTTTTTTAAACAGGAGCTTACTGGTTTTTGTTTATTCTTTATTTGGTCTTTAGGGGAGCCTTTTGACACCACTCAGCCAGTGAATTACGCCGTCTCCAACATAATCTGTGCCATCGTGTACGGCAGCCGCTTTGACTACGCTGATCCCTCCTTTCAACAAATGGTCAAAAGGGCAAATGAAGCTATTCGGCTGTCTGGTTCAGCTGAAATACAGGTACTGTACTGTTAAGTAATTATCCTTCTGTATAAAGGTAGACATTTTAAGCTTTGTAATTCTTCTGGGCAAGGCAATAATGCAACATTGGGGTCCAAGTGGCAGTAGTTGTTAAAGGCTCGAGCTACAGGCTCAGCTGGGCCTTACAAGCTCTAGTCTGGGTTCTGTCTTTAGGGATCTATAACAGAGTCCATAGTGGTGGGACAGTAGATTGTTCCCCCTTCCAGGGGTAGGGTGGGTGAGTCAGTCAGGGTTCCTCATGTTACCCCTACATTAGTTCCCCTGAATGACACATCAGGAGCCCTTATGCTACCAGTTTGTCTCAGTGAGAGAGATGCCTCTCCACCAGTCAGTTATAGCTCTCTGCTGTAGTACCATGTGCTCTGTAGTGTTGTGGGAAATGGTTACTGGATCACAGGTGAGTAAACTCTGTTCTCCTGTGATTTGGTCTTTGCACAGACCTGGGTCAAATATACATTACATATTGTAATTATTTTAACTCTTTAGAGGCTGGTAATATTTGAAAACAATCCTGAGGTTTCCTGGTAATTTCAACAAACCATGTTTTCAGTAATTATGTGTATGAATTATCCAGGATGCACAATCATATCAAAATAAATTTTTGCTGAAAATACGTACAGTAGGTATTTAAAAACACTTTTAAGGTCCAATTCTACTGTTCCAACCACCACATTGCATCTTTGCCCATCCACGCTGGATTTCCCACTCCTCTGCTCTACAACTTTGAGCCATAAAAAGCACAACATCATAAACGGAAACTGGAAAGAACATATAATTGGACTTTGGAAGTAAACAGCATTCTTCAGGACGTGGGGCAGTTTTGCGATATTTGTTCCTCCTAATGACACCGGGAACCCAGGCCTGTTCACAGGCCGTAAAAGGCACAATATGTTGTTGGAATACATTCTGGACTGAAAGCAGTATATGTATAAAGCATCATGTCTATGTGCATGTAAATAACTGGATAATATGATAAATGTGATGGATTGGGATTAATACCAATTGAAATGTGGGGTATGTGAAAGTATAGGAAGGGAAGTAAATAAATGGGAAGGAATAAAGATTGTGTTTTGAAGGAGGATTGTAGGTTATCAAAGATGTGCTTATCCACATAAGTGTCTGGATCATAGAGTGGCCATCACCTGGTATCTAGAGAAATGACAGGCAAAATCATAAAATTAAAGCATCTCATTACTATCACTAGATCGGGGGCGGGGGGGCTATACAGTTTCTCTTCCTGGAGGAGAAGGGGGGTCTCTTGGTGGTGAGGTGTTACAGCCCTCTTCCTGGCCAGACCTTATTTGGACAAACAAGGGGAATTGTGGAATGTAGAAGGCCTGCCCAGGATTGCTTTTAAGGGAAGTCCAAAGGGACATTCGGGGAGAATCTGCTTAACAGGTCTCCTGGTACCATAGTCACACAGTACGGAATCATTTGGTTATGTACTTTGTTGGTGAACTTGTTCATGTTTATTTGCCTTAGCAGCATGTTATCTTGTAATAATAATAATAATAATGCCTGGCATTTATATAATTCCTTTCTCACACTCAAAGCACTTTACAATGATGAGGGGGAAACTCGCCTCTACCACCACCAATGTGTAGCACCCACCTGGATGATGCAACAGCAGCCATTTTTTGCCAGTATGCTCACCACACATCAGCTGAGGTGGAGAGGGAGAGAATGATTTTTAGCCAATTAAACTGGGGGATGATTAGGTAGCAGATGGAAAGAGCCAGGCTGGGAATTTAGCCAGGACACCAGGGAAACCCCTACTCTTTACGATAAGTGTCATGGGATCTTTAATGACCACAGTGAGTCAGGACCTCAGTTTAACGTCTCATCTGAAAGATAGCATCTCCTACAGCACAGTGTCCCCATCACTGCACTGGGGCATTGGGGTTTATTTGACCAGAGGGAAGACTGCCCCCTACTGGCCCACCAACACCACTTCCAGCAGCAACTTTAGTTTTCCCAGGAGGTCTCCCATCCAAGTACTGACTTTAACTGGCAGCTCAACTGTGTTAAAATTATTATTTTTTATCCAGCAGTTAAATATTATTCCAGGATTAATGCTGAATAATTCTGTAATTATGTGCTACAACTGGACTTATATTTTAAAGCTGAAAATTTATTTTGCACATTATTTAACCCTTTAAGTGGCATGGTTAATATTTGCAAATATAAACATTGGATTTCCTTCCAAATTGTCAGTCATTTATGATTTTATTCTGGTGTCTAAATATTTGACCCAGATCTGTCCTCATATGGACTGCAGGTGACAGAGAGGTAACACCAGATGTGCAAATAGAGATTTCTCAAAACGGGGAGAAAGCTGTTGGGGAGGTTGGTTTAAAAACTTTCAGTGTGTTTTGTGGTTCTGATCCTGAGCTCTTTTGGGTTTTGGGCCGGTTACTGCAGCTGTACAACATATTCCCGTGGCTGCGCTGGTGCTGTGGCTGGTGGCTGGTGAAACGGACCCAGATTTTGAAGATCACTGACGACGGCATTGAGAATATTAAGGGGCTGGTGCAGGGACTGAAGGACACACTCAACCCCCAGGACCTCAGGGGATTTGTGGACTCCTTCCTAGTTCGGCAGCAGCAGGTATGGAGAGAGAGAACCAGAAAGGGACTCAATTTAACTGCACTGTGCTTCATCCTTAACCACAAGCCTTCATTACATTACAGTACTTAGCAGACATTCTTAGCGATTTCCACAGATATTGCATTCAGACCGACATTCTGACTGGGAACAGTCATAAATGTAAGTGTCTGTTCTGAAGACCTGCTGTTGAAGTGGTAACTTAAACTATATTCTGTATATAAATGTGTGTGTGTGCACGGGTGTATATGTGCTTCTCCGGAGGCACGTGTCGTGTATAAGGACAAACGTATGCAAGTGATAGCGCTGTATCCAATAAGGGGTCGATCATCGAGATGTATAAGAACTGGAGACTGCTTCCGCTTACCGGTTCCATGGATTCCTATGAGCGCTGCTCATTGGTGCATGAAGCCAATTCACAGAGATGCCATGTTAGACTATGGGCATGTTAGACTATGGGCATGTTAGACTATGGCCATGTTAGACTATGGGCATGTTAGACTATGGGCATGTTAGACTATGGCCATATTAGACTATGGGCATGTTAGACTATGGCCATGTTAGACTATGGCCATGTTAGACTATGGGCATGTTAGACTATGGGCATGTTAGACTGGGCATGTTAGACTATGGGCATGTTAGACTATGGCCATGTTAGACTATGGCCATGTTAGACTATGGGCATGTTAGACTATGGCCATGTTAGACTATGGGCATGTTAGACTATGGGCATGTTAGACTATGGGCATGTTAGACTATGGGCATGTTAGACTATGGCCATGTTAGATTATGGGCATGTTAGACTATGGGCATGTTAGACTATGGCCATGTTAGACTATGGGCATGTTAGACTGGGCATGTTAGACTATGGCAGTGGTTCTCAAACACGGTCCTGGGGCCCCCCTGTGTTGCTGGTTTTCGTTCCAGCCACAATTGCGATCCAAGAATTTTAACAAGCTGTTAATTTTTCTTAATTGCACTTTTCATGTTTTGATGGATTATTTACCCTCTTAAGACAAATTATGTCAGAAAATAGCTATGCATGCCATGTAGAATAAATGTCCCATGTTTTTGCTTATTGTGCTATATTGCAAACAATTACATAAAAAGAGTTAACAAAATGTTATAACTGATCAAATTAAAGACTGAGGTGAATCAACATGCTCCTAATGAGGTCATTGAACACATGTGTTGAAGTTCTTTCATAATTTTGTTTCCTTAAACTTATTAACACAATGCCGATTTGGCTCATTATCAATTTGCGTTGTCCTTGAATTGTTCATTATCAACCGAATGGTTAGTTTTCGTGCCCATGTGTCCACACTTCCACCAATTATGAGGCTATTGATTCACTTCTGCCTTTTATTTGCTCAGTTTTGTTACCTTTTTATTGAAATTGATTGCAATATAGCACAATTAGCTAAATGTAAACATGGGACATTTATACTACATGGCATGTATAGCTATTTTCTGACATAATTTGACTTGAGGGTCCATCAAAACATGAAAAGTGCAATTAAGAAAAATTAACAGCTTGTTAAAATTCTCAGATCGCAGTTGTGGTTGGAACGAAAACCAGCATACACAGGGGGGCCCCAGGACCGAGTTTGAGAACCACTGGACTATGGGCATGTTAGACTATGGGCATGTTAGACTATGGCCATGTTAGACTATGGGCATGTTAGACTATGGGGGCTTTTAGGAACCAGAGCATGAGCACTGGGTACCTAAACATGCGGACCCAATTGGAATGAAAAAAATCTGATAACTTCTTCTGTGGGGCTCAGAAAAAAAATTGGGCCCTGGAGAGTAATTAGTTCAGTGTGAAGACATATTAGAATTTATAAGAACTATCCAAAATAGTATAATCTGGCCTGGGTAATTTCATAGTTTTTTAATGGGCTTCAATGGGGAAATTTGCTTTTTGGCACCAGAGGCTGCAATACCTCCAGTGACCACTGGAGTTTGCGAGCTTCAAGGAGAATTTCAATCCCTGGTCCCCTGGGGTCGATGCATCACAATGCTGACTGAAACAGGAAATAGGGGGGAGCAATCTCCACAGAGGGAGCAGTCTTCACAGTTACACCCGGGGTGCGTCCCAATAGTCGAAAAATGCCACCTTTCCTCCTCCACTACCACTCCTCTACTCCGTGCCCCGGAAACGGATCTTTGTGTTTTAATCTAATGTCGCTGATTACATCTTAATTACGTATTAATGCTTACATATTAATTAATGTCTTGACGCAAACCGCAATGTCATGTACATTGGATACTGTACATGCAAATACTTGTACTCAAAACGTTCAGGCAGTTTTGCATATTTCCGGGTAGGAGAGGAGTGGTAGTCGGGGAGTGGAGGAAGGGAGGTGGGGAGTGAAGAATATTGGGACACACCCCAGGGCTGTGTCCGAATACGACCCCTATACCCTTTTGAGGGCGCATATTTGAGTCCACTTCATCCAAAAGCTTTTGAGTCAGCGACTTTTTCTCACAAGTGGGGGCACTTAAAATACCAGGATGAACCCCTTATTTCCGGGGTTTTGTTGAGGGAATTCAGGAGCACCCTCATCCACAGAACTGTGCACTTCATCTGACAATTTCAGTAAGTAACCCGGAAGTAAAAACGTAAAAAACATAGAGCGTTTTATGCATATCTATGTTACAAGAGTGGGTCATATTACGAACTACTCTTTTTTTATTTTTGTTAATTCTTTCATAATCTACACTTTGTAACAATCGTCATATGTTAACTGATTGATATTCTCTATAAAAATAAAAAAAATGTAAAAAATATTACTAACTACTTCCTCACTAGTTTGGAAAGAGTTTTGTGGGATTTTTTTCACACAGCTGTGTCCGAATCAGAGCCCTGTCTACTGCGCCCTGTCTCCTGCGTACAGTGCACGGTGTCTTAATCAGAGCCCTATCTACTGCGCCCTGTCTCCTGCGTACAGTGCACTGGCAGAAGTGTGCTGTTTAATGTGCACCGTATAGCACGCGACGTGCAGTCCGCGAAAAAAATCCGCCGTACTATTTTACAACCGTACTGTGGAACTGTCGTAAGCAGGTTGTAAGATGTCCCACCAGTGTTCCCCTGTCCGTGGTTTTACAGCTAAATTGGGATACTTTCATAGTGCAGTCACAGGTAAAAATGAAAAGTCACAAAGCACACTTATTTTAAAAAGTTAAAATATGATTTCTATTTAAAATACGTTGGTTTCGGTTATAATATATTTTGAGCTAGTTTTGAGTCGCCATGAAAATACTATGTCATAGTGAGCGGGGAAATGGCCTACCCTCGACTTAAAGATTAAGTTTGGACGGAGAATGTGAATGTGAATAAAATGTGTATAATTTTTATAAAACAAACCTTTCAAGGTAGGTTCTCACCAAATCTGTCGAGGTGCATCGGTTGGACGCATTCTATTAATTTTCTATGGAGAGGATGCAATGCGATGCGATCGCGTGTTGCATGATGGATGTGGCCCGGCAACTGTGTGGCACGTTCGCCGGTTCATTGGCGAAACAGACATGCTCGTGCGTGTTTAGTGCGATCAAGGAATCGGCTATATGGATCAGTAGCAGTAGTAGTATTATGAGTTCCCCGTAATTCCTGACAGTGCTGTTTATGAAATATATGCTGTTAAATTTCGTTAAAAGCACCTGCAACAGCTGAGAATAAGCGACCAATTGCTTCCTTTTCACCTTAGAAAACGCCAAATTAGCCTGCTTGTTTAACGAATTTCATTTGATTATGCAATGAACTCATGTTCAAGCTTCATCCGAAGTTCATTAGGCTACCTGCATTCTAATTTTTATTAATAACATAACTAACGTTATTTTGCCTTAATGATGACACTAAATACAACAAATCTGTCAGGTTGGCAACCCATAGGTTCAGCATATTTTCCCTTGTTTTATAATGTCCTGCTTATGGAAATGTGACCGACCTGTTTAACTGGTAGCGTAATACTTTAAAACGATTCACTTTCCCAGGAAGACCGTGAAAAGTGCGATGTACAGCAGGGAAAACAGACCTGCTCCTGTAAAGCGAACATGCAGATAATGGAATTAAAATGAATTGTAAATTAATTGTGTAACGTGCTGCAAATTTAGTTTCTAATTAGACGCTTAGTTCTCTTTAAAATCTTTTGTTCAAGTTATAGAATAACAGGTGAAATCAGCGGGGTTTTAATAAGCTGAGGGTATGGAAACCTTGTCACTGTAATTAAAAAAATATGAAGGACGAAGTATAGCTAAGGTTAGCCTACAATTCAGTTAACATGATGACATTTATCTCCGTTTTTTAACCATAGTCTATCGAAAAAAACATTATGCACAGCGAGTCCGCTGTAGCCTAGGCTATTTGAAAAACAATAAAAGCAATATTCACTGGACAAGGTTTTGAACTTTTTTCAGTCACAAACCATTGTATTTACTTACAGGCTGTATTCCTAGATAAACAGAGCTGTATTGTAATGACATCTGAAGCGCATTTTCAGAACGCAAATGTCCGTCTATTGCAGTATGCGAGTTTTCCATTGAATGACAATTCACGCATTAGGTGCAAATGACAATTCGCGCATTAGGCTTGATATAGGTGTTATTAGCTCCTTTTTAATGGATAGCCATTGTCCCGTACCATCGCACATCGCCTGGATGTTGATGGAGTGGGCTGAGAGCAATGTCATGTGGCATCGTTTCCCTTCGCTGAGGGAAAGGTATGTATGGAACCTTTTATTATTATGCATTTTTGATATAGCCTACACAATAATAATATTTCACATTGTGATCTGGATATTTTAGTCATGCTTGTGCACGCCCCTGTGTGTAACAGACAGGAGGGTATGCGTGTTGTGCACACGCCTATGTAGACGCACTTATATGCGCCATTAAAATAACATGCAAACAACTGCGACATGACTTTAGACCAGGTTTGTGGTGGTTCTAGCGCATGCGCTTTCTGCTGGCTCAAGATAGCAATACGCCAAAAAGAATCCTGGCCACCCCTCATCTTAAGACCAACACGCCCAGTTTACTTGTGATGGCGCAAGAATACATGCTAGTTAAAGGACGTGAGCGCTAGGCGTTATTATGGACCTAGCGCCGGGTGTAAGATAGCAAAGACACTTGCGTTTGGGTTAGCGCCGCTTTGCGCCGGGTGTAAGATAGGGCCCCAAGAGTCTTCCAAACTTCCAAATTATTATCTAATAATTGGACAATCATTTTCACCTGTTTAGTGCACCAGGCATAAATTTTAATCAATATATTAGATAGTAAAGGTAGGGGTGTACTTACTTTTTCTTCATGAGGAATTTGCATTTATGTAAATTTCAATTGCTTATGTGATTCCAAAGTCTACTTTTTTGGCATCATTTGTTGAATTAGTTTACCTTAATCAATATGGTTTAAATAAAAATAAAATAAACTTGTGTCCAGATGTGTCAAAAAAAAACGTTTGAGGGTGTACTTACCTTTTCACATGACTGTATGTTAATATTTGGTAGCTACTGTTTTATAAAGCAATAACTCAATAACTCTCACACACACTCTCTCTCTCTCTCTCGATTGGTTGACAGCGTGAAAAAACTGTAATCATTGTTTTCACAGTTTTTAAATAAAATGTGGCTGATTTTTACATGTTCATATTTGGTAACTGTTTTAGAAAAGCAATAACAGAAAACTTGCACAGTTCATGTGACTGTTTCAGTTGACATCGTATTGTATACTAATCTGATTGGTTGACTGATGTAAAAAAATTTGTTGTTTTCCCAGTTTTTGAAGAGAAAACAAAGACAATGGAGCAAAATAAATTTAGGTGTATTTTGAGTAATGGCATTACTTTTTTAATGATTGCTATAGATATCGTAATAATATCGTTATTGCAATATTTTTTGCCATGATAATCGTATTGTGAAAATTTGATATCGTGACAGCCCTACTCTGAACTACAATAGCCAAGAGCGCTTATAGTTTATGGGTGGTGTCAGACAACGTCAGTCACACTGTACGACCGGAGCGGAGGGACTGGGAATTTTACTGCTCGTCCTGCACATACTAGTTCAAACACAACAAATTCAGACACGTATTAATTTCTCATCCCTGTCCTCTAATGTTAACCTTTAACGTTTAACCGAGGTAAATGAGTGGTGTAGCTAGCCTACATGTGGTAACTACCGCAATTCCAACTGAAATGGAAATGTTTGCTACCGGGAAGTTTAATGTCGAAGCAGTCCAAATTTTCAGCGCAGGATCCAGCCGTGTATTAGGGCTAAAAACTGAAGCCTTCCACCTACGACAAAATCTAGTAATAGGTTATTAAAACATTAAGCAATTTTCGAAATGTCAAAAAGCTGATGTGTGTCTTAGCTACTGCATGGCAAACCTATTCAAAAATGCGGATTTGCACCTTAATGCTGTTAACTTTGCTTCTGTAATCGTATGTTCAAAGTGAAACCATTCAATTATGGTCTGCTCGCTAATGTTAGTCTACTTTTCATGGTCATTGATCATAATGTAGTTCGCATGGTTTCTTACTGGGTGATTCAACAAGGCAGAAGAAGATGTCAGGGAATGACACCAGAGACCGGAGTTGTATCATTTGTCCACTCCAGTCCTGTTTGGTTTAGTTTGCCAAAACATCTTTAGGAAATAATGTCAGTGTAATTTTCTGACATTAGGCCATGTAAAAAAAAAAGTTGTTGATCGTCCCTGCCCGACATCCGAAAAAGGCCCCGACGACTTTTTTATTTTATTTATTTATTTTTCGTGACGATGGCCAGAAGTTGCAGAAAACACGGGGAAATCCTATTTCTAAGCCATTTGGATAGAAAATCGTACTCACACCGCACTAGGAGATCCTATCTGATCCACTAGGCCTAGCCCTCTATCGACCACCATGCAAAATTGTTAGAGCGCATGTGCAGCATACGGGTTGCTAATGAACAATGCACGCCATCTTTGATCAACAATACCGAGAGTTCACACATGCGATTGTCTATGGTATATTAACAAAACGTTCTACAACAATGCCTTTTATTGTGCTAACAATAGTCCGTTCTGGGTGCAGTACACTGATTAAAGATTGGTTTGGGTGTTCGGTGGAGGTCGACATGACTTTATCGCAGGTGTTTGATGAATTCAATCAAGGAACATTTATTGACCAAAAATACATGAAACATTACAATCAATATGAGCAAAACTGATGTTGACAGGCTACAATTAAACAGAAGCAATTTGGTCGAGAGACGCAATGTTCTGTATCTTCTGTCCTCTTTATTTCTCTCTACGGTCCGCTGTACCTGGTGCTAAAATAAAAAATAAAAAATAAAAAACCGCCCTCCCTATGACTTAAAAAAAAAAAAAGGACGATCAACAACTTATTTTTTTTACATGGCCTTATATTAAAATGGCAATGATAGCTAGCTTGATCTACGATCTGTCCCTACTCAGAACAGTGACAGACGGAGCATTTCTTCCCTCGTGCGCTTCCAATACATGCCTATTTAATTTACACGCCCACTTGACGCCACTGGAGTCTTTCAAAAACGAGGAAGTGGTACAGGTATACATCAAAATAGTCTCAGCCACAGTCGCTTTGACGCACTTCGTAGACAGCATCTGATGCATAGGCTTGCATAAGCTGGGTAGGACTGTGGGAAACTGACAGTCAGCACTCATTGGCTAGCAGCGCTGTCAATCACAGGAGTGTGTGCGTATTTCCGGTACGACGCGGTGCATTGGGTTTTATCAGTCCGCCGGGAAACAAGTTGTGCTAACTAATCGATAGCTAGCGAATGCTGTGAATCCATCAAGAACAATGAGTGTTTCGGACCAAGACTAAGAGCTTAACGCTGGATTGAAGAAAGTTTTTGAAGATCACAACATTTCTTCGGTGTGATGGACTGTTTTACTGGAGATCGACGTGCCATTTGTGTAACTCACATTTGTTTCACGTGGGTCTGTTTTTCTTTTAGCGCTGTTTCTGAATCGACCATAGATGGTCTGTGGTTGGTTATATTACATGTCAATCAAAGGTGCCATCTTGTCAAAGTGGGCGGCTCTTTACCGTGTTAGGCAAGTCTATCGATCACAAAGTCTGGCCTTCGCGAGACTAACGTCAAAATGACGTATACCTCTACCAAAATTTAAAGTATATTTAAATATCTCAGTACAGAATATTTTTTTGGCCAGCCACTAAAAGAGATTTAGTTGTGCCTTGATCTGTTAAATAAGGTTAATGTTGTTTTTGGGTGGAATTACCCTTTAACAATATGTAATTAATGTGTAATCTGCAACATTAGATTAGGACACAAAGATCGGTTTCCAGGGCACAGAGGAGAGGAGGTGGTAGTGGAGGAATGGACGGTACATTTTTTGAGTATTCGGACGCACCCCTGGGGTTCATTCCAATCGCTCTGACCAATGGAGGACATGACGAAAGGATGGAAGGATCCGATACGAGGATGGAGGAATCAAGGCAACATGAATTATGCACCCCCTGGGGTTAGGGGTGTAACGATACACTCAGCTCACGATTCGATTCGATACACGATTCAGGGCTCACGATTCGATTCGATACACGATTCAGGGCTCACGATTCGATTCGATACACGATTCAGGGCTCACGATTCGATACACGATTCAGGGCTCACGATTCGATTCGATACACGATTCAGGGTTCACGATTCGATACTCTCACGATATTTTGAATGATAATGATAATTTGAAGTTTGAATGAAGAAAAATTACTGAATGATTCCTTTTTTATTTCTGAGGCATAAACAATGCAAAACAATGCGTTTTTCCATTTCTTTATAAAATTGTAAACGAAATATAGTATTGTATATGTGTTAACATATCTTAAAACAACCAAGTGATATGTTTAAAACTAATCTCCTCAAACAAACTCAAGGCTTAGCCTACATTCCTAGCCTAGGATATTGAGTTTTTTTTCAGAAATATCAACAGGCGCTTCTGCTGCATTTGTGAGGCTTTCATCGGTGGTACCTGCTCCCCTCTCTTCCGTTTCCTCCACAGTGAATTGGGTCTATAAATAGCGGAGGTAGAAAAAACTTCCTAAATATAGGCATAATACTGTACAGCCGGAGGTCTTATCTTGTGGGCAAAGCACTTGATGTGTGGCACTACCCCGGCCTTTCTCACTGCTACATATTGCGTGCGTTGTCCGTAACTTTTGTTTTGCTTTTGCCTCGTTATACAGACCTGGTAATACAGACCTGCTAAAGTGTGGGCATGACGGAATGGTGTATTTGGGCTCCAGCGTGTTAACTAGTAGCTGAAATCCATCGTTATCGATGACAGAAAACGGCCTCATGTCCTTTGCCATGAATACGCCAATGCGCCTGGTTATTTCTTTGGCTCTTGTACTAGATAGGGGAAGCGGGACTGCAAATGCATTTGTCCGAGATGTTTGGCCTTTGAGCAGTTTCTTCCTCACAGGCAGTGACCGGAGCTTTTCATTGTGATGGCGTTGTAAATGCTGTATCATATTGGTAGTATTAGCAGTCGTGTATGGCACGGTTTTCTTGCAATATTTACAAATGGTATTGGTTTTGTCAGTTACCCTTTCGCCATTTTCTTTTTGAGAAATGGGAAAACCAAAATGATGCCACGCGTGGTATTTAAAAGAGGAAGGGGCAACCTCGATTTCGATTTCTCCTGCACCTGCCGCCATGTCGTTGTCTCTAACGATACAGAGTACAGACCACAGAACTATATAAGAGTTCTGTGGTACAGAGTCTGGGAGTGTGACGTAGACCTTGAATGAGCTAACATGTGTGGGCTAGTATAAAGTTGATTGCGCCCTCTATTGTTCAAACAATGCAATAAAAAATAAAATGGCATTATTATAAATAATATAATGCAGCTGATATTGCAAATCATTTTTCATCTCCGCGATGCACATCGTCACATTTTTATATCGCGAAGTATCAATACCAATATTCGTCACTCCCAACCTATTTTCCTCCTCTCCTCCACTCCTCTCCTACCCAGAAATATGCAAAACTGTCTGTAGCTACGTTTCAATTACAAGCATGTACATTTGGCTATACAATATACTTGACATTGCGGTCCGCGTTGAGACATTAATTAATATTTAACAATTATTTTGTAATGAATATGAAATCGGCAACATTGGATTAGGACACAAAAATCAGTTTCCAGGGCACGGAGGAGATGAGGAGGCAGTGGAGGAAAGGAGAGTGCATTTTTCGAGTATTGGGACACACCCCAGGTGTTCGTAAATCTGATGATGCATGTGAACACGGTGTTAGGCTTCCTGGGAAGTGAATATTCATCATGCACTGAAATACATCTTCAACATCTTTAAGAAATTGTTTGTTTGACTAATGCTTTATTCATGTAATTGTTCATGGTCTCTATGGTGTTCTGTACCTGTTCCCTCTCAGGAGTCAGACCAGCCGGGTTCCTACTTCCACAACAACAACCTGAACCGTACTGTTGCAGACCTGTTTGCTGCAGGGACAGATACCAGTGGAACCACCCTGAGATGGGGCCTGCTGCTGATGGCCAAGTACCCCCACATACAGGGTGGGGAAACACACACAACACACACACAAGCACAATCCCACATTGTATACACAATTGCATGCATTCACACGCACACAAGCATGCATGCACTCACTTATACATACATATTCATACAGTATCATTATTGTATGAATATGTATGTATAAGTGAGTGCATGCATACATATTCATACAGTATCATTATTGGCCCCCTCTCTCTCTCTCTCCAAGTTCAAGTTCAAATGGGTTTATTGGCAATCATTGTTGCAGACCGGGTTCAGGAGGAGCTGAGTCGGGTCATCGGGGAACGGGAACCCCGGGTGGAGGACCGGAGGAACCTGCCCTACACAGACGCCATGATCCACGAGATCCAGAGACTGGCCAGCATTTTACCCATGAGTCTTCCCCACACCACCAGCTGTGACATCACCTTCCAGGGATACTTCATCAAGAAGGTTCTACCACCTCCCCTCATCTCTATCCTTCCCTCTCGCCTCTCTTCCTCTCACCTCTGTTTACTCCCTCCCTCTACTTTCTGGTTTAAAGAATGGCTGCAAGGCTCAATTCAGTAGTCTAGAGAAGGGGTGTCCAATCCTATCCGAAAAGGGCCCGGCCCACGGACAGCATTATGTACTGTTATGTACAGCCAGTGCAGGGGAGACTCTGGGTGTCTGGGTCATTCTACTATTAGTTTAAACCGGGCCCGGCCAGCAAACCTCTCTAGCCAGGTTCCTTCTTCCCATCAGGGAGTTTTTTCTCGCCACCATTTGAGTGTTTTTCTTCCCACTGGGGAGTTTTTACCTCATTTGCTGTTCAGGGGTTCAGGCCTGGTTTTGGCCCAATTCTCCTTCTGTTTCTCTTTGCAGCATCTTTGTGACAGTTCTCTGTAAAAAATGCTATACAAAATAAATTGAATTGAATGGTGGCAGCCAATGCCTTGTCTTTAACTCATTTGAGCAGATCCCCTAGTATAGTGGCCATGGCACCAGCGCCAAGATTTTGCTGAACTCAGATATCCATTTCTCCTGCAACCAAACTATGAGTGGAAAACGACAAACTCTGTTTCAGCATTATTAGTATACGGTTTGTGACAACTCCGAATACGGAGTTTCTAAGTGTCACTATTATGCCGTAGCAAGTCCATTTAACAAGCAACCCCTACCCAGTCTCGTCTGCAGTTATACCTACCCATACGTCACACAGTGGACAATAGCGTCTGTGTGTGAGATCATAAATATATTTTTTAATCACCAGAAATTCGTATTCCGTCATTGCAACAAGATGAACCCAACAATAGCCCAATCTTATGCCAAAAGCCGTGAAAAGCCCTGTTAACTGAAATGCAAAATAAACGTGAAATTCTTGTGTAATTATACCACGTCATTCTACTATCAATATCTGCTACTGAATACCAAATCTCTATGGTTTTACACATAGAGATGTCCCTTTAAAAATTCAGTGGTCATTTATTGTCTGGGACTTGTGTAAGTGGCTGTAAGTCATCAAGGGTCTGAGGTACCAAATGAGCCTCAAACCATCACTCTGTACTGCCAGATATGCAGTAGATATGGATGGATCACTTGAAGGGTTGTTTCTCCGGACTCATTTTCATATTAAGCATGTGTTCCATACTATTCCCGTGTAATTTACAGCTTAATCTAGTCCCACCCCCCAATTCCCATAGTGATCCATTCAACTGCAGAGAGGTTATAGTATCGCTTGTAAGAGTACCTGAAAATGAGAGTCATTTGATGTTGTTGGGTCACAGATATCAGGAAGTCATGGCATGCAAATGATCCACATTTTAAATATGATTACTTTATTTAGGTTTAAGTTAATTTGTGCAATTAATTTTGGTCCCCTAAAATGGGAGGGGACCATGTATAAAAATTACTACAAATTAAAGGTGAAAGTCTGCACTTTAACCACCACTGTTCCATTTCAAATGCAATGTGCTGGAGTACAGAGCCAAAACAACAAAAATTGTGTCCAAATACTTATGGACTGCACTGTATTTGGAGACACTAATGGACAACAGGGTACACTGCCTCTATTTTGTATCATAGATATTTAGTAGTTCTGCATATCACCCTCAGATTTTGCACACTTGTGGACACGGAGTCTATGATCCAGGAAATGTATAGTTTTACCTATTTCACATAATGTACCTCTCAGTATTTAATTGCAAACTAAAGAAAAGCCATTTTCAACAGCCTTATGGCTAGGATGTAAAAGCTATCTGGGAAACCTGTTCCTCTGGTACTATTTGCCAGATAGTATATGTTTCTGTGTGTGTGTGTGTTTTACAGGGAACTACAGTGATCCCACTCCTAACATCAGTGCTGCAGGATGAGGAAGAGTGGGAGACCCCCCACAGCTTCAACCCTGGTCACTTCCTGGATGAGAAGGGCTGCTTCATCAGGAGAGATGCCTTCATGCCCTTCTCTGCAGGTAGAGCTCAGTGCAGTACATGGCAAAGCAAAGCTCTCTAATCTTTAACCAATGCAAGAATGCTGCAGATATGACACGTCAGTTTCCTGATCCACAGGTTGCTGTTTTCATTCAGAGGAGAGACACACACTTTAGATTGTACTAAAGCCCTTTTTCCCCCGCAGGACCTTTTCCGGTACTCAGGAACTTTTTGTGGAACTCAGGAACTAAAGCGCATTTTCCACCGAAGGAACCAGGGCTGATTTTAGTTCCTGGGGCATGGTTCCTATCCCCTTTTTAGTCCCTGCTCGCGAGGTAGTAATTTGGATTATTCGGAATCGGAACTATTAGGGTGGAGCTTGCAGGACTGAACATCGCCGATTGGTCAAACGTAATATGCGCGAGAATCTCCTAGAAGACCAGAAGTTTGGTTTTTAAATACTGGTGTAACTGCTCCGCCTGCTCCCTCTGCACGGTCGGCTCCCCCCTGTTTCCGCTTCCTGGGTCACTGAGATGTACCGCTTATTGGATAAAACGCTATCACATGATTCTGCACTTTTATGCTGGCGTACGTTTGTGCTTTATTATTCCTGCAGCAGATTCTTGTCCGTTCCTAGCCTGCTGGCTAAATAAGGTATTACAATACTGCAAGCTATAGTTAACTATAGTTATCTTTACCATCTCACTAGCTTGCAATGTAAGTGTGCATAGCTAGATAGCTAACGTTTGCTATCTAAATCACAATTGCTAGGTACGTAACTGTTAGCTATCACTAGCTAGGTGGTCACCTACCTAGATGGCATTAAAGTTATTTAGCAGGCTAATTTTCTAAGTGACGGCTAGGTTTGTAACTAAGTGTACCCACCTAGCTTGCTAATGTTACCCATCTAGTGCAATTCACAACTGCTAGCCATCTGGCTAGGTAGATAGGTAGCCTTGTTAGCTACCTTTATCGCTCACATGCTACTAAGTAAAGTAACGTTGCAGTAACTACACGTACACAACTGCTAAACGATGTGACAAATGCACACTGATGTACAGCATTATATCATGGGTCGATATATCACAACGCCTCCGGAACTGGAAATAGGGGGAAGCTGACCGTGCAGAGGGAGCAGCCTGTGCAGTTTCACCGGCAACAGAAAAACATTTAGCAGCAGCTAGACATCAAGTCTTCAAACAAGGGAAAAATGGAAAAACAAAACCAGGCAACAGACTAACGACGAGTTGCACGTTTTAAAGGCCCCCACGCATCGGCATTCTCTTCCTGGTTTTAGTATCTGAAACGCCCACAAAACGTTAGCAAAGGGCAGTGATGTAGGTTTTTTTTTTAAAGTCCGAAACCCCGCACCCTGTCTACGGTCTATGGTTCACATATTCAAAATTTTAATTTTACTAAGAACTTGGAAACATCGCATTTAAACCGTAAGATATGCATGCTTCGACCAAAAAGTTAAATTTCTTGACTTGAACCAGTATGGAACATATGTGAAAATCTCCAGGATAGGATTATGCGAAAAGCTGAAAAACGTGAAAACTGTGGGTCTTTAAACATTCAAGCAGAGCCGTGCTTGCAACGTTTGCCTGCTAACACTGATTCTCAGCTAACACTGATTCTCAGCGAGCCTATTTCATGTGAAACTAGTTTGATTTTAATCTTGATTATGTTATTATCACTATTGTGAAAGACTTTGTGTGTCTGGAACTTTATGTAGTAGGAAAATACGCAACAAATTGTGTTCAGTATTGATTCAATAAGGAACGCAGCATTTTATTCTTCATACAGGCTGTTTCCGTATTATAAGGAATGAGTGACAACCCTAAACGAAATTAGTCTACTAAAATACTGCTATGTGTTTAGCTGAACTGGGCATAGACCACTCTGTTAAACAGTGCCGGGAAAATTAAAAAAACTGAAGCAGGATTACAAAAAAATAAAGCCACTTCCACTTGCCACTTTGCCTAATTCTCACACTCTCTCCTGTAGCTGTATTTAGGTGCTGTGATTATCTCTCTCCTGTAGCTGTATTTAGGTGCTGTGATTATCTCTCTCTCCTGTAGCTGTATTTAGGTGCTGTGATTATCTCTCTCTCTCTTATAGCTGCATTTAGGTGCTGTGATTATCTCTCTCTCCTGCAACTGTATTTAGGTTCTGTGATTATCTCTCTCTCCTGTAGCTGTATTTAGGTGCTGTGTCTATCTCTCTCTCTTGTAGCTGTATTTAGGTGCTGTGATTATCTCTCTCTCCTGTAGCTGTATTTAGGTGCTGTGATTATCTCTCTCTCCTGTAGATGTATTTATGTGCTGTGATTATCTCTTCCTCGCAGGGCGACGGGCCTGTGTGGGAGAGAGCCTGGCCAGGACGGAGCTCTTCCTCTTCTTCACCTTCCTCCTGCAAAGGTTCCGCTTCTCACCTCCACCGGGGGTGTCCGAGGACGAGTTGGACCTGACGCCGTCCGTGGGGTTAACCCTCAACCCTTCCCCCCACCAGCTGTGCGCTGTGAGCCGGATCTAAACCCCAGTCCAGCTGATGGGTGTGAACCTCACCTCCTTCGCCAAACCTTCCTTCATATTGAGTTATTAAATGTTTAAAAGCATTATAGTTAAGCACGTAAGCATAATATGACACTGACGTTCCATTTGCCTAATGCACGTTGCCTCGATTCCTCCGTCCTCGTATCTGATCCTTGCATCCTCTCGTCCCGTCCTCCAGTGGGCGGAGCTAAGGAGCGAGGAAAGGACGTGAGGAATGAAAATAAGCAATTGGAATGAACTGGAGTGGTTTTCTATTTATTCAACTATTCATGAGAGCCGGAGTACGGGCCAAATCCACAGAATATTTGTGACATCCCCACAGAATATCATCATCAGCATTTTCCAATTCATTCAAACCACTGAAATTGTTTTCCTGGACTGCATTGAAAAGGACCCTTTCTTGACTCCAGCTTTGAGACTGAAATATTTTTGCGACCTATAGATTATATTCCTTTTTTACTCTGCCCACAAACCCTCATGTTACTCAACAATGCAGCTAATAAGAACTTATAATTTCTGCTGATTTGTAATAAAAAGTTACATTTTTCCTGTATTTTCTACTGACATATCCCAGCATGCATTGGCCGAGAGGCAGGAATACACCCTGAACAGGTTGCCAATCCATCGCAGGGCACACACACCATTCACTCACACACTCATACCTACGGGCAATTTAGTCTCAAATTAACCTAACTGGCATGTCTTTGAACTGTGGGAGGAAACCCATGCAGACACGGGGAGAACATGCAAACTCCACACAGAAAGGCCCTCGGCCGGGATTCGAAACTCTGTACTTTCTTGCTGAGGACACAGTGCTATCCACTGCACCACCGTGCAGTGCTGCCTGGCAGCCACAGCCATGCTAATCCTTTTGTCAATTAAAATATTCTGTAATACTTGAGCCAGCTATGTAAAATAAAGTGATGAAAATGATTTCACAAAGACCACAACGATGTGCATTTTTTTTAGGTATTGATATGAATCTATTAAAGGCATTTTCAAGTATAGGATTTTGCCTGTTTCAGAGCTTATCTTAATTGCATTAATGAATGCCTTAATGAATGCTTTATTTCCTCACTTGACATGCCTATGTTTTAAGTATTAATTGTCTCATTTTACATAATATACCACAAGATGACGTGTCTATGTATAATTTCATCTTAGTACATTTGAAATATTTGTCTTAACTTCCACAACACCTTCTCATCTCATCAACAACTCCCAATTTCTTATGAAATCTGATAGTAAGCTATGGAATATAAATGTTTTTTAATGCTATTCATAGCTGACTTTAGAATTTGTATAATAATGTTGTCTGACATAGGCTAGCCTGTATAATTAGCATGAGATGTTGGGAGTCCATGCCATTCAGAATCATTTTCAAGTAGCCTAATTAACATATTTTCCCCAAGCGGTTGTTAGGATCCTGTAATTCTGTCTGTTTTATTTGTTATGTTTCCTGATTTCTTCCTTTTGTTTTTCCTGCATTTCCCTGGCGATTGTCAGTCCGCGTTCCATGTTCCTCAGATTCCACTCCCTGTCTTTGTCATTACACTATTCGGGTGATTTTTGGGAACATTCGGGTTTCCTCTGTAATTTGTATCTCGTTTTCTTCCTTCTGGCTTTATTAATATTTGTATTTAATACTAATGTACTAATCATACTAACTGTTAGATTAGATTTAATACTAACCTGCTAACAAACTAACGTGTATATAATACTAACCAGCTAACCTACTAACATTAGGGTTTTAGAGTTCGCTACTAACATTACTAATTACTAATTCATCTTGAGTTTCTACCTGCAGCTGTCATTTCCCTCCTCGTTATCCTATCCCTGTATCTATCTGTGATTTCGCATTCTCTGCACGTGTGTCCACTTTCGTGTTCCTCTCTCTGAGCTGTGCACTTGTTTACCTGCTAACCCCAGGCCGTTTGTTATCATTGTGTCTATGTGTATTCCAGTCCGTGTCTTACGTTTCCCCCGTCATTGTATTATTGGTCCTTGTTAACCCTCATTGTTCTCACCTGTGTACTCTCCCATTTCCCCTCCCCTTCACACCTGATTCCATTTGTGTGATCTTCTCCTTGTGTATTTAAACCCTGTTATTTCAGTCTGTCTTCGCAAGTTCCTTACACAAGATTTTTTGCTTCTGTATTGTTTCTGAGTCTATTCCGAGTTTCTTAGTTATTTGTTTCCGAGTTTTTTGTTATCCCCTGTTATTTTAGTTTTGTGGTCTGATCTTCGTTTTGTCTATTTGTTCCTCCTCTGCCTCCCCAGTTTTGACCCCTGCCTGTTCCTTGACCACTCCTTGGATTGTGCTTTGTATCGTTGCCTGTCTCCCCGGTTTTTCGACCCTGCCTGTCTGTACCACGGATTGCTGCCTTGGCCTTTTATTAAACTTCAGTTTTTCATACTCCTGCCTGCGTTTGGGTCCTTCTCCCCCGCCCAAACCTAACAGCGGTAGGCATACGTTAGATTTGAATTACCCAAGCTGAACAATAGTACTGTATATAATGATTTTTGTGACCTAGTTATCCCAACATCAGTAGCTACTGCTTGTATAAAAATTAAAAAAAATAAAAAGCCAATTGTGATAATACATTTCTGTTATGCATTTTCTAGGTGGAATCAAATTTTTGCATTATTACTTTAGGTGAATCCTTTTATCCGTGACCATTGTGCTGTAATACTGTAAGGGGGGAGTGTAAGGTTTGGAGAACCAAGCACAACAACCAAGGGATCTAAAAGTGTATATCTTATTCATACATAAATGTATATCGACTTCGATGTCAAATAGCAAAGACAATATCGAAGCGTCGGAAAAGTGGAAGTCCTGGGCTATTTATAACCGGCAGGAAATCCAAAACAGGTGAAAGGGATAATTGCCGGGTGAGATTCAAACACCGAAACGGAGACGGAAAAAATCCGATAGATTGCCCCGACGTCGCCAAAAGAAAGAACGACTGCAGAAACAACCGGAGGCTGCCAGAAACCATGACAAATACAAGAGTCAGCTATGTAATTAAAGTCATATAGCCTATTAGTAGTGTCAGTGTGTGTAAGGGTGTCGTTGCCATTAGTAACAGTGTCAGTGTGGGTAAGAGTAATTGCATCTTTTACTCTTTTTAGATATTGATGTAGATCTGTTAGAAGGCTTATCCCACCCTCATTTTCAATCCTATCATTTCCATATTAATTGTGTGTGCATAACTATTACCTGTTCAGATGCTGAACTAATATTCGGGATGTTTTTTTTAATTTTAGGCTAGGCCTAATGCTAATTTAAATAAAATTGTCTTTCACGGCAGACTGCTAGCTCCACGTCTGCACAGTAAAGAGAGAGTAAGGCCCCGTTCACACTGCAGCTAAATACGGCTGTCGCTCCTCATTTTAGTGCTTAATCCGGTCAAATTCACACTTAGTACGGTTATGAACGAGAGCAACAACTAGTAGTATTGAGTCCTGTTCGGAACAGGTAGAAGTTGACTCCTGTTCCTATGCAAATAAGCTTGGTTGTGTGAGTGTGGACGGGAACGGGAGTTGAATACTGGTAACAAATGCGCAGTGATCAACTGCGCAACACTCCCTGACTTCCAGAGAGCGTGCTCAGGGCGATGTTCAGTACCGTTAAAAGCAGCATTAGTCGACATTACTTCATACGCTACCAGATCAGATGTGGAAACGCACGTCTTCTTTGGCTTCTCTCGGCAGAGAATGGCCGCTTCCATGTTTGTTGACATTGGAGATGCAATATCTTGCGCTATTACAAACTTACTGACAGCGTTGTAAATGCAGGAGCGAGTCCTGTTACTCGTTCACACTTGTAAGCGTTCTTCTGCATGTGTGTACGGACACAGAACATGAGCGACTCCAGCTAATAACTTTGGTTGTCGAACCCCAAAATGCAAGATGTCGGTCATTACCCAACCCGCCCCTTTCTCTGGCTCAGTCTCTGAATAATGTTCCGGAGTCCACTTTGAGCTTCACATGAATCATTTATGAATCTATGAAACATTTCAAACATGTATGAAATGTATAGCTAAATGTTTTATGCGTTGTACTTAAAGGCCCCACACAACGGAAGTCAGATCACATTTTCCTAATGCTTTTCAGAAAGCTTCCTCGTGAAACCGGACGTTGGGGCGGGACTTTTTTTAAATGGGCGGGCTGTCGCAGTGGCTAGCTAGTTAGCTTCTGGATAGCAGTTCCCAAAAGAAAGCTAACGCATTAGCCAATATGGATGACATTGTGTCTCAGATTGAGGATCACTCTCCTCCTGCATCCCCCTCTGTTGAGGAGGAGGAAGCGTTGTTTCTGTGGGACAACGAGGGGCAGGAGGGTGAGAACGAAGAGGGAGATGAGGACGGGGAGGGCGAGGATGGTTTCCCAGGAGGGAGGGAGATCACTACGAGTATGGGGGCGGCTTCGCTCCATTGCGGCCCTATATGTTTGAGCCACCCCCTGTTGCTGCTGCTGCCGGAGCTGCAGAAAATGCGGTCCACCCCGAGAGAATCTTGATGTTTCTGAATGGTATGATAAGAGTCGTATGTAACGTCAACATTTGTAATAAATATTTGCCTAGAATCCGGAATTCTGTTTTGTTTTTCTATTAACGTTACGTTACCATTACCGCAATAACAGGATAGCTGTGTGCAAATTGATGGACAGCAACAACTACTGCCACTAATAGCAGTCGTAATATCTGTAATTATCAATATCTCGCTAATTTGAATCTGGAATCCCTAAAATTCTCAGTTTTTCTTACAAGGGAGAAATCGCAGTTCTTGAAGTGTAGATAATATAGCTAACATTACATAACTAGATAGCTACAGATTATTTAATTAATCAACAACAAAACAAGCAATGTAAGCTACAGCTAACGTTACACCAGAGGCAGCAGCTCCCAGCTAGCCTAGCGTAGCGGTAGCATTAGTAAAAGAAAGCAGATGCGCCAAAACTTTATTTGAAAGGCGTGCCTAAGTTACCTCGAATCACAGAAATCAATGAAAAACAGCCATTATGAATAAGAATTTCAGCTCAGCTAACATATTAGCCTACCTTTACTTCTCCCATTCTTCTTCTTCAACCTCTCTACTTTCTGGCTGCATAGCAAGATGATATATAAGGAGTTATAGCTAACTTTGCTATTTCCGATGGTGAATTAAATATAAATTAATTAGTTAGTTACTTCAAAGGGAGTGAGGGACCATTGTAGTGGATGGTGGGAATGGCCCAATGAGTGAGGGAGTAGAAGCTCCCAAATCCCACCTGGACAGCTATTGCATTCGTGAATAAATAATTCTCCAAATGCAAATTACAGATCCTTGAGCTCGAGCAGATTGCAGCCTCCTTCATGTGGCCAAATCCTAGCCATTTTTTCCGTAGCCATGTGCTTGTGGGGAAACTAAACAGTGTGTGAGGACTCTCACACCCAAACAAGCACATTTCGTCCCATTTTTTTTCGCAGTTCGCACTGACAGTTGCTATTGTGAGCAACCTAAGTTACTCTAAGCTAGCTGTCACTCACACTGACGTTGAGGACAAGTTGAAAATCAAGCAATGTAATTTGAGGAAAAACTTGTTTCCACGCCTGCCAGAACAAGTACGCGTCACCAAAACGTCACGCAGTCATTTACACGAAGAAGTGAGGGAAATACTTAGCCGTGCAAATATCAACTTTAAATAAAAAAATATAGATTTTTTGGTCTGCATCATTTTCTTGAAGTAAATAAACTATAGCTAACCATTTCATCACTTAAAAGAGGTAAATTTTCATTGTGTGGGGCCTTTAAATAATTAGCCAACTGTTTAATACATTTAGCTAAATATTTCATACCTTTAAACCTAAATGTTTTATACATTTAGTTAAATATTTTCTAAATGTTTCATACATTTAGTAAATGGTTTATACATTTAGCTGAATAGTTTGTACATTTAGTTAAATATTTACCTTACACGTGTGAGGAGAAAAAGGATATATTCAGTTAAATGTGGGGAAAACGTGCATGGTAAAATAACAGTTTTAAGTCACATTCGGCACCCCATACTAAAGTAGAACGAAAAAAAAAAAGGCATTATATGGTGGGAAAAATACAGTAATGCCTTAATTACAGGGCAAGTTCCTTTTTTGTTTCTTTCACTCCCTAAGGAAGTCTTTGCAGATTTTTTAAATTTTTCAGTAGAACCTTGTGACAGATCGGTTGTTCAGGAAAAGAGTCAAACTCTCCGGGGCTGGTGAATAGTAGGTTCTTTATTGCGATAGAAGTCTGGTCCAGAGAAGCAGAGCACACAGAAGACAAAGTTCAGCGAGCGAGTGAGCTGCTCCTCTGTTGTTCCTTCACATATTTATACCATTTCAAACAGGTTTACAGGAAGGAGGGGTGAGCTAATTTCAAACAGGTTTACAGGAAGGAGGGGTGAGCTCATCAATCACAAGATGCTGATGCCATGTCAGCAATTCTGCCCCCTCCTGTACCTCATTCTTTTTGTGTACATTTTAGTCATCTGTGTCCGACACTCATTATAATTTTTCCCATTTCTTTAACCATGCATGCCTTTGTAAAATTTACTGATCAATGCTTATACATACCAGATGTCCTATTCCCTTTGTTGGTCTATCTACCAATGACATGACTTATTACCACAGGGATATCATAAGGTAGTCATATGTATTAGGAAACAACAGCTTAACTTGTTTTTACCATTAACTAATATATATGTCGTCATTTCCTAATACACCAATTATTCAATCATCAATTAATCATTAACGTTATAGGCTCCATTCGAATAGCCACTGTTAGTACATCCTTATTTATTTCATAGGCTTTATTTGAATAGCCACTGTTAGTACATCCTTATTTATTTCATAGGCTTTATTTGAATAGCCACTGTTAGTACATCCTTATTTATTTCATAGGCTTTATTCGAATAGCCACTGTTAGTACATCCTTATTTATTTCATAGGCTTTCTTTGAATAGCCTTGGTTAGTACATTCTTTTCCTTAAACATATGGTTCCCCTTTGACCTAGCTCAGGGGCCATAGGATTAGTACTGGATGAGTCAGAAAGGGGAAGCGAGTGGCTCGGCCACCGCTCTCCTCCGGTCTGTCTTAGTTCCGTAAATCTGAGGGTCGCAGAGCGGGCAAGATGTACTCTGTTGTTATTTCTGCACAAACATGTGTCTTGCCACGTATAGATTCAACTGCGACACACTTGTGTTAGTTTAAAGGTTATATTCTATGGATAAATGTGAATTAAACATATATAATGAATATAAAATAAAGAAACACTTAAATCAAAAGAATAACGTGGTTAAACATATTCTTTAAGCACTTAAAAAGATATATATGGTTATCAGCTCAGCATTTTCATTAAAGTCCTTTATTCACGGCCCCTCACCTTGTAACAGGTTTTATTTTATAATTTCATTCCACCATAGAGTGCCTTTATTTGTTCTCTCTTGTTTGTTAACTTACCAAGCCCCTTTCTACCAATGAGCAACTTCTATTGTTATATATATTTTTTGCATACTGCAAAGAGCGGTCAGATTTCCAAATCTTTACACCATGGACAAAAAACCCCACATCTTTTTGATAGAAAATAACAGATGCATCACAAAATGAAAAAGAACAAAAACTGTTTGACTTGTTCTACCAGTTATCCGAGTGGCACTTCACACCATTAAGACCTGACGACTTCACCTCATGTCATGTGACCGCACCTGGAGGCTCCATGTTTCTGATAATGACCTGCTTTACACGTAGCATTTATGTATGAATAAGAGTTTCTGCGTTCTCAGTGTTCCATGTTAATGTCTTTCACACAATCTGCAAACAAACCCCCTGTAAACAACGGCTCCGTTTACAACTCAATTATCTCACAGTCCAAGTGCTTTTTTCCACAGCAGACACAATTGAAACGCATTGGAACGCACAAATAAACATAGCCTATGATATAATGGTAAATTAATGTTCTACAATTGAGGCGTAACAGAACATCCCACCTGTTAAATATGCACCGAAATGCTTCCCTCGTCCCTATTTTTGAACAGGGTACCTGTGGTGAACGGGGCAGTCGTGGCAGGTGACGTGATGTATTCAATCAGATTTGAGTCAGTTCTGCTCCGAACTCCCCCACCAGAGAATATCGGGCCTCATTCACCAATCACTCTACGAACAAATTTGTTCTTAAGACTTTCTGCTGTTAGTAGACTGTGCTGTAATTAGACTGCACTGTGAGTAGACTGTGCTGATTAGACTGTGGCTTAATTAGACTGCACTGTGAGTAGACTGTGCTGATTAAACTGTGCTGTAATTAGGCTGTGCTGTGAATAGACTATAATATTATATATAATCAGTGTTCTGGAACGCCACTGTTTTCAGTGACCAGCAGTGATTGTTACATCAGCGTTAGAATGTTCAGTGACCAGCAGTGATTGTTACATCAGCGTTAGAATGTTCAGTGACCAGCAGTGATTGTTACATCAGCGTTAGAATGTTCAGTGACCAGCAGTGATTGTTACATCAGCGTTAGAATGTTCAGTGACCAGCAGTGATTGTTACATCAGCGTTAGAATGTTCAGTTATGAGCACTCTAATTGGGTACTTCATGATCTTGCACCTTAAATGGTTATGGTCACGTGTCGGATCTTTCCGCCCCGTGATTGGGAGTCGGATGCACTGACTCCGCCTGTCTGGCCTACGTTATTACGCTCAGACACTCGTTCAGTTTTCTGTTGAAGAATGTGGTCTGCGCTCGTCTGTTTTATAATTTTTATTTATTTATAATATATATATTTTTTAATGACCTGGGTTGATGGTTCGTTTAAAGTAGAAATAGTGTATTATGGCACACAGAATAAAAAAAACTTTCAGTGCTCTTGAGCATGAGCAGATATATATATATTCACCACTGAGTGGCGCTGTCGAGCATTCCTTTTGTACTGCAAGCCAGGGACCAAGTCAATGTGGTGGTTGTAAATGGCCGGTGTTGCAGAAATAAGTAGTAAACATTATTCCCAAATTCAGAAAAAAATTATTAAAGAGTAAAAAGTATTTGAAAATTACATAATTTTTTACATCTCACTGCATGTGACGATGCAGCACAATATTTAAATAAGGCTATTTTTTTAATTGTGTCAAAATATACTTTTCTGATCATCATGGTCCCACACAGAGTAAACTAAACTGATGAAGGGGAAATCTAACATTTTCACAATTTTGCTCACATTTACCAAAACATGTATTTACAAACATTCCGACAAAAAAATTTGTAATTTTGTTTTCTTCAACTGAATTATGTTTTAATAAATTAAGACTGTGGTTAAATTTTTCATGTGTTTTTTCCATGTCAGCACAGTTATTTGCCAGGTATCAGTTACTGCTTGGTGACAGTGTAGCACAGGGGTGCACAATTCCAGTCCTGGAGGGTAATTCTGTGCACTGGTTTTTGTTCCAACCAATCACCTTAGATTCGTTTTCTGACAGCTCTATTTGGATGACAGGTATGCCATCCTCCAAGTTACGGCTTGGCAGGGCATGCCCCATACCTATACAGCACCGAGAGCTTGGCACTTTTCAGGGTTTCCTACAGAAGTAACCACAATGACCACAGACTCTCAGCCCTTAAAAACATTCACTTCTGTATGTTTTGACCTCATGTAACCACACAGCATTCAGATACAACTTCACACATCCACACAATAAAGCCCCAAACTTGGGTTATTTTGCCGGTTCTTCTTCTTCTTATTCTTCCAATTCTCTTATTTTTCCTGCCTACATACACTCAAAGAATAATTCTACCCATTGAACAACTGCCTTTAATCTTCCTATCAGAAGCTCTGTTTAAAATTGCCTCGTCACATTTACATGCTTCAGGGGCTGTCTACCTACTGCACAAACTGTGAAAGTGTCTAGCTTAGTGGTAACGGTGTTGCGCTACCATATAGCAGATTGGCAGTTTGAGTCTCACCTGATCCTAACATTAGCACAATTAACACAAGCCTTAACATGCGAGAGATCTGGGTTTGATCCCCCGCAGGTACCAAAGTGTAATTTCATTTTCAACTAAAACAGTGTGCACATGTATCGTTTTTCTCATACAAGAATGTTATTTTCACATAGTTTTTTTGCAAATGGTTAACAGTATTAACTGTTCACTATTTCACTTGTACTTAAAAAGAGACAGTCTGGTAGCCTAACGTTAGTCTTCTCACTACCAACAAAAGGTTTACTGCATGTTAATGTTTACGCAGTACAGGAACAAATATGCCATTTGTTAGGCAGGGACAATACAGTTCTAACGCAAAACATCGTCTGGTTAACATTGCATTGTTGCATTAATGCAAAAAAATTCTATAAATAACTGTTCCATTGGCCACATATTTTTAATCTCACACAAATGGCGACAAAAAACGTCTGTCCGTGTGAAGCCTACTTATGTTGTGCTCTTGTGGTAATGTCTGACTCCCTGTGGAGACCGAAGCTTTGACGCTCGCCTCGGCCAAGATTTGTAGTTGATTGATTGGAAACTATTTATCAATATTACCAAAAGTTGGCTATTAATTTTGGTATGAGGCATAAGAGGAATAGAGAAATAGCCTACACAAAACTGCAGTAGAGAAATACAAAGAAAAATTTTTGTACAGGTCACTATCATGGGTGGGAGCACATACTCTAAGAGTATGAATTAGGATGTGTCTGTGTAAATAATCAGCATGATGTATACAAATATATATTAGTGCCACCTTAATGCATGAATGTGCATCATAGATCTGTAGCCTGTCTAAACCTACTCTAGTGGGACTTCTGTAATGCAGCAGTTGTAGGTCACTTATCACTCTGAAGAGTATGAATTAGTATGAGAAAGTAATTGGTTATTAATTTTTCATGTGCCAGAATCACCAAATTCCTTTTTCTCTCATGCAGCATTGTGCGGAGGAAGGGTGTTAGGACACGTGTCAGAGTGGAGAAAGAACTCTCATGATGCTGAGGATACTCCAATCACCAGTGCAGTTGCATACACTGCATGTAGCTCTGGAAAGGCTTCCTTATAGCCCTGTATATGTCGACACACTGTTGACAGGTCCGCGTCAGTAGTAAAATCTTGAGCAACATGGATTTTGCCACATCAATTTCATTTTTCAGAGTATTGGTTGTTGCATCAGTACCGGCAAGTAGCTGCAGCAGTTTCAATAGGGCCAACTCTAGAAAAGACATAGACTGGGGAACAAGACAGCTTACTGCCCTCATCAGGTCAATATTTCTCCTCGAAAACCTGTCCTCAATCTCTGCAATAGCTCTGTCCAAGATGTTTAGGAGGGCTTTTCTCAAAGACTGGCTGGGAGTGTTGGAGGAATCGGACTCAGTGTGACCAACGGTGGAGAGAACAAAACTGTCTATGAGCTGTTTGCTCATTGTTCTCCTTCTTTTTGTAGCAGTGGGGCTGTCTAATATCTCAAAATTATCCCATGAATCATCTTCTCGGATATCTTTTAAAGCTTGCAGTGAGGCACTGATAACCTCCCCAGCACTGCAAAGATCCACAGCCTTAGCCTGCAGAATAGAATTTGCTGGCTTCAAGACACCAAAAATTTTGATGAGGAATTTACCAATTTCAAAAAAATGATGCTTCCTGAGTTGTACTAGGAGCCCTGATGCCTCTGTGCATAAAGCCATTGCTGCCACACTATCTTCAGAAATCGCTGACAAAATGTTCAAGATGGCATCCTCATTGTCTACCAGACATTTTGTTACATCATAATGACTGGTCCACCGTATCTCGAGTAACCTTTTAAGAGAGGGTGCATTATAGTTCTGGGCTACATAATGATGGCGAACGAAGGAATGTAGTGAGCCGGAGAGTTCAAAGAATGTTTTGGTGCATGGCTCTTCCTGAATGGCATGCACCACTGCTAGGTGCAGCTGATGGTTGTAGCAATGTACATAAGGAATGAGCCTGCCGCCAAGCTTCTGTTGCAACAATGCTTGAACCCCACCCCTGATCCCACTCATGACTGATGCGCCATCATAACATTGGCTGATTATATTATCAGCACTGTAACCTTCACTGGGCAGGTGTTTGAGCATTTCTGTTGTTATATATTCTGCATCCAACCCACTCAAGTCCAGTAAACCAATCAAATGCTCCTCAGGAACCGAATTACAGACAAACCGAATCACAAGTGAAAGATTCTCAACATTGCACCTGTCTCTGGTTCCATCACATTTGATGCAGAACCCTACTGTATCTGCATTATCATATTTTCTTTTCACCTCAAGCAACACCATACTGGCTAGAGTGTTAATTATCTCATTTTGAATGCCTTTTGATGTGTACTTTGCATTCTGAGGGATGTTTTTTGCTATTTCTGCAAGTTTGGAATCCTTAGCTAGAGTGTACTCAAACAATTTCAGGAACAGCCCAGCAGACATGTCACTGTCATCGTTTATTTCAGACTGACTTTCAGCGCTTCCACGAAAAGCAAGTTCGTTCACAGCCAGAAACTGCACCACTTCCCCTATGCTTCTGATGTAGTATCGGTTTTTCTCAACCTGTGTTTTTCCCAAGAGACATGATATAGTGTCACCAGTTTCCATTCAAATGGCTATGGCTAGATGCATGCCTGTATAATCCCCTGTCCTTTTCTAATGCCGTTTTCCAGTTAATAAACCCCGTCCTGGTAAAAACTAGATCTCTGTCATTTGTGCTTGAAAACTTGCGACAGGGGAAGCAGAAACATGCATCTAGTTTCACTGAATATTCTAGCCATGATCGTGACTGATACCAGCTTGGGTTGAAAGAACGAGCCTTTTTGCCAAACTCCCGTTTGGGAAATACTTTTAGAACTGGCTGAGATGGTGTGTTATCATTTAAATCGTGGCCGAGATCCACGGAAGCACCCCCGACTGCCTTTTCTTCCGAACTGGGACCGGGCACAGGATCCGATACTGAGCATGAAGATTCTGAACTAGCGGTATGTACAACTAGAGCTGCATTTGTGTTAACATTACTGTGCTTTGGTTTAGTAATCAAAAATCGATGCATAATGATTTAGGCTAATACCATATAAGCAAGTAGGGTAACTGTCACCAAAAGGAAAGAAGAACCGTGGAGCACAGAGAATAAGAAAAGAAAGAAAAACACATTAGCGACCTAACCGTTAGTTAGCTTTAGCTATAACGGTGACAATTAGCTAGCTAACAGTTAACGTTACCTAGCTAGGTTAGCTAGTCTAACGTAAACTAGTACTGTAGCTAGCTAGCTAACGTTGCGTAAAACCACCACCACTAAGCCCCTCAGACAGTAATAACACTAAACCACTAAAATGAAACAACAAGACAAGACTCAAAATACACAGGCTTAATTATAAACTTTTAAACAGAATAACTTTTAGACCTATATTATTTTTATTTATTTTTGCTGTGGGCAAACGTTAACCTCTTCAAGTGACAAACACCGACAAATGTAGAGAGTGATAGTGTTGTGTCGTTCGCGAACGATTCGTTCAAAAGAACGAATCTTTTGGGTGAACGAACTGAACTGAATCACTTACTGAAAAGATCCGTTCATTTCTCAGTTCAGTTCAGTTCACGAACGGATCTGATCAGCAGCGAGCGTGCACCGTGCAGGGAGGGGGAGGGACTGCCGCGAGCGAACGTGATTCGTCCCTTGCGAACCAGTTCTGCTGTGCTGAACGAATCATTCGCATTTTCTTCTTCCTATTCCATTTCGGACGTATTGTTCTAAGTATTGTATAGCCGAAATGAGTACCGTGTTTGCGTGTTGTATACTAGAAAGTTTTTTTTTCTTTTTTTAATCTAATTTGTTTCCTAAATTGTTCGAAATAAAGTTTATATTAAAAAAAAAAATTATAAAAAAAATTTGCGGGCGGGCGCCGAGCGAGGCAGCGAGCGTGCAGAGTGGACTGATTCGTTCACTGCGTGACGTGACGTGATCCTGATTTGTAAACGGAGTTTGGCGCATTTGTCAAAGCGACAGCACTTCCGCATGAACTGTTCGGCCGTCAGTTCACTGAGTGAACGAACTGTGACTTAACGGTGCAAGTTCAGTGATCCGTTCACTGAAGCTACTAGACACAGTGAGTTAATGTGACGTGATCCTGAGTGATAATCAGCGGCTCAAACTGCCAGAATCAGGCCCAGCAAGTTAAGACTTAAAAGTCATTGAAAACCAGCGTTCACCTCCAATATTGATATTCAACGAGGAAACTTTTAAAATATCAAGATTTGTAAACGGAGTTTGGCGCATTTGTCAAAGCGACAGCACTTCCGCATGAACTGTTCGGCCGTCAGTTCACTGAGTGAGTCGGACTACGCAGTACGCAGTCGGAGCTCCGCCCAAGCACTGAACGATTCGGTGAACGAATCTTTTGAACGAATCTTTTTAATGAACTGATTCTAGTGATTCGTGTCACTGAAGTGAACTGTTTTGCCCATCACTAGAGAGTGACAGCAGATCGGTCTGTCTCCCAGTTTTAAACTGCCAAACCAACCAATCAGAAATACATTGCCAAGTTGTTGTTTTTTGATATTTTGAATAGAACATTATGATTGGCTAAGTCTCCTGAACTGAGAAAGATGCAAAATATCGGTTAAAAAAAAACAAAAAACTTGGATTTTTTCTAGGGATCGATCAAAGCAATTGATTATTTTAAGTCAATGGTCAAGGTTTTGGGGGGGGCACAGCCCCCTCTGGCCCCCCCTAGATCCGGCCCTGCTTCAGCTCACAGTTCATCCGATATGGATGTAAAAACCCTCAAATTAAAGCTGAAAGTCTGTGCTTTAACCTCATAGTCACTGTTCCAGTTCAAATCCAATGTGCTGGAATACAGAGCCAAAACAACAAAAAATGTGTCACTGTCCTAACACTTTTGGAGTGCACTATATTTACAGATATTTACTCTTTTTTTTATACAATGGCTGGTATATGGACAGTTGGGAGTTTTTTTATCTGAAGCAAGAAAACACGCTTAAAGTAACTCCAAAGCAGCTGTACAGCAGTATTCTGTTTTCCAGAGGCTGTACGTGTGCAGATCAATTGTATGGCTTTATTCATAATTATAAACATAAACATGATATACAAACTGATATTCATGTTTATAATAATGAAAGCAAGCTATAAAATTTAAAATATGGATAGACCAAACATACAATAAAACTTGAATAATATTTTTTTTTAAAACAGCTGCGTGAGGTCTGACTGCATGAGCTGGACGTTAATAGTCTTCCGCTGCCTCAATGTCTGTGCAAGCATAACTGGTGGACTGTGGAGTAAAAAGAGGTGCCAGTATCACACGTTTTATGGTCACACTCTCCAGAATTGACTGAGCATTCAGCTTTGGCTTGTATGTACAACTGGGCATGCGTTTGTGTTCCTTGTACAGCAGTGCTTTTTCTCCAGGGGCCGCTGGGTGGCTCATCCTTTTAGAGCACTGTTTCAGCGCATGGATGAGCCCCGTTGGCCTGGTATTGATCCAGGCTGACCAGTGCCAACTGTCCGCAGCCCCACTGATGCATAAGCAGTGTTGGCGATGCCCAGGGATGGAGTACACTATAAAAAATATCTGTCTTAACAAGTGTTTTAGTCTTGTAATGAGAATTAAAATCTTATTTTTTTCTCTAAAGTTACTTTTTTACTTGACAAGTGAAATTATCTACGAGTAGCCTAATAATCCGTTTAAAAGCAAGATTAACTACAGAGAACCTGGTAGGCCTACATCCCACAGTATGCTACTCTGTTGCTGCATAACGCAATTTGCTAAACTATGAAATACAAAATAGCAAACTACTACATTAACCTGTATGTATTAGCCTATACACCGTCTTTTCCATTCTGTATGTGCTTTTAATAATACCGCGATAAACATTAACGAGATTATCACTGAACGTTCGATGTGAATTTTGGGTAATATGATTTTGACGAATCTGCTCTTTTACAGACTCGCTCCCTTGAGAAATGTTGAGGGTGGAGGGGCTATGTCAGAAACTTCACTTGGCTTTCTAACGGATTGGACTCACACTTAAAATGGAGACTGAGGGTACATCCTGGTCTCAAAAGGGATTCCCCCAAGTGAAGTTTGCACGTGAAGTTTACAAGGGTGGAACAAAAACTGGATTGGGACGCAGCCAGGGTTTCCGTGCTGTTATAGTTTTGACAGCTCCGCGTTATCATAGCTATGATGCAGCTTTAGCAAAAACGGGTATGCAGTAACAGACTAACCTTTTTATACTCATTCGTTTTTTGTTTTCAAAGAGGGCATTTCCCGGTATAATTGCTGACTTGTGGCGAAAGTGCCGCCGTGGTGATAGATTTACCTTAACATCTGTCCGATGTCGTCGATTTTCACGGTAAGAAGAAATTTTATGACAACGTCCTCTGAGTGACGAGTTAGGCGTTCCCATTGAAGGGGCATTCCCAAAGAAGAGGCGTTCCCTAAGCGCCTGCACACTGCAGATAGACCCTTCTCCATGTTACTCCGGTAGACAGAGGCTGACATATCCGGATTGGTGTTCGTTTTACCATCGCTTGCCAAAGAAAGTGAGTAAATTAACAGCTACAGCCAAAGCCAGAACAGATGACTAGCAGCTAGTGTTTAGGGGGAAAATAAATAATAAACTAGTGTTTAGGGAAACCGGTCAGCTGACGGCCTGCAAGAATGTAGGCTAAATAAAGAATACATTCTTGTATGTCTTATCAGTATCCGGGAAAGTAATCGAGATTATTTAAGTGTGCTATGTAACCAATTAAAAATCCGCCCACCATGTATCCACGTTTTGCTTTGAAATGCATAAAGTTTGATGGGAAACTGATTGTTCCCTGTGAGCAGTTAGATTTATTCTCTTGGGATCTCAATAAAAAGGAAGCTTTTGTCTCATCGCACTCTGCCTTGTGGAAATCTTCATTTGAAGAATAAAGTTTAATTGTAATTTCTACGACGTAAGGAGGGTAAAGCAATAGCACGTCCTTGCTTTCTTTCACTTTCTGTTTCTGGGCATGGCGAACGTACTGTGGCGGCCTGGGGGTTGTAAACTAGCCAGCTAGGACTGGGTAGTGAGCAGCTACCCGGTCGATGTGTAGATACTTGTAAATAACGTGCTGTGTGTGTTTTAATTGTGTTGTTAGCTTGTTAGCCGCGTATTGTGTTAATTGTAAACTTTAAACGTAACTGTAAACTGTAACTGACTTGTAACTGTCCCCATGACTCATGGAGATAGGGGGCGCTGCTCTGTGGCTGCCTCGCTGCGTTTCACACTGGCTTTTGTGTGTTTTTGCCGTGTTTTTATCTTGTTTTATCGTGTTTTACCGTGTTGTTTGTGTGGATGTGTTTGTTTCTTCTACTTCGCACCTCGCTTGTAGGCCTAGGCTACTGAAGCTGCAATTATGGATTTCGCCTTATGGTGCATGATCGGACTGTTTGCAGTGATTTAAAGACCTATTTTACCCAAGGACTCAACCATGGCTATGCTGCTGGCGGCGTAGCCTATGAAACCCAATACAGCAGAGAAACTCTACTGCTGTTACGCAGTCACATATCCCCGGACTATTCAACCGTTGTAGACTCAATACCGGACTTTCCTAAAATAAATCCGAAGAGAGATACTACACGGTCAGTTTCCTCAAATCTTCCTCACTGTGGTATATATACACCCAAAGGCGAATTTTAATAAGCCACTAGAATCCATTTTTAACCTCTCACAGAAACTTGAGTCACTTTCACCTGATGCACCCAAGTTTATTCTTGGGGACTTTAATAATTGTTCCATTAAAAAGTGCCTGCGCACATACTATCAGTATGTTGACTGCCCCACCAGGAAAAATAAGACATTAGACATGTGTTATGGAACTGTCAAAGACGCCTACACTGCCTCCCTGCTCCCACCACTAGGGGCGTCCGACCACAGTGTGGTCTATCTCCGCCCTGTCTATCAGAGGCTACTAGAGAGGGAGAAGCCTCAAAAGAGAACTGTCAAGGTGTGGAACAACGACAGCATAATGGCTCTACAGGGATGTTTTGACTGCACCCTATGGGAGGTCTTTAATAGTACTGATATTAATGATCATGTTACAGCAGTGTCTGATTATATCAATTTCTGTGTAGACTCTGTGATTCCTACTAAGACCTTTAAATCTTACCCTAATGATAAGCCTTGGGTGTCTAACAGATTAAAGAAATTGATAATTCAGAAGAAAAAGGCTTACAGAATCCAGGATGAAACAGCTAGAAGGGACACACAAAGACAAATAAAAAGACAAATACAGCTGGACAAATACAGCTACAAACAAAAGATCGAGGCCTCTCTGGCATCTGGCAAACCCAGAGAGGCATGGCAGGGGATTAAAACCATGACAAATGTTCCACACAAGGGCAGAGGAAAACCTACCCTTGTCCTGCATGGTAGTGAGGGACTGGAGATGGCAAACCAGCTCAACACCTTCTTTTGCCGCTTTGAGAGTGACAACAGTGCCGAGGCTGCTACTGTGATGCCCCCCCCCCCCCCCGCACACCCAACCCTATTATCGAGGAATCCGAAGTCTTTCACCTTTTTAGAAGCTGTAACTCACGAAAAAGCTCAGGCCCTGACAATATCTGTGGAAGTGTTTTAAAGCACTGTGCTGAACAGTTAGCACCAGTGGTTACTGACATTTTTAGATCCTCTTTTAATCTTCATAAAGTCCCGACCCTATGGAAAACATCCACAATTGTACCCGTGCCAAAAATCCCCAGACCTATAGGGCCCAACGACTTCCGTCCTATTACACTGACATCACTGGTCATGAAGTGCTTTGAGCGCTTAGTGAAAAGGTACATTGTGTCACAAACACAGCACCTCATGGACCCCCTGCAATTTGCCTATCAAGCCTCAAGAGGGGTGGAAGATGCAATTGTGACTCTATTGCACTTATTGCACACGCATCTTGAGAAACCAAAGACTCATGCCAAGATTTTATTTGTGGACTTTTCATCTGCTTTTAACACTATCCAGCCCAGTATTTTATCAGATATATTGGCTATTGAGTTTTTACTTGAAGCTGGCGTGATTTTATGGATTGTTGATTTTCTTAGCAGTAGAATTCAGCAGGTCAGAGTAGGTACGTCCCTCTCTGACAAAAAGATCACATGCACAGGCTCCCCCAGGGATGTGTTTTATCATCCTTATTGTTTATTTTATACACAAATTCCTGCACCAGCACTTTCCCAAATAGGCACTTTATTAAATATGCAGATGACACTGCCCTGGTGAGCCTCCTATATGATGGGGAGGTGGAGCATGGACCAGTTCTTAACTACTTTTTAAATTGGTGTGAGAAGTCAAACCTTCTCCTAAACACTTCAAAAACAAAGGAACTGTCCATTGATTTTAGAAGGCTGCACACTTTTAACCCTACTTTTATCAATGGGGAGCCAATACAGTCTGTCACAGACTACAAGTACCTTGGCATTGTGCTCGACCATAAACTCAAATGGGACCTGTGGACTGACCTTATAAGTACTAAGACACAACAAAGAATGTACTTTTTAAAGAAATTGCAAAATGCTACAAATGTTTTACTGTGCTTTTATTGAAAGTGTTTTATCCTTCTGCATAATCTGCTGGTTTGGCAATGCTACTGAGGCACAGAAAAAAGACTGTCAGAAAAACCGTAACAACGGCCAGTAAACTGCTAGGAATTACATTACCTAGTATGGAATGTATCTACAGAGATAGAACGATGAAGAAAGCAAACAACATTGAGGGGTACCCGAGGCACCCCCTTGCCTCCTCATTTGTATTGCTGCCCATCTGGGCGACGATATTGCCCCCCTCTATTCACTAAAAATAGATCAAAATTTTCTTTTGTTCCACAAGCCGGTTTTTAAACATGTAATGCACTAGCGTATCCATGCACTTTGACCACTCGTTTCAAAGGATGTCCAGCTGGTCTGGCCAGTTCTCCAGTTCTCCTCCTCCTAGTATGGGTATATGTACATGTGTACCAGTATGTCTATTTGTGACTTTTTAAAATTATTATATTTTTTTTGTGTTGTCGTAATTGATTGACCAAATGCCGTGTGATTATGCTGCAAACCAATTTCCCCACGAGAACAAATACAGCTCTATTCTATTCTATTCTTCTGTCACTTAACTGTTATGTGTGGCTGTGATTGGCTAGGAACGTGTAAGTGTGTGCGCCAATCACAGCCGACTAGTTCAAATATAAGGCAGTACCTGAAGCGATTCGAGTTAGTTATAAATGCCAAAGAATTGGAAACATAGCCCAACAGTGCCGCGGTAAACAAAGATGTGCAAAATGTGGGGGAGAACACGATTACGGCAAATGTGAGAAAGGCGCTAAACTGCGATGTTGCAACTGTGGAGGAGATCATAGTGCTGCGTTTGGGGGCTGTGCCGTTCAGATTAAAGCAAAAGAGGTACAGAAATATAAAGTGATCAATAATATATCCTATGCAGAAGCTTTAAAGAAAGTAAATGATGAAATGCAAAGAACTGTAACATATGAAGAGGTGGGGAGAGGTGAAGAAGGTAGTGGTAGGCCTAGGCCTTTACCCCAGAGAACAAGCAGACCTAGAATACAGCAAGAAGACAGAAGTGATCTGATTGTACAGCAGACTCAATGTGTCCATAAATGTAAGGTTAAAGAAGACTCGTTGGTAGTGGATCAGACAAGTTTCATAGCCTTCATTTGTAAAATAATTAATGTGGCTACCAAGCAAGAGAAGAAAAGTGACAGAATTAAGACAGTGGTGAATGCAGCAGAATAATTTTTGGGTATTAAAGACCTGAAAGCAGAAGATATACATAAAATGCTTAAAGTAAACTCTGATGGAGGGGGACAGGCTATTGATTAAAATTATTATGGTGATCCATTTATTACAATGGAACGCGAGAAGTCTCATTGCAAATGGCCAAGAATTTAAAAAATATATAACTGACGCAAAACCACAACCGGATATTATATGTGTACAAGAAACCTGGTTACGGCCCCATCTAGATTTTATTAGATTTTATTTTTTATTACCTCAGCCCAGTATGACAGGGTAGACAATCAAGGCAGCGGTTGTGCTACATTTGTCAAAGATAGTGTCGTCTTCCGAAGAATACCATCACCAGCAGACATAGAATGCGTAATTATTGAAGTGTGTAATGCAGGTGTCAGTCTCAAAATAATCAACTTTTACAACCCGTGCAAGAAGCTGAGTGCTGAAATGTTTAATACAATTGAACATGGTAGAGGAGAAATCTGGTGCGGTGATTTCAATGCACATAATAGCTTATGGGGCAGTATACATACAGACAATAATGGCAATGTAGTTGAACTGTTAGAAGAAAGATCATTAGTATGTCTTAATGATGGAAAAGGAACAAGATTAGATATATACAGAAATATCCTATCATGTCTAGATCTAACGTTAGTATCTAGAAATATAGCATGCTCATGCAAATGGAACGTGGATGATAGTTCTAGTATAGGAAGTGATCATTATCCAATCTTCTGCTCTATAGAAATGAATATGCATGCCCAAGAAAGGTACGTGTTAGAAAAATGGTGCTTTGAAAAAGCTGACTGGGAAAAATATCAAGAATACTGCATAGAGGGAACTAAGTCAATTTCAATGAATGGTAGTATAGAAGAATGCTATTCTATAGTGACTAATTTAATTTTGAATGCTGCATCAAAGAGCATACCTATGAGTAGAATAACAGGGAAAAGGAAAGCGGTACCATGGTGGAATGAAGAATGCACTAAAGCTATCAGAGAACGAAATAAAGCATTACGAGTATTAAGGACTAACTTGAATCAAGAAAACTTAATGGATTATCAAAAGAAAAAAGCTCTGACTCGTAGAATTATCAAATCCAGTAAAAATAATGCATGGAGGGAATACTGTTCTACTATAGGCAGAAAAGTGAAATTAGGTGATGTATGGCAAATGTTAAAGAAAATGAGTGGCAAAAGGAAATATACTAAAATCCCAATCTTAGAGGATGGAGAAACAATAGCTGTAACAGATAAAGAAAAGGCTAATATATTGGGTAAGAGCTTTGCTAATGTACACAGTGGGAATCACTTAGACGATCTGCATAAAAAGAGAAAAGAGACAGTGATAAGGGAAAATCGTAATATACTTAGGGGAAAAAATAATAATATAGACACAAATCTTGATGCTGAGCTGACTATGAGTGAGTTAGAAATAGCGATAAATAACACTGGATACACAGCAACGGGGCTGGATCAACTAAGTTACGCTATGTTTCGTAAATTACCTGATCAAGTACTGAGAATAATACTGGAACTGTTCAATAAAATATGGAGAGAAGGATTGTTACCAAAAAGATGGAAGAGTGCACTCATTTTACCTTTTAGCAAACCCGGTAAAAACCCAAATAATGCTGGAAATTATAGACCCATTGCTTTAACTTCGCATCTGTGCAAATGGATGGAAAAGATTTTGGTCCGAAGACTTAACTATTTTTTAGAAAGGAGAGGTTTAATTGCATCATACCAGAATGGATTCAGGAAAGGTAGGTCTTCCATGGACGCACTTGTTAAAGTTAGCAATGAAATAGAGAAAGCATTTAAAATGAAAGAATTGATGGTGATTGTTTTCTTAGAATCGTACGCTTTTTCGATATCAATGTGGAGGGAAGGGCTGTTAATTCAAATGAATAGAATGGGCATTAGTGGAAGATTTTACAACTGGGTACTAGATTTTCTATCAGAACGAAAGTTTAGAGTTAAGGTAGGACCAGAGTTATCTGATGAATATGATATAGCTAACGGAATTCCACAAGGAAGTGTCATTAGTCCGGTGTTATTTAACATTATGATCAATGGTATATTCATGAATCTTGACAGAAGGATATGCTCATCATTATATGCAGATGACGGAGCTATATGGATTAGGGGGAGAGACAACACAAGTGTGCTGAGAGAGATTAAGAAAGCTATTTTAAAGGTAGAGCAATGGTCATACAATTGGGGTTTTAAAATCTCAACAAGTAAGTCTTGCTACATGTACATAACTAGAAAGAAAAAGATAGAAGAACAGTGTCTTCTTTTATATGGACAACCAATGGAAAAAGTAAAGGAATTTAAATATTTGGGAATTTGGGTAGATGAGAGATGTACATGGAAGACACGTGGAAAAACTAGAAACTAAATGTAAAAAAGTAACACATTTAATGAGGGCTATATCTGGATATACATGGGGAGCAGATAAGCAGGTATTAATAGATATATATAGGGCTTTGATGAGATCAGCAATTGACTATGGGTGTTTTGTTTATGGGGCAGCAGCTACATCGTACTTAAACCGAATTGATAGAATGCAAAGCAAAGCCTTGAGGCTTAGCATTGGTGCAATGAGATCAACGCCATGTAATGCCGTGTTAGTAGAATCAGGGGAAATCCCACTAGAGCTCAGGAGAGACAAACTGGCTCTAACATATTGGATTCGGCTTAGAGGATGTGGGGATGAAAATGCCACTAAAAGTGTCCTAAACGAATGCTGGGAGTATAGATATAACGGAAATGGTTTTGGATGGAAGATAAAAGATAAATCAGAAGAATATGACCTAGATGGAATACATTTCAATTCCCCTACTCCAGTAAGTAATGTTCCCCCATGGCTCTTCCCTAAAGCTAAAGTTGATTTTAGTATCCTGGAACTAAAGAAAAATTGGGCGGAACACGAAATAGGATACTGTGCAAACCAGCATATAATAAACAAATATTCTAACTACCTACATATATTTACTGACGGATCAAAAGATCAAAATGACCATGTAGGAATAGGAGTATATATTTCACAATTTAAAATACAGTAAGAAAGAGAATGTCTGATAAATTATCAGTATATACAGCCGAGATGATGGCAGTGATTGTTAGTCTCCAATGGGTGGAAGAAGTGAGACCAGACAGGGTGGTGCTGTGTATTGATTCTGCAGCAGTTCTTTTTAGCCTACAGACAATGAACTCAATTAGGGAAGACCTAATATATGAAATGTTTCAATGTTTATTTAGAACGCAGAGAATGGGAATAGAAATAATATTTTGTTGGGTACCTGCACATGTGGGATTAGAGGGTAATGAAATTGCAGACAGGATGGCAAAAAGATCGCTAAATATGACGCACATAATTAATATAGCATTTGGAATAGGGGAAGGTAAAGCATTAATTAAAAAGAAAATATTGGAATGCTGGCAGAAAAAATGGGACGAGGACAGTAAGGGTAGAACATACTATAGGGTACAAAAGTCCGTTAGGGCACAGAGTGTTAAAGGGCGAAGCAGAAGAGAGAAGGTAGTTATATCGAGATTAAGATTCGACCACACTGGTTTAAATAAAACTTTATTTTTATTGGGTAAAGTAAATTCACATGTTTGTGCACATTGTAATATAACTGAAAACACTGAACATGTAATAATGCATTGTATCAAATATAAAGAAGAAAGGGAGCGTTTGCAACAAAGGGTAAGAGAGGTTGGACGAGGTTGGGATTTGGAAGGGATACTAGGAACAAATGGAGATAAGGTGTGGGAAGTACAGAGAGTGATAATAGAGTTCTTAATAGGCTCAGGATTGTTTAATAGAATATAGAATTTTACTTTACACTTATAATTTTATTTATTAACTTAATTTAATATCATAGAATAAAGAAAATGATATTATTTATTCTTTTTTTTCTTTTTCTGGAATCCTGTTCTACATACTCCGGTACGGTAGGTGGCGGTATGCACCTAAAGTTGGTATTGAAATCCGCCAAAAAACACAAAGAAGAAGATTCGAGTTAGTTGAAAATGTGCTTCCAACTGTGAACAACGCTGAGCTGGATCCTGTGACAAACCAACGGCTCTTTTCTATGGGGGGCCAACAGTGCCAAAACTCTGTCCTCTGCGAGTGCGACTGCGAATGCAATTGCCTTATACTGTGCGCTTTAATTGGTCACAACATCTCACTCGCAGGTTTACTCGTGTCACTCATACGCACTGGCACTCGCAGTTGCATTCGCGTTGGCACTCGCAGTCGCACTGGCACTCGCAGTCGCACTGGCACTCGCAGTCGCATTCGCACTGGCACTCGCAGTCGCATTCGCACTGGCACTCGCAGTCGCATTCGCACTGGCACTCGCAGTCGCATTCGCACTCGCAGTCGCACTCGCAGTCGCATTCGCACTGGCAGTCGCATTCGCACTTTTATGAGTGTAGTTAGTAGCCTAGGCTACTAATTGTTAGCTTGCTGATATAGCTAGCATGCCAGACGGTTAGGTAACGTTAAGAAGATCAGTAGCCTATAGGCTACTTTGCTGAATAAAATACAGGAGGCTATATGGTTAGGCTACTGAATCAGTTCACTAACCTTAGCTAAATAGTTCGCAAGTTTGATCTTTGATCAGCTCGGGTAGCCTACTGTAGCCTATCTAGCTATCTGATCAGCTAAATTAGGCTAAATATAGGCCTATTATTTTTTATTAAAAGACGAAGATTTTGTTTTCCTGTCAGGTTGAACGTATTATGGATTTACTTGTAGTGTGCCAACAATGTCACATTCGAAGAATTTGACGTGGTTTATGAAAAGCTTGCATGAGTTCACCATTTACTTAGCTACTGAAATTATAATGCATGTTAATGCTTTTATGGCTCTCGTGCCGAAAAGAAATTTGACTGCCTGTCAGAATTTGACAGACCCTCGCGTGCACTCTGCATTATTACTTTCTTTGCGACTGTGTTCCTTCTCCTTTCGCGATTTCCGACTAATATCTTCCTTCTTTCGGTGCATGATCAAGCCATTCTGTGTCACTGTCCGTACAGATAGCCTACTCTTTTTCTCATTTGAAATGCTCGATTTTCGTGGAGTTCTGACATAGACCTAATTTAAGCAGCATACTTTGCAAGAATCAGCCTAGCCTACGTTAAAAGCGGATAAAATCCATGTAAATTAGGCTATCGTTTAAAAAAAAAAAAACGGCGTAACGTAGGCTAGTGGAACATAAAATAATCGCAGTTTGACAGCTAGTCTACAAGCCCTGGGAATAGCCTACGATTCTTTGTTAAGTTCAATGTAGACATAATGTCCAGGAGAGCATTATGCTGTGGTGACACATCTGGTCCTCTACTGTAGCCTACACCCTCAAAATGTTTTGTTCATACAGTGAGCACCATAATTCATTGGACAGTGACACATTTTTTGTTATTTTGGTTCTATACTCTCGCACTTTGAGTTTGAAAGGATACAATGACAATGAGGTTGAAGTGCAGACTGTCAGCTGAGGGTTTTTTCATCCATATCGGATGAACCGTTTATAAATTATAGAACCTTTTGTAGGCCTACATAGTCCCCCCCATTTTCGGGCATCAAAAAATATTGGACAGTTTAACATAATGTAGAATAAAGTAATAATTTTTAATATTTGGTCGCATATCCTTCGCATGCCATGACTTCCTGATGCCTGTGACCCAACAATATCAAAAGACTCTTGATATCTTATTTTCTGGTACTCCTACAAGTGATACTAGGCTATCACCTCTCTGCATTTGAACGGATCTCTATGGGAATTGGGGGGTTGGACTATATTTAGCTGTAAATTACACTGGAACAGTATGGTTGGCTAAATGGCTCTAAGTCATCAAGGGTCTGACGTATCAAACAAGCCTCAAACCATCTGCTGCCAGATATTAGTGATGGGCAAAACAGTTCACTTCAGTGACACGAATCACTAGAATCAGTTCATTAAAAAGATTCGTTCAAAAGAGTCGTTCACCGAATCGTTCAGTGCTTGGGCGGAGCTCCGACTGCGTACTGCGTAGTCCGACTCACTCAGTGAACTGACGGCCGAACAGTTCATGCGGAAGTGCTGTCGCTTTGACAAATGCGCCAAACTCCGTTTACAAATCTTGATACTTTAAGTTTCCTCGTTGAATATCAATATTGGAGGTGAACGCTGGTTTTCAATGACTTTTAAGTCTTAACTGGCTGGGCCTGATTCTGGCAGTTTGAGCCGCTGATTATCACTCAGGATCACGTCACGTCACGCAGTGAACGAATCAGTCCACTCTGCACGCTCGCTGCCTCGCTCGGCGCCCGCCCGCGAATTTTTTTTATAATTTTTTTTTTTAATATAAACTTTATTTAGAACAATTTAGGAAACAAATTAGAGATAAAAAAGAAAAAAAAACTTTCTAGTATACAACACGCAAACACGGTACTCATTTCGGCTATACAATACTTAGAACAATACGTCCGAAATGGAATAGGAAGAAGCAAATGCGAATGATTCGTTCAGCACAGCAGAACTGGTTCGCAAGGGACGAATCACGTTCGCTCGCGGCAGTCCCTCCCCCTCCCTGCACGGTGCACGCTCGCTGCTGATCAGATCCGTTCGTGAACTGAACTGAACTGAGAAATGAACGGATCTTTTCAGTAAGTGATTCAGTTCAGTTCGTTCACCCAAAAGATTCGTTCTTTTGAACGAATCGTTCGTGAACGACACAACACTACCAGATATGCAGTAGTTATGGATGGATAACTTGAAGGGTTGTTTCACCGGGCAAATATTCCTAAAACAAACTGCGATTGTTTTATGTTTCACTATAGCCTACGTTAATGCCGTTTTAAAAATAAACTATACCCTACTTTACATGCATTTTATCTGCTTTAAACGTAAGGCCTAGGCTACTGATTCTTGCAAATTATGCTGCTTAAATTATGCCGGAACGCCACGAAAATCGAGCATTTCAAATGAGAAAATAGTAGGCTATCTGTACTGACAGTGACACAAAATGGTCCAATCATCCACCGAAAGAAGGAAGATATTAGTCGGAAATCGCGAAAGGAGAAGGAGCAGAGTCACAAAGAAAGTAGCTAAAACGCCTGGAACCCACCAGACGCGCAAGCGCACAGGCGCTTATTGCGCGCGCAGATTTGAGCAGAACTGAACCCACTAGACGCGCAAAGGCACAAACGCTTTTATTGCTTTTTCGGAGCGCATTCCGTGAATGACATGAGACGCGCTATACAAACAAACAGTCTACATTCCGGATTTGTGAGCTTCGCTTAATAATGGATAAGTAAATATTGCTATTACATATGTCTTACTGCTTGACAGGTTAATTAAAATGAAAACTTGCATACTGTCAATATATAGTACATGGGAAAATAGTACACATGAATCAGACCAACAAACAAGTCTTCACTGGCTGGCAGCAAATGACCTACTTTTGATTTTTACTTCGTAGCCTATAGCTAATGTAATTATGTCATTATAACGAAATCAGTTGAGTGATTACCTTATCTCGCAATATTAATATAGTAGTTTTTTTGTTTGTTTCAATACGAGTTGTAAACATGAGGAAGGCAATTACGGTTTACCTCTTGCTCCAAATGCTCCTGAGGAGGAGAAGAATGTGGGTAGCTACACCCCACTGCTTTGATCACACTTTACTTTGATCACACTTTTGATTATATTAAAACAAATATCTAAACTATATAGAATGTTGTTTTTTAAAAGCTAAATGTAGCAAACGAGACAATGCCTCCTTTATAAAGTCCGTTTGATATTATTTATTTAAGACAGTAATCAACATGTTCTAAACATTTAATTTTAGCAGAATTAGCAGCTATTTTGATTATGTAGTACCTGTGTATTGTGTATGTATGTATACTATAATAAAGAAAAAGCATTATAAAACGAGAATAACTGGTTATATGCTAAATGTATGACTTGATTTAACTTCATTCATCCCACAATGGACAATGGTGATTGTCTCTGTTCCCATTTTAATTAGGGCCTATATTAAAATATAATATGTATTAAAATAATTTATAACAATTGTAAAACTATTAGTAGGTTGAAAAAACATTAAAATGTGGTGATATAATGCAGATATTGAACATATTCAATGTATTTCTATGAGATTGCGCATGCGGATGGCCAGAAAATTCCGCCCGGAGCGGAAAAATCAGCTCCACGCCCACGAGCCGTCCGCCCGCCTGCCGTGCGTGTGTGGCCGGTGAGAACCGCGGCAATTTGTTAACATGGGAGCGGAAGTGAAGCGCAGCAGTGCGCGTGTGCGTGCGCTTGTGCGTCTGGTGGGTTCTAGGGGTAACCAGTTATTCTCGTTTTATAATGCTTTTTCTTTATTATAGTATATATATATATATATATATATATATATATATATATATATATATATATATGTGTTCAATGAATTAACCCTATGCTTACTTCTGTTTTTATTATACTGATATCACTGTATCGATTTAAGGTACTACATAATCAAAATAGCTGCTAATTCTGCTAAAATTAAATGTTTAGAACATGTTGATTTCTGTCTTAAATAAATAAATAATATTAAACGGACTTTATAAAGGAGCCATTGTCTCGTTTGCTACATTTAGCTTTAAAAAACAACATTCTATAGTTTAGATATTTGTTTTAATATAATCAAAAGTGTGATCAAAGTAAAGTGTGATCAAAGCAGTTCATGGGGTGTAGCTACCCACATTCTTCTCCTCAGGAGCATTTGGAGCAAGAGGTAAACCGTAATTGCCTTCCTCATGTTTACAACTCGTATTGAAACAAACAAAAAAACTACTATATTAATATTGCGAGATAAGGTAATCACTCAACTGATTTCGTTATAATTACATAATTACATTAGCTATAGGCTACGAAGTAAAAATCGAAAGTAGGCCATTTGCTGCCAGCCAGTGAAGACTTGTTTGTTGGTCTGATTCATGTGTAGCTATTTTCCCATGTACTATATATTGACAGTATGCAAGTTTTCATTTTAATTAACCTGTCAAGCAGTAAGACATATGTAATAGCAATATTTACTTATCCATTATTAAGCGAAGCTCACAAATCCGGAATGTAGACTGTTTGTTTGTATAGCGCGTTTCGTGTCATTCACGGAATGCGCTACAAAAAAGCAATAAAAGCGTTTGTGCCTTTGCGCGTCTAGTGGGTTCAGTTCTGCTCAAATCTGCGCGCGCAATAAGCGTCTGTGCGCTTGCGCGTCTGGTGGGTTCCAGGCGTAATGCAGAGTGGGCGCGCGTGCACGCGGGGGGTTGTCAAATTCTGACAGGCAGTCAGATTTCGGCACGGGAGCCATAAAAGCAGTAGCAGAATGCTTGACTTCCAGTAATGGTGAACTCGTGCAGGCTTTTAATAGACCACGTCAAATTCTTCGAATGTGACATTACTACAAGGAAATTCATAAGACGTTCAACCTGACAGTAAAAATAAATAAATAATAATCGTCTTCTGGCAAATGCGGACGAGCGAATGGTTGGATCAGTTCCCTTACAAATGTTCTCATCTGCTCCATTAAACTCAAATTGCATATTAATTAAAGTTAATATATTTATCTAAGCAACAGAAATAGGCTAATCATTTTGGGCTGATCATAGGCTAGTACCCGAGCTGATCAAAGATCACGTGAACTTGCAAACTATTTAGCTGAGGTTAGTGAAATTATTCAAGTAGCCCAGCGAACTGTATTTTATTCAGCAAAGTAGGCTAGCCTATATTGATCTTCGTAACGTTACCTAGCCGTCTGGCATGCTAACTATCAGCAAGCTAACAACTTAGTAGGCTACTAACTACACTCAGAAAATGTAAAGGCCAAGAGGTGCTATTACTCTGAAACATGTAGCCTAGGTTCATGTTTTCAGGACGTTACATTTTAAATCTTCCATTTCTGCCAATTGCGATATTTCTCTGTATCTTCCTTCATTAAATAGGCTCGCCTACTCTACTTCTAGCCTACTCTATGGCCGCGTTTGACATTTCTCTGTTGTTCTTGGGATTGTATCGCCACCCTGTGGATTTAAATGCTAACTGCAGTGGTATAATCATGAGAGAGCAACTGCGAGTGCCAGTGCAAGTGCTACGAGTAAACCTGCGAGTGAGATGTTGTGACCAATTAAAGCGCACAGTATAAGGCAATTGCATTCGCACTCGCACTCGCATTCTAACTCTCATGATTATACCACTGCAGTTAGCATTTAAATCCACAGGGTGGCGATACAATCCCAAGAACAACAGAGAAATGTGAAACGCGGCCATAGAGTAGCTGCTAGCTAACAGAGTGGATCCAGGACAGTGTCTCTGGTTAATCCACGTACAAGGGTGTTCAGGCCGGGTTTTTGCCCAGTTCTTCTGTTGCTCTCTACAGCGTATTTGTGAAAGTTCTCTGTAAAAAGCGCTATACAATATAAATGAAATTGAAATTGACTTGAAAGTTTCCAGCCCAAACCACTGCAGATAGCCCACTTTTTTATTTTTTTATTACATTTATTTCGTCCTTTTTTATATTTCCGTGGATACATTTGCTTATTTATTTCGGTTAAAAATCCTTCTGTTATCCTCCAGATAACTATTCTGTGAAGGATATCGACGATATGCGTGGCTGTTATTTTCTAAAACGAACCAGTTTTAGCTGTGAAAATGACCCATTAACACGGAGGAATTGTTGACGTTAACTAGGTCGTCTTAGAATCTTTATCTCCAGAGAACCTAGAAGAGATAACTAGAACTACAACTAGCAGGCAGCTTCGATTAGCTGTTTTAGATAAATAATTACGTTTTAGTTAATTACGTCACCCTGATAATTTTTGCAGCCTGGTGTTCTGTCGATTTGTCCTACCTGGGGGGTGTACTACGAAGCAGGATTTCTGAGTTTGCTGGATAACTGCACTGAGTTAAACCCGGAACCCTCCCAAATCTGGAACATGGACTGAAGCAAAAAGAGCTGTTCCGGGTTTTACTCAGTGCAGTTATCCAGCTAACTCAGAAATCCTGCTTCGTAGTATACCCCCCTTGTCAAAATATCCTACCGGTAGAGTCATGTATTTTTCAAAATTGTGTAGTAGGTGGTGAGAGGCTGAGACAGTGGGTGTACTTACTCTTTAAAGCTTCTAAAGCTACCACCAGAGGGCGATCAGGCGTCACTAGGGGGCCAATTAACACTTTGCAGTAACACTCTTCAGCGCCCACAAACAGGCAAGTGCTCTCATATTAACAAGCTGGCTTTAACAGTATACAACAAGCACTGGCCAGTCTGAATGTAAAGCTTTACTTGCAAAACTTCCTCTCCATTTAAAGGGGCAGTTCACCCAAAAATGAAATTAAGATATGTTTCTATGTGCCCGGAGTGCCATCTATCCATCCAGATAGTTTTGCTGAGATTTCACTGGTTTTAGTGATAGCCGCTGCAGCTCACCGTGATGTCACCCTGATAGAACGGACCTCAACGGGTCCAAAGTTTGTTGGCATTTACTCACGCACAGCCAAGTTACTCATGCACAGCCTACAGATGTTGTGCACATTTTTTTGAAAACTACTTTATACCAAAGCACGCCAACTGTGTATATCTGCGCAGAGTCTCAACCAAAGTATTCTAGTATTCACACCGGTATTCTAGGGCACACTGTGTTGACATAAGCCCCATGAATACTTGCGAGTTTTGGTTGAGACTTAGCTTGGATATACACAGTTGGCGTCCTTCGGTAGAAAGTAGTTTGAAAAAATCAACCAGCTTCAGTCGACTTGATGGGCCCACACATCAATTCAGAAAGCAACAAAAAACATTTTCAACGTACAAAAATGGCAAGTTACTCACGCACAGCCTCCAACACTGTCTTTAATTACAACTTGCAAAAGCTAGGCCTGCCGTTAAAAGTATTGATATCAAAATGAGGCCAAGTTACAACCAACAATATTGACTATGGTAGCTCACACTAATTAAACTAGATATATTCCAAAACAATGCTATCATATTTCCTAAATTGTTTAATGTACCTTGGCCCTGTGTTTTTTTCCATCTTACCAAGAAGAAGAAAAATTTAAGACTGGCCAGTGCCCTTTGCATAGTGTCAAAAGCATCCTGCAAGTATAAAAAAGCTTGTCTTGCTGCGTGACACAAAATGTTTTTCTAACGTTAGCTAGCTACTATTATTACTAAAAATGAATAGCCTATTATTAAAGCCAAAAATACATTGAATTATACAATTAGGCTAACTGTGGCTAATTACTAGCTAGCTATCACTGATCAGCGAAGGCTTGATCCCTCTGGCTTATCTGAGCCTCTCAGACTGGCCTGCAGTGCACAGCCTGCTCCCTCTGCTCGGTCGGCTCCTCCTTATTTCCGGTTCCAGAGGCATTCTCTCTATGGCTCTGCTTATTGGATACAACCACAGTTCTATCTAGTTCTGTGGCTACAACCTTCGAGGATACAACGGAATCACTTGCGTAGCTACGTGTGTCCTTATTCACGTAGCTAGCACATTCTTGCCCGTTACTAGCCTGCTGGCCGTCTTGGATCTCACGAGCAAAGCCACGTTGTTGCTCGCGCTCTGTGTCTGTGTGTGAAAAGTCCATAGGTACCATAGTTATTTTGTAGGTACACACAAGTGGCCACGGGAGTGCGCAACAAGGGATTTTATTGTTGCTAAATCGACTCTTTCGTTCCGGATACTGAACTGATGCTTGATATGTAATGGACATAACATGTACAGTGTAGTTAATAGACACAACTGCAATTTTAAAATGGAAACATATTTTTATGCGTGAGAAATTAACGTTTATAGTGAGAGCGTGAGAAATGACCAAATTGCGTGGGTGTCACGGTCATTGCGTGAGAGTTGGCAGCCCTGGTGTGTGTCCTGAATTGACCCGTCGCTAAGCCCCGCTCCCCTTGATTATTGTTGCTATGTCCCTGTCAAGCTTTCTGTGTCCGTCAGTGAACTTTCAGAAACTGGAGCTCTCTTCTCTTTCAGGATATTTACAGAAGATGAGATATTAAATGCATTATTTGCTATAAATGTAAAGAAATCCATGGGGGTGGGGGGGGATCAACAGGACCCTAGTATTTTACGACTTGCTGCTCCACTGATTGTAAATCCGGTAGCAAATATCTTTAATTTATCACTTATTACTGGGACTATTCCCAAGGTATGGAAATCTGCACATGTTCTGCCACTGTTCAAAGGGGGTGATACAAGTGAGGTAAATAATTATCGACCAATCTCCAAACTGTCTTGTTTAGCTAAAGTGCTGGAGTCATTGGTAAATCAGCAACTGCGCACTTTCTTATCCATAAATGACATTCTAAACCCTTTTCAATCTGGATGTGCAGCCCTATTCATTGACCTATCAAAGGCCTTTGATACGGTTGACCACACAATCTTATTAGACAGATTATCCTCCATTGAGATGATAATGCCTGCAATTGTTTCCGTGATTACCTGACTAATAGGACTCAGGCTGTGGTAACAGATGAGGTGAGGTCACCCTGCCTGGTGGTCAATAAAGGGGTACCACAGGGGTCTATTCTGGGCCCTTTATTGTTCACAATTTATATAAACAATATTGCCACGAAAATAGAGAATTGTAATGTTCATTTCTATGCTGATGATACAGTACTTTATTCCTCAGCGCCCACTAGCAGACAAGCTTTTTTATACTTGCAGGATGCTTTTGACACTATGCAAAGGGCACTGGCCAGTCTTAAATTAGTCCTGAATGCAAGTAAAACTAAGTTTATGATCTTTTCTATACAGAACATTGACCCCACTGATGCACAGTTGTTTACTTTGAACAGTGTTGAGATTGAACGTGTCCATAAATACAAGTATTTAGGTATCTGGTTAGACTATGATTTGTCCTTTAGGTCACGTTACAAATTTGGCAAACAAGCTTAAACCCAAAATTGGCTTCCTTTATAGGAATAAGTCTTGTCTCTCTATGGGCAACAGAAAAAGAATTGTGCAGGTGACAATATTGTCAGTTATCGACTATGGTGATACACTTTATATGCATGCCTCAGCCTCTGTTTTGAAGCCATTGAATGCCGTTTATCATAGTGCTCTGCGATTTATTATGGGCGCTGCGTTCCAAACTCATCATTGTACCCTGTATCATACTGTTGGTTGGTTCTCTCTAGATCTACGGAGAAAACGTTCATATATTATTTATTTACAAAGCTTTACTTGCTAAACTCCCTCTGTATGTATCCAGTCTTTTATCATTTAACCTCTCAAACTATGCCACTAGATCTCAGGATTGTATCACCCTAAAAACACCCAGATATAAGACTGAATGGGGCAAAGCTGCTTTTTATGTTTCAGCACCCCTTATATGGAATGAATTCCAAGATGCAACTAAATAATCTTCTCTGGTGTCTTATAAGATTTTTAGAGCTAGTGGTTGAAATATGGGAAAAAAAGGGCATTTGTAATAGTTCTTGAAATGTTTGTATGTGTATGTATGGTATGTATGTAAGTTTTATGTGTTATACTTTGCTTTTTAACTTTGTTTATGCTTTTTAACTTTGTATTGCCGCAGGGCCCCCCTGGAAAAGAGATTTCAGTCTCAGTGGGTCCCCCCTGCTAAAATAAAGGTTAATAAATAACATGGTGTTCTCAACCATAAAAGTATATTAACTACTGAAGGAAATATTTAGCAACTTTTGGGAAAATGTATCTTCGATTTCATATCTGTAGTTTAAATGCTAGCTGAAATGAAGTAGATTTTATGATGCCAGCAGCATTGGTTGCGCCATAGTGTGCTGTGTCATAGCGACTGAGATGGCCATTGCAGAACATTGATTTTGTTGTCACTGAATCATTTGTGTGGATTTTGAGGTTTGCTTTCGGTCATTGTCATGCTGGAAAGTCCACCTACGGTCAAGTTTCAGCCCTACGGCAGGGGCAACCTAGCCTGGCTAACGCTCAAGTCTGGACCATACTCCAGGGGCTTACTAAAGGGACTGTGCGCTCAGGCAACCTATGCTGTATCTGACCAAAACGTTCAATTTTGGTCTCATCTGACCACAGCACCTTCGTCCAGTCATAATTTAAATGACAATTGGCAAACTACAAGCACTTGCTTCTGTGTCTTGGGGTCAGAAAAGGCCTTCTTCTCGCAACCCTTCTAAAGAGCCTGTGGTTGTGGAAGTGGTGTCTGATGGTGCTTTTAGAAAACTGGAGACCCCAAGATGCCACAAAGGCCTGCAATTCTTTCACTGTGATTCTTGGGGTTTTATTTTTTATTTTTTTAAATTTTTTTGGCTTCTCTCACCATCTTCTTCCCTATCATGGGGGGCAAAATGTTTTTGCGTCCTCCATCTGTCAATTTTTCAACTGTTCCATATCTTTTGAATCTTTTTGAATAATTGCCCTGACAGTGCGCGGTGGTATTTTCAATTGTTTGTGGATCTTCTTGTAGCCATGTCTATGACCATCTGTTACGTCCCCATGCTGGCCCTTTAAATCCTTTGCATGCTAACAAGTTTCCTTCAGCTCACCTGAGGCTTGATTGGAAACTGCAGACACCTGTGCTGGATTTTTCCAAGAGAGATACATTGGTAGTGTTCTCTAAAGTTGATTTTTGATTTTCCCTTTGTTGGTTTGGTTTCATATAATAGCAGTTTAAAAAAATAATCTTAACCAAATGGGAACATTTGGTTAAGATTATTTTTTTAAACTGCTAATTTCAAGTTGTAGCATATGCAGCGCTTAATATATGTTGTAGTTTGTCGCGGTTGCTGTGCTGTAGGAGTGTTCTTCTGCGTGATTCCCCATTTTAAAGGACAGTTTTAACTTTGCTTTTGCAGTTTTGCTAGTATATTCATGGTTTGCGTTTGAAATAAGTTTGCGTCATACAAGCAGAGGCACCTCTTACCCATGGGGTCTTGCGGCTGTTTTAATTCCAGAGATCCAGGGGCACTGGTTAAGATCAATGGCATAATGGATTCCACCAAGTATCAGGCAATTTTGGCTGACAATGTGGTTGCCCTTTGAGCCGGGGTCGTAACACCATCTCTCTCTTTTGAACTGCCAGTTCTTTTGTTTTCTTCATGGTGCTGGATGACAAAGAGATATTGCATGTGTGTTACCTCATTTTTATACCCTAGTGAAACAGGAAGTGATGTAATGACACAATAGTTCCTTAAGACTTAGATAAACTTAAATAAGTGGAATTTCATTCCTGGTTTAACTTTGGTAGATTTTATTTACAATAATCGTTAGGGTGCCATTAATTGCAAAACCTTGATTTGGAGGAAATTGATTTTAATTAAATGTATAAAAGATTTTGGTTCCATTGAAACATTAATTAAGTACAGTATTTTGTATCAATAATGTTCTTATTTGTTTTTTTTATAGGATTTTTAGTGCATTTCCACCAGTCAGGGGTGCCAGTAACTCTGGAGCCCACTGCATATATCATCATGTGCTACATGTGCCCTGAAATCTTTTTTTGTTTACTATGGCTCCTGGTTCGTTATGGCAAATTACAAATAAAAATATAAGGGCTGATTACATCCAAAATATTAACTATTCAGTACTACAAGACATTTAAGGTTTGCAGTTTGTGTCCCTGTATTGTATAACAAGGACAAATTCTGAGCAGATTGTTCTTGTTCACAGTCATGGATTCTCAGTCTATTGAAATTGCAGCCCTTGGACGACCCCTACACCTTGGCATGCTGTACGATTGTCTCAAAGACACCTTTATCCCAGGTAATGTACCTATTAAACACACCTATATCACAGGTAATGTACCTGTTACACACACCTATATCCCAGGTAATGTACCTGTTACACACACCTATATCGCAGGTAATGTACCTATTAAACACACCTATATCCCAGATAATGTACCTGTTACACACACCTATATCCCAGGTAATGTACCTGTTACACACACCTATATCCCAGGTAATGTACCTGTTACACACCTATATCCCAGGTAATGTACCTGTTAAACACACCTATATCCCAGGTAATTTACCTGTTACACACACCTATATCCCAGGTAATGTACCTGTTAAACACTCCTATATCCCAGGTAATGTACCTGTTAAACACACCTATATCCCAGGTAATTCCTTTTTTACCCCACAAACGTAGCTCAAATTCTAAAAACTATAATTTTTAAAAAAGACATAGGGAATGTGTTAGGCATGACATGGACTAATTATTTTGAAGGATCACATTTCTGTTTATGGTAGTTTTTCAGGGAGATACAGTGACTAACTAAGTTAGCTAGATAAAAACAAATGGTTAGCTATTACTCCTAGTTAGACATGTCCACAATATTATCAGTAATGAAGCTACAAGCGCCACCATGTCAGCTATCAGCTAGTAACATTAATACTGTCAGTATCACCATGGCTCCTTGTAGCTGGAGTGACTAGCTTAGCTAGTGAGCTAACATTAGCTAACTTCTTGGCTAGTTAAACAGAATAGTAAACTAAATTCAGCCACATTCGCTAGCTAGCTATCGTCGAAGGGATATGTTACACTGGTCCAGCCCATAGCAGCCACATTGGCAATGTTAGCAGTTCAGTAACAGGCTAGATATTATTTCCCGTCATGCAGCAATCTCAACCACTGAGAAGCAATGGGCCACAAACAAAATCAGCCAGCCAGCTAAACAATACCACAATGTCTGCCAAGCAGGCAACCAGCGCCACTCACAATGGCCTCTGGTACCTAACCTAACATAATAAACTTTATTTATACAGCACCTTTCATACAATGTTTTGCAGCCCAAAATGCATACAGAGAAAGACAGCTCGTAAAACACAGTAATATGTCATTTTGACATATAAATACAAATAATCAGGCAACAAATAGATCAAATAAAACACCAGTTTAAAATAATTTAACTTTAAATAAAAACAGGAACATAAAAACAGAGGTGTAAGTAGAATAAAATAAGAAAAAAAACAAAATTAAATTTTTTTTTTTTTTTCAATTATTACTATCCACTGAGTCATGTTATGTGCACTGAATGCTGTTAGTTTAACGTTACCTGTCTCATGGAGGACCTGCCTGCCTGCTAGCTAGCTTGGGGAGAGATATCCGGTGTTCATTTCCATTCATTTGCAAGGCTCAAAATGCAGTACAAAATCCAAAAACTGGACACTTAGGTAATGGTAGTTTACGACTGCTAGCTAGCGCAGTAACTAAGTGATCTGGAAAATTGCCAGATTTAGCAACCGATAACCCGAAAATAAGCAAGGCGCAAAATGTTTCAAACAAATCCTTCTTTATAGAGAGATTATTTATCTAATTTGAAAAATACTAAATAAAATTTAAATTTAACTAAAATATAATCTGTTGTTGTTTGTCATTATTCAATCTGTTTTATTTCCAATGTGTTATGAAAATTGTAATGTTATGTCATGATTATGTTATGTACAGTAGTTATGTCATGATTATGTTATGTACAGTAGTTATGTCATGATTATGTTATGTACAGTAGCTATGTCATGATTATGTTATGTACAGTAGCTATGTCATAATTATGTTATGTACAGTAGCTATGTCATGATTATGTTATGTACAGTAGCCATGTCATGATTATGTTATGTACAGTGGCTATGTCATGATTATGTTATGTACAGTAGCTATGTCATGATTATGTTATGTACAGTAGCCATGTCATGATTATGTTATGTACAGTAGCTATGTCATGATTATGTTATGTACAGTAGCCATGTCATGATTATGTTATGTACAGTGGCTATGTCATGATTATGTTATGTACAGTGGCCTATGTTATGATATTTTAAATGTTATTTTGTCTCATTCTGGACTATTAGGGTGCTCTCGCGGCACACTGATTGAACTTGTTGTGTGTATTATACACTTTCTACTGGATGTGTTTATTGGCAGTAATATTCACTTATGTTTATTCAATATGCAAGTGGATGTAGGCTATAGCAGTAGAGAAAAAACCCTGGGAATTAATAAGTGAGAAATTTAGAAAGAAAATACAGTAAATTCAAATTGGCACCACCAAGCCAATCCTCAGCTCTGTATACTAACAGAGATTTCCAGTACTCCTGTTTTATATTTCTGACTGCTATACAGTGCAGTAGCTATGTTGGTCTACTGTATTTCAAACAACATGTACTCATCACTGATTGGTTCAAACCTTCACTCAAAGAGCCAAATTCTTACTCTTCAGCGTGAGTGACCTCCAACTGCCGCAGAAGTCTCACTTGAGTAGGTTGAGACGGGCTATAATGCACATTCGTACATTAAATCAACGAGTGCATTTTGTTTGAAATCCCTGATAGTGTTGAGAGCTGAAGTTTGGCTTGGTGGTGCTCATTTCCGGTCTTTTGTGGCTTTTGACCCAAGCCAAACTTCTCACTTTTAAATATTTCAAAAGCTTTAAAAATTTTTTAGCCATGAATAATGATACTAATAATGACAATGATAAATGACAGAAATTTCTTCTGTGGTAGGAATCTCACTGTGGGATCAAGCAGCTATCCAAAAAGATATGAATGTGCAACCACAGCCGCACACATATCTTGAAGTTTCTGCGTCCGACTCATTCAGTGAGAAGACCAAGCTGATGGATGTGCGCGCCTCCTTGAAAGCCAGCTTCCTGGCAGGGCTGGTGGAGGTGGGGGGGTCGGGCAGTTACCTAAAGGACAAAATATCCTCCATGAAACAGTGCAGGGTCACGATGCAATACAAACAGACGACTGAGTATAAGCAGCTGACTATGACCCAGCTGGGAAAGGTGATGTACCCCGAAGTGTTTGACCAGAAGATTGCCACCCACGTGGTAACAGCAGTACTGTACGGGGCCGAGGCCTTCATGGTCTTTGATCAGATGGCTTTGAATGAGAAGGACAAGCAAGATATTAAGGGGAACATGGATGTGATGATCAAGAAGATCCCTTTTGTTGAGATCAGTGGTTCAGGAAAAGTGGTCCTGACAGACGAGGAGAAGAAGAAGGTAGAGAAGTTCAGCTGCACGTTCTACGGCGATTACGCGCTGGAACAGAACCCCACCTCTTATGAGGAGGCCGTGCTGTTGTACAAACAGCTCCCGAAGCTGCTGGGGGAGGACAAGAGGAAGGCAGTGCCTGTGCGTGTCTGGCTCTATCCTCTGAAGAACCTGGACTCCAGAGCAGCCCAACTGGTGAGGGAGATCGGCGTGAAGCTGGTGTCACATGCGGAAGCTATAATGGACCAGTTGCAAGAGGCTAAGATGAGAGCCAATGACTCCATCAGGCGGTGTGCGGCCATTAAGGTCCCCGATATAACAGACAAGCTGGCCAAATTCCAAGACAAACTGGCGAGTTACACAGTGATCCTCCTGCAGAATATAAGAAAGGTTCTGCCAGCTATCCGGGCGGGGACAGAGGGGGAACAGACGCTGGACAACATCCTGAAGTTCCACGATGACTCATCTTTCACTCACGACAAGATGAAAAAATGGCTTGATGAGAAAGAGTCTGAAATAGGGGTGCTGGAAAACTACATCAATTCTCTGGGGAGCGTTCCAATTGTGCCACCTGGACCTGAGCTGGACAAATTTCTCTTTGATCCACAATATCATAATGTCACTATGTTCACCTTCACCTCACTGAAGTATGAGGAGCCGTACCTCTTAAACCTCCATGAGTGCCTGGCTTCTGAAGAGTTCAATAAAATGCAGGAGATTTGTGTAGCTTATGACAAAGAGGAGGCCGAGCCTTGGTTCAAGGACCCACAGATCTTTAAGAGAATGAAAAAGTTATTGACTCCATTTCAGGAATATTCCACTGAAAGTCACCACAAAGTCATTAGCTACATTTCAGACACATACCCTGGAGCTTCTATCTTTTTATATCTTGACGGGGAACTGGCAAATCCAAATTATATTGGTTGCCACAAAAACATCAATTAGCTACCTAGGTTGCTACTTAGATAGCAGCCTGGGAGGCGAATCTGTGGCTCTAAAGACCATGAGCAAGGTGAATGGCAGAACTAAATTTCTGGCCAGAAAAGCTCAGTTTTTGGACTCAGCCAGTCTTCGTATATTAGCCAACTCACTTGTTTCTTGTTGCTTTGATTATGCAATCTGTTCTTGGTACGGTGGTCTGACCAAGGTTTTAAAGGAGAAACCGCAGGTTTCCCAGAATAAACTAATCAGGTTAACATTAGGGCTAGCCTCAAGAGACCATGTGGGCAAAGAACACTTTCAGCAGCTGGGATGTCTGCCCCTGGAAGCTAGGTGTCCAACTCCAGCTCAACATGGTCCACAACATTTATAGTAACAGGGCCCCTGATTATCTTAATAATCATTTTCAGAGGAGTGGTGACACGCATACTCACAAGACCAGAGCCAGCATTGCTGACCTGTGCCTTCCTAGGTTCAAAACCAAAATGGGTAAATGTTCTTTTAAATTCGGTGGAGCCACAAACTGGAATATGTTGCCCGTCCAGTTAAAGTGTACCAGTAGTCATTATATTTTTAAGAAGAAAGTCAAAATGTGGCTCTTAGAAAATGTTCGATCTTAGTAACCAATGATTCGTTAATGTAGTTTACTTTGCATTGTTGCTTGTTCTATGGTTGTATGGTTCTATGGTTGTATGGTTGTATTGTCTATCTGTCTGAGACCAAGGACCACAATGGAAACAAGTCTTGACTTTTTTGTGTATATCCTTGATGTTTCTTTGAGATGCATGCTTGTACCCCTGTTACTCCATGTATTTTAACTAAATGTCAAATAAAATAAAATCAAATCAGACTTTATTACTCCCCATACGGGACACTGATTTAGCCACTTCACAATCCTGAACACTCAGGACATTAATGTAACAACAACACACACAATATAAGCAACCAGTACATGATTATCAGCAGGAAATTGGTGCATAACCTAATAATTCCTAACAATTTAACAATTTAACAATTTAAGTACCTTCCAGCAGAAAGCAGCATATAATAAGAAAACACCGTGATTAAAATGAGGATCAACTGCCCCTACTCTACCTACCAGCAGGGGTCGCGTTAGGCCGGCATTTTATGACAAAGGCCGGAAAATGTAATTCCCTCCGGACATTTGGGCCAGTAAAAAAACAAAAAAAAAGTTTTACTTCGCAATATAGTAATTTCTCAAAACCACGGCAATTTATCATTAGGACTATTATCACCGCAAATCAGACACCGCTACTCTCAGAGACGCAAAACGCGACGCTATTCCAATGATGACAGCTCTCCGGGGCTACGGAGGATTAAGATTTCAAACAGCCGGTGAAGTTTTGATCTGAGAATTTCCCGACATTTATCCTGACTGGGCGAAGGTGGCAAAGATGGCCTGTGTCATTCCCGTGTCAAGTGTGCCAGCAGAATGGGGATTCTCGCTCCAAAACCGGATCAAAACCGCACTCAGAAGCCGCCTGCAGGAGAAGGTTACGCGACTCATGCGTATCTCAAGCTGCACTAAAACTTACGAGACATTCAATTTCAAATCAGCAGCTGCTCATTTCCATGAAAGGAAGCATCGTTGCAAATGAAAGGAGCCTATATGGACTGCTCGTTTTTTTTTTTTGCCAGTTATGAAAAGGCCGTTTTTAACTGTCAGTAGGCATAGGCTACTTGAACTTAATAGGCTATAAGCTTGATATAATCAGCATTTGTTTTTCCTTGTTAAATCAATAGCCTACACTGTTCTGGTCTGACTTTCCCGAAAGCGTTGTTCGTTAATGTTAGGTCGGATCCCAATTGTCACGTGTTGTTGCTGGCTCTTTTCCTTATAGCATCTTCCGCAACTCTGCAATTTGCCTTGGAGTAAATAAATGTTGAAATCGTTATTCAAAATGAGGTTATTGCTTGCTATTCTGAATAAAAATGTGTTCTAATGAACTAATGATGCAAAATCAAGACAGCTTCTGTTGTTGAGAAAACATTACGCACGCAGTCACGCACACAAAATGCACGATTTTAATGTAATTCATCCGCTTGTGCAAGGCGAAGCTGTTATATAAAATGTTTATATTATTCCTTTATTTTCAAATAGTTTTCAGTCCAAAATATAATACTATGCTGTAACATATGTTGTTAGGCTACATCATTAAATGCACCTGCCTGTCGAAACATGCAATGAAAATTTTTTTTTTTTATCACATGTCCGACAAACTGTAATCATTCCAGACATTCTGGCCGGAAGTTTAAAATCCTAGCACGACCTCTGCCTTTCCTTCTGTTTCCCTGTGCAGCGTCTTTGTGACAGTTCTCTGTAAAAAGCGCTATACAAATAAAATTGAATTGAATTGAACAATTTGGCATCACCAGAAGAATTTGCCGCCAAACTTGGGGTTGTATATATCCAATTCCAATCAAATCTTGAATGTGCAACCAAAGCCACATTCCAGCTGTGAACCACCCTGCCAATGTTGGAGAGCTGGATTGCTCACACAGAGCGGTGTCGGAGGAAGACCTTTTGTGGCTTTGGAATGCAGTGTTACGAGCGCCCTTATCAACCATTGGGGGGCGCCCAAGAGCAAGATCCCTGTCCGACTGAACCCTCTCATACCCTGGGCGACGCCTATGCCAATTGTGCATCACTCTATGGACTGAATGAACTTCTAAGACCAATAAAAATACCATGTAATGGCCTTCATAATGCAGAACAGTCTTTCCCTTGGTTCTCACTTCTAGAGTGAAAAAAGATTATAGAACTTAAGTCATACTTAATTGTACTTAAAGTGCAGCGTGTGTGTGTTAAAATGGGACTAGTTTTAGTATACTAAGTATATTTAAGTGCAGTAACAAAATGTATGATCTGGTGTGTTTGAGACTACTTGAAGTACACTTTTTAAAAGTGTACTTTTAGCGCTTATGCACTTTGTGCTAAATTGGTAGCACTAAGTATACTAAGTGCACTAAAGTTGTTCAAAAGTGGAGCTTAAGCCGTACTTAAGTGTACTTCAAGTGCAGTCTGGATGTTAAAATGGGACTACTTTTAGTGTACTTAAGTACACTAATAAATAGTATGATTTGTGGGCATTTGAAATACACTTCGCGGACTGTATTATTTCACCAGTGTGTTGGAAACAAACTTCTTATGGTTAGGTTGATAGTAATCTATAAGTGTATTTACAGTGTAGTTACAGGACAATTCATGCAACGTACAGATATGCACTTTAAGTATAACGCTGTTCTATACAAGTTCTATACAAAGTTATATGGCAATATATACTAAATAGTGAAAATTAGTGAACTAAGTTGAATCGTGTTATAATGTAAGTACTGTATTATGCATGATAGAAGTGCGCATCCAATATGTGACCATCACATTTCACATGCATTTTAAACCATTTTCTGGTACCATTCGGTACAGTCTAAGTGTGTTATTCTGCTCCATGACAAATACACTTAAAGTTACATTATTTTCTTCTACTTAATTAGGACAAAATACTGCTCAATGATCAAGACCGCATTTCTAGAATTTCAGTAGCATCAAATGGAGAAGACAGTCCTTCCTAACAATATTTGCACAAATTGCACAAACAGGGGTGCTAGCCTATTATTTGCTTATTATATTTATTTTTCTTTCTCGCTCTTCTCTTTGTCTCTGTCTTTTTTGTCAGTTAGGTTTGATCAGATTTAAAACGAAAAGCAAAGAAACAAATATTCAAAGATGATCGTAACTCTACAGTGCTTTTTTGAAAGTGGCTGATAACCATGTGTGATGCTTTCTGTGGTGTGAATCGGCTTTTCTACATCAACCTGTCGTGTCTGTGTTACTCAGTTTGTCGTGACAGTGTGTCTTGAAATATTTATTCCACAATATACTTTGGGAAAGAGCCGTGAAAATTTCAAGACATGTCTTGAAAAAGATTGTGAAGTGTGTCGTCAGTTCTGAAGACACATTGGAATCGGGAAAGCCACCCCTGAGTGTTAGACTCGATTCTTCACTTTCCTGAGGGTCCGACACCAGGACACAGAGTCTACGCCGATTCCCTTCCTGTCAGAAAAGAACAAGACAATTTGAAGGTAGATATGGATCCATATTTAATACCATGCCTGCTGTGCCAGCAATAATATCTAAAGACAATGGACAAGGGTGAAATATTTAACAAATAATGGCAGTCCTGTAATCAAAGTATAATTTCCAGAGTTTTAAAATATAATTACTTTGCTTCTGAATTGTGTGTCTCACGGTAGTAACACAGAGGGCCCTATCTTGGCGATCTTGGCGCTTAGTCTAAGCGCATGGCGCTAAGTCCATTTAGGGCGTGTCCAAGTCCACTTTTGCTATTTTAACGGCGTGTTTTTTTGGCGCTAAGCACGGCGCATGGCGCAACTGGGCTGAACCTAGTCGCTTCATTAATTATAGGTGTGTCTTGGGCGTGACATTCAATAAACCAATCAAAATGTCATATCCCATTCCCTTTAAAAGCCTGCTTTTCCACCTTGGCGGATTGCTTATGATGGCGAAACAGACATGCTCGTGCGTGTTTAGTGTGATCAAGGAATAGGCTAAATGGAGTATGATCAATATTATTCGGACTAACCATTAGCCTATGAGTTCCCGGTAATTCCAGACAGGGCTGTTATTTTACAAAATATGTGCGGTTAAATTTCGCTAAAATTCGCTAAAAGGACCTGCAACAGCTGAGAATAAGCTATCAATGGCTTCAGTCTCACCTTAGAAAACGCCAAATTAGCCTGCTTGTTCAGCGAATTTCGTTTGATTATGCAATGAAAGTGTCAAACATCAATTCCAAGAGGCTGTTCTCATGGAGTTCTCGAAGTTCATTAGGCTACCTGCATAGTAGGCTAATATTGATTAATAACATACATACCGTTATTTTGCCTTAATGATGACACTAAATAGCCTACAATAAAGCTGTCAGGTTCGCAACCCATAAGTTCACGCATATTTCCCCTTGTTTAATAATGTCCTGTTTATGGAAATGTGACCAACCTGTTTTACTCGTAGCGTAATCCTTTAAAACAATCCACTTTCCCAGGAAGACCGTGAAACGTGCGACTTGGAAACAGAGAACATGCAGCTCACGTGCAGAGAATGGCATTAAAATTAATTGTGAATTAATTGTGTAACGTGCTGCAAATTTGTTTTAGTTTCTAATTAGACGCTTAGTTCTCTTTAAAATCGTTTTGCTCAGTTAAGGAATAACGGGTGAAATCAGCTGGGTTTTAAACGGTGAGAGTATGGAAACCTGGTCACTGTAATTTAAAAAAATATGAAGGACGAAGAATAGCTAAGGTTACAATTTAGTTAACATGGTGACATCTCCGTTTTTTAACCATAGGCTATCGAAAAAAACCTTATGCACGCTGTAGCCTAGGCTATTTGAAAAACAATAAATGCAATATTCACTGGACAAGGTTTTGAACTTTTTTCAGTCACAAACCATTCTATTTACTTACAAGCTGCATTCATAGATAAACAGAGCTGTATTGTAATGACATCTGAAGCGCATTTTCAGAACTTAAATGTCCGTCTATTGCCGTGCGCGAGTTTTCCATTGAATGACAATTCACGCATTAGGTACAAAGACAATTCCCGCATTAGGCTTGATAGCTATAGGTGTTATTAGCTCCTTTTTAATGGATAGCCATTGTCCCGTACCATCGCACATCGCCTGGATGTTGATGGAGTGGGCTGAGAGCAATGTAATGTGGCATTGTTTCCCTTCGCTGAGGGAAAGGTATGTGGACCTATGGAACCTTTTATTATTATGCATTTTTGATAGCTATAGCCTACACAATAATAATATTTCACATTGTGATCTAGATATTTTAGTCATGCCTGTGCACGCCCCTGTGTGTAGCTAACAGACAGGAGGGTATGCGCGTTGTGCACACGCCTATGTAGACGCACTTATATGCGCCGTTAAAATAGCATGTAAACAACTGCGACATGACTTTAGACCAGGTTTGTGGTGGTTCTAGCGCAAGCGCTTTCTGCTGGCTCAAGATAGCAATACGCCAAAAAGAATCCTGGCCACTCCTCATCTTAAGACCAACACGCCCAGTTCACTAATGATGGCGCAAGACTAGTTAATGGCGCAATGCTAGTTTGACAGTGTAAGCGTTAGGCGTTATTATGGACCTAGCGCCGGGTGTAAGATAGCAAAGACACTTGCGTTTGCGTTAGCGCCGCTTTGCGCCGGGTGTAAGATAGGGCCCAGAAGGTTATTATCAGAATGCATTCAATTTTCTTTAGCATTGTCTTAAGGTAAAACTTTAAATATCTTTTCTTTGTACTGTTTTCAATTAAATATATGTAAAAGATAATTTACAAATCACTGCTTTCTGCTTTTATGTGCATTTTACATATTGTCCCAACTTTTTTGGAATTGGGGTTTGTACTTTTTTGCAGTGCACTACAGTACAACTTGAAATATACCTAGAAAAAACCACCTTTTATAAGTACAATAAATTACCACTATAAATATTTCAGATTCAGTATACTTTTTTGAAGTACACTAAAATACAGCTTATAATGCACTTACAACAAAGTATACGTTTTAAACGTATACCTAAATACCACTACAAGTGTTCCAGAATTAGTACACTAATTTTTAGTACATTAAAGTTCCACTTAATGACAACTATTTTGAAGTGTACGTTTTAAAAGTACACCTTAGACATACTTCAAATTAAGTACAAAAAGGAAAAGCATACTTGTAATAACTTTTGTATACTTCAATTATATTTTTATAAAATTAAAGTATACTACTTTTTCACCTGGGTTGCTAAACTCTAGATCAAATCCTATATGAAGTACACAAATCAGAACAGTAGCATGGGAGGAAAGATCGGGGAGATACAATACCTGCACCAGTATTTCATTAAACTCCCAAAAAATTATAAAAAGATGAAATATATTTATTTTTTGCGTGTATTGTTTATAAAAATCCAGATATAGTATTTTCATTTGCAAGAATCATTACAGAAAGGGTTACAAAATCAAACAGACACGTGGTTCATTTCAAGCTCTGTGGAAAACCTTGAGAAGAATATATTGATCTAACTAATTGGTACTAAGGTACACTTGGCAAAAACCTTGAGGGAACAAAATCTTGCACCTGTTGCTATGAGTCCAATAAGGAAGTTGTCTCACATTTTTATCAGCAGAATTCTGTGGAAATTATATCATATCAACATCTCAACCTTGAGCAATAATTAATGTTGACAAAGCCATGGCAGAGAGAGAGACATGACATACTTTTTACTTCCTGCATAACTGAAACAGGTGTGACCAATATAACAGTCCATTATAAACAGGAGAGGATCAGAGTCCATTATAAACAGGAGAGGATAGCGCAGTCTGTGTGACATTAGCAACAGTGAACAGCTCTGTACAGACCCAGGCACAAAGAAACCAGGTAAGAGGCCTATGTTTTTACTTGATGAAGATCACTGTATCACTGTATTCGTCCCGGAATGTTTGTTAGTGTTTGGTCTTTTTTTGTTGTTTTTTCTCCCGGGCTGAGCACCGCTGGCGTCTAGTTTCTTTTTTTGTGACTGCCGCTTCTACCCGTGCCTCTCTCTCTCTCTTTTATGTTTTTGTTTTTGTCCGTTCGTCTTCATCTGGGTTGTCTGTTTAAACTTCTCCGTGCCCTACTCCTGGACTCTGCCCTGATCTCGCTGAATTTCACCGGACTACCACCTCATACTACTGGATTACAAACTGCATTTATCCCTTCCCTTCCCACCCTCTGTGCTCGGCTCGCTGGTGAGTTTGAAATTGTGTTTTGTGAGTTTGCCCTGACCTACCCGCTGCGTGCTGTCTTAATAACAATAACAACTTTAGCCTAGCCGTGCCGGCTAACTCAGCTAGCTTAGCCTGGTCTAGCTAAAAATAACAAACTTTGCCTAGTTGTGCCGGCTGCCTAACCCGGTCCCGGGAGGGAGTGGAGACTCCCTTGCTGGTTCCGTGGTTTTCTGGTTGCTGTGCACCGTTGGCCCAGCTGTGTCGGCTACCCAACCTGGTCTCAGGAGGGAGTGGAGACTCCCTTGCTGATTCCGTGGGTTGTGTAGCTGTCTCAGCTAACTTAGCTAAGCTAGCTCTGCTGGCTTGGCTGGGTTGGCTGACTCAGCTGGCTCGACCTGGCCTGGCTGTGCCGGCTGACTGGCCTGCCTCCTCCGGGGGAGTCTCCACTCCCTCTCTTCCAGCTGCTGGCCTGGTTGCTAGCATGGCACGGCTGGGCTACCATGCCCAGCGGGTTGAGTCTCGGGGACTCCAGCACAACAACAACAACATCACCCCCCCCCTCTGGCTCAATGCTACCCAACTCGTAGCCTATCAGTTACTACTCACTGTCAATCTACTCCCTGGATTACTCCCCTCTACACTCATGTCTCAACTTGGATTTCCACTCTTCCTACTGCTGTTTTTTTCCTCTGGACTACCACTTTTTTCACCTACCCCCCCAAGTCCTATTTTTGCCCCTGGACACACCTATGCCCCTTCAGACCTTCATGCACTGAACAACAACCACCGCCTCACTACCGCTGCTGCTACCGCTGCCAGTAATGCTGGCATCCTCAGCCGCCGCCGCTACATCCACCGAGGCCCTGGCCACAACCGACACCGGACTCTACACTATCCTAAAGGCACAAACATCCCCTCACTCTGGACTAATTCCCGCCCCCACGTCAACACCACGCATCGCACCTCTAACCTCAGCAACCTTCGTTCCCCCCCCCCAGCCCCTCTATCCATCACCTTCGCACTGCTGAACACTCGTTCTCTCACCAACAAATCACCTGTAATTTCTGAACTAATACTGGACAATAACATTGACTTCCTCCTCCTCACCGAAACCTGGCAACAACCCTCCGACTACTACGCACTCAACCAGGCCACCCCCACCAACTACTGCTACATCGCCAAGCCCCGCTCCTCTGGCCGAGGGGGGGGCATTGCTGTTCTCCATAAACAATCCCTATCTGTTACTGAACTGGACCTCAACCTCCCACCCATGTCAACCTTTGAATATCTTGCTCTCTCCCTCCCCAACTCCATCACTGCAATACTACTCTACCGCCCCCCGAAGACACACCCCTCTTTTCTCTCTGAACTCCTCACCATCGCCTCTTCTCTCTCCAACCGCCTCCTGCTCACTGGCGACTTCAACATCCACGTTGACCTTCCAAACTCTCCCCTCACTCCTGACTTTCTCTCCCTCCTTGACTGTTTTCACCTCACCCAGCACATCAACTTCCCCACCCATGCCAAAGGCCATACCCTTGACCTTGTTTGCTCCTCCTCCCTTCCCCTATCCAACCTCCGCCCTCTCCCCTTCCCACTCTCTGACCACCATTGTATCCTTTTCTCTGCCCCTCTCCCCTCACCCCATCACTCCACAAAACGTTCAATCTCCTTCCGTAATATTAAGTTTGTCAACCCACTAACTCTTTCCCAGCTCATTTCCTCTGCCCTCCCCCCTGACTCGGCCCCCCCCCTCTTCACCTGACGACTATGCCATCTTACTTGACTCCATCCTCTCTGACTCCCTCAACTCCATGGCCCCCTGGAAAACCATCACTGTTTCTTTCACCACCTCCTCCCCCTGGTACACTTCCGAACTTCGTACTATGAAGCAAACCGGTCGGCAGCTGGAGCGACTCTATAAAAAAACCCACCTTACCGTCCACGCTGAAGCTTACAAACAGCACATCTCTTCTTACCGCGATGCTCTCCTTGCTGCCAAATCTGCTCACTACTCCACTCTCATCAACAGCACAAATCGCAACCCCCGGATCCTCTTTTCCACTGTTAAGACACTACTCCAGCCCCCCGACAATAACCCACCCTCCTCCACTGACCTCTGCAACTCCTTTCTCCACTCCTTCAATAATAAAATCTCCCAAATAAACACCTCCCTGACTGCCTCCATCACTAACTCCTTCACCCCCCCTCCCCCGACTTTCACCCTCCCCCTCCCTGATCGCCCACCTACCCCCCCCCTCACTGCCTTTTCCCCTGTTGATTCCTCCCTCATCTCTGACATCATCACCGTCTCCAAGACCACCACCTGCTCCCTCGACCCTCTCCCCACTACCCTAACTAAGACCTGCCTCCCCGTCCTCATCCCCCACCTCACCACCCTTTTCAATCAGTCCCTAGCACTCGGTCATGTTCCCTCGGCCTATAAACTGGCCGCTGTCACTCCCATCCTTAAAAAGCCCTCCCTCGACCCAACCATCCTCACCAACTACCGCCCCATCTCCAACCTACCATTCCTGTCCAAAACCCTAGAACGTATTGTCGCCGCCCAACTTCACTCCCATCTTCAGTCCTACAATCTCTATGAACCCCTTCAGTCTGGTTTCCGCCCCCTCCATAGCACTGAAACTGCTCTTGTCAAAGTCACCAATGATCTCCTCACCTCTGCTGATTCAGGTGCCCTCAACATCCTGCTGCTGCTGGACCTTAGTGCCGCTTTTGACACTGTGGACCACTCCATCCTCCTTCAAAGGCTGGGGCAGCTGGGTGTTGAGGGCACCGCACTTGACTGGTTCACCTCATACCTCTCTGGCAGACAACAATTCATCTCTCTCTCCGGTCACACCTCCTCCCTTTCCCCTGTCACGCAGGGGGTCCCCCAGGGCTCGGTCCTCGGGCCCCTGCTCTTCATCTGTTACATATTTCCCCTTGGTCACATCATCCGCAAATTTAACATGGACTTCCACTGCTACGCCGACGACACTCAGATTTACATTAGCACAAAATCCACTCAGAACCCACCCCTCACCCACATTAATACCTGCATCTCCACAATTAAAACCTGGCTGACCCATAATTTCCTCAAACTCAACAGTGACAAAACTGAACTCCTACTCATTGGCACCAAATCCACACTTTCAAAGACCGGCCCCATCTCACTCACCATCGATGACTCAACCATCACTCCCTCCCCCCTGGCACGCAACCTTGGTTTCATCCTTGACCCCACCCTCTCCTTTGTCCCCCATGTCAGCTCTGTCATCAAGACCTCATACTTCCACCTCCGCAATATTGCCAAAATCAGACACTGCCTCTCCCCCTCTGCTGCTGAAAACCTCATTCACGCCTTTATCTCCTCCCGCCTTGATTATTGCAACTCCCTTCTTACTGGCATCACCTCCCACTCCCTCCATAGACTCCAAATGGTCCAGAACTCCGCTGCCCGTCTACTCACTCACACCCGGTCCCGTGAACACATCACCCCTGTACTCCAATCTCTTCACTGGCTCCCCATCAAAGAGCGCATTAACTTTAAAGTTCTCCTCCTCACTTTTAAAGCCCTCCACAGCCTGGCCCCCCCCTACCTGACTGACCTCCTCCTGCCCCTCCGCCCCACCCGAACCCTCCGCTCTTCCGCCACCACCACCCTCTTCATACCATTTTCCAAACTCAAAACCTTTGGCGATCGAGCCTTTTCCAGGACTGCACCCCGACTCTGGAACTCACTCCCACAAACCGTCAGAGACTCACCCACACTCCCCATTTTCAAATCCCGGCTAAAAACATTTCTTTTCTCCCAAGCCTACAACCTCCCCTACTCCTAAATGACCCTCCTCCGTTTCTCCTCCCACCCTAACCATCTGCTCAGCCTCCCCTCTTCTTCTCTCTCTTCTCCTCTCACCCCGTCCACCATGTTATTTTCTGTGATTTTTGTACATGTTTATTTACTGTCCCAGTTGTTTTTTGTTTATTTTGTGTGTTCCACCAGCCAGTTACTTCACCTTCATCTCATTTGTTACCATCTCTCCTTTTGTCTTGTTGTCTTTTGTGTTTCTGTTCCCCCCCCTCTCAAATTCTGTAAGCGACCTTGGGTTCTGAAAGGCGCTATATAAATAAAATGTATTATTATTATTATTATTATTACCCGTATGTGTGTGTGTGTGTCCTGAATTGTCCCTTCGCTAAGCCCCACTCCCCTTGGTTACTGTTGCTATGTCCCCTGTCAAGCTTTCTGTGTCCGTCAAAGCAACCATGGTGTTCTCAACCATGAAAGTATATTAACTACTGAAGGAAATATTTAGTAACTGTTGGCAAAAGGGATCTTCGATTTCATATTTGTAGTTTAAATGCTAGCTGAAATGAAGTAGATTTTATGATGCCAGCAGCATTGGTTGCGTCATAGCGTGCTGCGTCACGACACTTGCTAATTAACTAGCTACAGTAACCGTGCAAAACTAATGTCAGCAGAGGGACTAGTTGGCTATGTATCAAATAGCAAACATGCGGTGCATGGCCCTGAAGTGCAAAACAAAATAACAAATCAGAAAACAAAACGCAACAAACTAGGAAATTAAATGCAACAAACCAGAAATTTTTTTTTTTTTAAAACTGGAAAAGAAAACACAGCAAACCAGAAAATTAAACGCAACAACCCAGAAATTCAAACCGGTAAAGGTAGATACATATTACATATTAAACAATGATTCCTTGTCGCCGATTGGACACACAGTGTCAATCTGGATGAATTGAAGCCTAGATAGCTTGGAGATGTTACAGGTACATTGTGGGAGCCAAGACACATTGTATTGGCTTTTTAGAGTCTATTTATTAGTTTATGTCATTATGGTATTATCACCCCTTACAGTTATTACATATTTTAATAAGTTATTGTTTTGGATATTTTTGTTTTATAATAATAATTAATCATTTCAAGATGGTTTGTGATTCATATTTGTAGGATGTATATATGTATACACTGTATATATTGTCATTGTATTATTGTTCAAAACTGTACATACAAGTGGAAAGTCAATGTTAAAACATAGCTTAGGTATTACTATTCCAATTTTCTGTCTGTTGCTTCCCCAAACACAGGCTAGCAATGAGCAAGGTGAAATGTGCATAAAAAAACGTTACCCACTGCAACTTCACCATTGGACTTACAATATTAGCAATGATGAATTTCAATCAGCATTCCTAGCTGATAGCTATATTTCTACATTAGCCTACATTTTAATTTACACAGTGCAATTTCTATTTGCGTTATTAATGAAAAAATAATGTGTTGCTGTGGACGTGCGGATACAGACATATTTCGATAAATCGTGAGAAGTAAGAGGTGTGAGCGTGCGATCTGGATCATTGGTGTGCGTCTCACGCTCTGTCCTGCATTTAGCTATATATCTTTTAATAGTCTTACACCGTATAGCCAGGCTATAATTAGCTTGAGCTGTGGTGGTAACCTACGCTACTCGTGTGCGGTGATATTGCATATAAAACTTCCACAGAACTCCGTTGTAAAAAGGATAAAAAAACAACCTCTCTTTATTACAAAAACAGATCCAACCGCAGATAAGCATCTTATTTACAGGAGTTATAAACTAAAAGTTATGTGTCCTTCAAAAACCAAGTTATAAATATTGATAATTGCCGGATAAAGCAAAAAAAGTGCGTGAATCACAAAAACCGAAGAACGAGACCAATTGATCTTAAAGTGGCAGTCCTCATTTACATTATGTGAAATCTCAAACTAATAGTCTATAATATATGCCTATGGTTAATGTATTGCATTGAAAGCTTCAATTTATGATTGGAGATGCACGTTAGGCTACATGCCTGGCGCATTTAATGACAGCCCGCGTTTCGCCGCTTTATGTGGTATAGCTATAGCATACATTTTGGCAGCGAGTGAATTAGAACATTGAAACAGAACATTGAAATCTGGACAGTGCTTCTGCATATTCCAAAATATGTGTGTAAACGCTCACAACACATCTTAATGAGCATCGCCGAGAAGCCGATATGTGACTGAAACTTGATACATGAGCTATAGTGTCTTGATAGGTCGCTTGTATGTAACAGTAGTGTGGTATCTTGTAGCCTATGTTATGACGACAGTGTTACTATTATACTTACGTAGATGTCCAGTAGGGGGTGCTCCTTCCACGTGCAACAGTACTCAATGTTTTTCATTGCGTACCGTAAAGAAGAACTGGAGCAAGCAGGTGCCGTTGTATCACAAATATTCAATTAACTAATTAGGCTATATATAATAAAATAGGCTATGTATCAAGTTGTGCATGCTCTTTCCACCTCAAGATAATACAGATGCGTTGGCTACACAATATTATAAGCCATGTAAGGCTAAGCTATGCTACATTTGGTTTTGACCACAATTCAAACGAACAGAAAGAACGATAACAAAAAGATTAACAGACCACTGTATGCCTGCTGGCTTGTGGAACCAGCTCTGCACTGGGATCTTTAATTGGACACAAATCCGACCATCAAATAAAGAGCAAGGGATCACCTATAAAAAAGGGATTATTAAATTTGGGGGGCCGCACATAGTATTATGGTCATAAGAATAATGATCTGGGGTGGAATTTAAGGATTTTCGCCACTAGCCAGCCGCGATGATATAGCCTACTGCAAGTAATACGGTTATTGAAATGTTAATTCTTTTCTAAATATTGCTGCATGTGTAGCCTAGGCTACAGTCTATAATAGTGCACTTTTTACATGCTTCGTAATGTAGCCTAAGTCATCAATTGAAAGCCTTATTCAATTCAAGTGTTATGAATGGCAAGGTGCTTAATTTATAGCCTAGAAAAGAATCTCCCTAAATAGTTTAGGTAAGTATTGGTATCACACATATTGTAAAAAATAATTATTTCTCCCTGATATTTCTACTGTTAACTACGAATGCACATAACTAGTGGTTTTAGTCTGTTTTTTTTTTTTTTTTGCACAAACTATAGTTAACTTTAGCTAGCAAGCTCATAGCTAACCTTATTTGCTGTAGAGAATAGTCAGAATCTTCAAGTAACATTATCTTGCGTTAGCTAGATAGCTAGCTAATGTTCATAGTGTCGTGTGGAGCTGACTGTAAATGCTAATGCTTATAACTGTCACTACACAAATGTTTTGACTGTTATGTTGTTGAACCATTGTCAGTAAAAAAATTTTTACCCAAACATTTTATATATATATTTTTTCATGCAATAAAGGGCTACGTTGTAGCCTACACTTAAACATTGTAGGCTACTGTATCAAGAGCTCTGCCTATTCATTTGAGAGTCGCCTAACTTTTTATCTATTATTCTTTTTTTTATTGTTAAAGATGTGATTTCAGACAGACCGTTATACTTCATACAAATTCTGGTTTTTGGATTAGTAGCATGGCATGAAAATATGAGATTCATTCATTCATCCATTATACTTAGGGGCAGCAGTTTGGGTCAGATAACGTTTAGCCAAATAAGTAAAATGGTATGATTTATTTTAAAATGTAAAAGAATAAAAAATCTCATATGTGAAAACAATTCTCTGAACAACACAATTTTTTATTTTATTTTAAATGTAACACAGCTGAATTGCACATTACTTCCACAATAAATTATATTGTTTTTGTAACTTGGCCTCAAATTGATATTAGTACTATTACTGGAAGGCTTTTTTAATGACTTACAGTTCTTTGTATACGTGAGTAATTTAGTAAGTTGAAAATTTTTTTGTTGTTGAGAAACTGAATTTAGTCCTGCACTTTTTGCTCATATTAATTGAGGTTGGAAATAATTCTGGTGGGCACTATATATTTATATATATATATTGGGGCCTGAAAATATTCAGACCCCTTCACTTTTTGCACACTTTATTGTGTTGTAGATTTAATTTTAAATGGATAAAATTGCCATTTTTGCCCATCAGTCTACACTCAATAACCCATAATGACAAAGTGAAAACATGTTTTGCAAATTTATTAAAAATCAAAAACACTCATTTACATAAGTATTCATACCATTTGCTTTAACGTATTTTTAAAGTATAATATTTAATATTTGGTCCCATATCCTTTGCTGTTACTTCCTGAAGTCTGTGACCCATAAACATCAAAAGACTCTCGATATCGTATTTTCAGGTACTGTTACTAGCGATACTATAACCTCTCTGCATTTGAATTGATCTCTATGAGAATTGGGGGGTGAGACTATATTCAGCTGTAAATTATGCTGGAACAGTATGGAATACATGATTGGTAAAATGGCTGTAAGTCATCAAACCCTTGCAGTGATCCATCCACATCTACTCCATATCTGGCAACAGAGTGATGGTTTGGGGCTCATTCGATAGCTCAGACCCTTGATGACTTACAGCCATTTAGCCAGCCATGTGTTCCATACTGTACCAGTGTAATTTATGTGAGATCCATTCAAATGAGACGTTATAGTATTGCTTGTAATAGTACCAGAAAGTAAGATATCAAGAGTTTTTTGGATGTTGTTGGGTCACAGACATCAGGAAGTCATGGCATGCAAAGGATATGCGACTAAGTGTTTGTAAACGTCCAACTTCAACTGTATATACCATCATGTGCTCCATCTGCCCTTAAATTTTCATAAAGTACTATGGCTCCTGGTTTGTGAATTATGGCAAGTTACAAATAAAAATATAAGGGCTGTAATTACATCCAAAATATGAACTATTCAAAACGATGTTAAACAATGTAAGGTTTGCAGTTTGTGTCCCTGTATTGTACAACAAGGAGACATTCTGAGCAGATTGTATTCTTGTTCACAGTCATGGATTCTGCGTCTATTCAAATTGCAGCCCTTGGACGGCCCCTGAACCTTGGCATGCTGTATGATTGTCTCAATGACACGTTTATCCCAGGTAATGTACCTATTAAACACACCTACATCCCAGGTAATGTACCTGTTAAACACACCTATATCCCAGGTAATATACCTATAAAACACACCTACATCCCAGGTAATGTACCTACTAACCCCCCCCCCCCTCCCCCCCCCCCCACCACAAACATAGCCTACCTCAAATTCTACAACTCAAATTGTTAAAAAAAGACATAGGGAATATGTTGGGCATGACATGGACTAATTCTATTGAAGGATCACATTTCTGTTTATGTAGGGTGACCAGATGTCTGGAAGCAAATCCGGGGACATTTCTCGGAAGGGGGGTTTTTTCCTGGCAGAAAAATAGGATTTGGCGGTAGACTACCTATGCGAGCAGCAAATGTTTTGCATTCATTTTACCGTAAATACAGTTTTTGGAGTACAAAGAGCCCATGTAGGCTTTGGTTGTAAAGTTCCAGTAGGGTTATATTTAGGAGTTAGGTTTTAGAAATCAAAGGTCCTTGAAGCTTTTTGAATATTTGAATATTACACCATTTAGGCTATTTTTTATAGCGCACAAATAGAAAAATAAATAAACAATACTGTAAAACAGAAATAAAAAATTAGTGTAGCTACAAGGTTTTTTTCTTTTCTTTAAACGTACAAAAGCACTGTGTGTGTTTTTACATAACAGCAACGTAGACTATTTCAGCCCTAAATGCGATAGGTCACTGTGGAAATGGTCACTGTGGAAATGTTGACTGTACGGGACTTTGGCTTAACAAGATAAACTCTCCAGAGTTAATCATAAGACAGTGGTAGCTGCATATAACCTACAGGTAAGATATTTGGTTTCATTAACATATTTATAGCTACGAGAAATTTTGGAGAAAGAAAATGAGGTGTCTTCTAAACCGAAAGTGCATCAGGTAGCCTACTGTATAGCTAGTAGCCTACAGTAAGCAATGGAAAACAAAGAATGCTTACGCCTATTTGTACAACGTTTTTAAAAAGTATTATTGTTTCTAGCTATATCTGAACATGATTTTCTTGTAAACGGTGCATTTTATGCATTTTGCAGTCTGTGGCTGTGGCAAGAGGAGAGTAAGCGCTTTGGGCTATTAATAGCACCCTCTTATTTTATTGCACTGCAATATCACTCCTGCGGTTTTCTTGAAGCTGTAGCCTAGTTTAAAATTTAAGACAAACAAGAATACTGTAATTGGGACCGATACGTCCAGTGTAGCTACTTTTGCAATCTTTCACCGTACGAGGAAAGCGCTGTCAAAAACAGCTAACGTTAAAGCATTTAAAACTATTTCAGTGCATAGGCTACTTGGCCCAGGTGACAGTGATCTACGGTTGAATATAAATTTCACAGCCAATCAGTACGAATCCGTTGTCGTTAGTCTTCGACTTATATTGTGCACATTTCAGATAAAGTGACAAAGTTAGTCATTTTGACTTCTGGGCAAGCAAGAAAAAAAAAAAGCAGAGTGATTGTGTGTGACGGACTCACAAGAAGACATTTTCTGTGATGACTAGAGCACGAAATAATAAGAAACCAAGCTTGTCGAGATAACGAAATAATAAATTAACAAAACAGTTTTCTCTGTTTAATAATTTTGTGATCTCCTGAAAACAATCTTGTTCTGTCGAGATCACGGAAAAAGTTTATGTGATCACAAACAAAGTATAAAAAATAAAAAATTTACCCATGTCCTCTCCGGCCTTCCGTATGAAAATGCCCTTCGACACTCGCAATGATGTAGTATCGTTATGCAGTACGTTAGCCTATGAACCTTTCAAACACAGCCAATGTTTTTCTTTTCTTTGCTATACGCACTGGACGGAAAATCGAAACGGGGTGTTTTTATTTTTTATTTTTCGTTTGGAGGAAAAAACAGGGACGTCTGGTCACCCTATGTTCATAATACAGTTTTTCAGGGAGATTCAGTGACTAACTAACTTAGCTAGATAAAAACAAACGGTTAACTACTACTCCTTCTTACACATGTCCACAATATTATCAGTAGCCTAATGAAGCTACAAGCGCCACCATGTCAGCTATCAGCTAGTATCATTAATACTGTCAGTATCACCGTGGCTTCTGTATCACTGTAGCTGGAGTGACTAGGTAAGCTAGCTAGCTAGCTAGCTAACGTTAGCTAACTTCTTGGCTAGTTACACAGAATAATCAACTAAATTCAGCCACATTATGTCTAGCTATCAAGCAGCAATCTCAACCACTGAGAAGCAGTGGGCCACAAACAAAGTCAGCTAGCCAGCTAAACAATACCACAATGTCTGCCAAGCAGGCAACCAGTGCCACTCACAATGGCCTCTGGTACCTAACCTAATATAATAAACTTTATAATAATAAACTTTATTTATACAGCACCTTTCATACAATGTTTTGCAGCCAAAATGCATACAGAGAAAGACAGCTCGTAAAACACAGTAAGTCATTTTGACATAATAATAAAAACAATTATAGATGATAAAATAATCAGGCGAAAAATAGATCAAATAAAACACCAGTTTAAAATAATAAAACAGGAACATAAAAACAGGTGTAGGTAGAATTTAAGGAATACATGAATAAATAAAATAAGAAAAAACAAACAAAACAAAACATGTTCAATTATTACTATGTTTACTGAGTCACGTTATGTGCACTGAATGCTGTTAGTTTAACGTTACCTGTTTCATGGAGGACCTGCCTGCCTGCTAGCTAGCTTGGGGAGAGATATCCAGTGTTTATTTACATTTAGTTGCAAGGCTCAAAATGCAATGAAAAACCAAAAACTGGACACTTAGGTAATGGTAGTTTACGACTGCTAGCTAGCACAGTAACTAAGTGATCTGGAAAATGGCCAGATTTAGCAACCGATAACCCGAACGTAAGCAAGGCGCAAAATGTTTCAAACAAATCCTTCTTTAGAGAGAGATTAGTTATCTAATTTGAAAAATCCAAAATAAAATGTAAATTTAACTAAAATATATCTGTTGTTGTTTGTCATTATTCCATGTTTTATTTCCAATGTGTTCCAGTGTAATTTACAGCTAAATCTATTCCCACCCCCCAATTCCCATAGAGATCCATTCAAATGCAGAGACGTTATAGTATTGCTTGTAAGAGTACCAGAAAATAAGATATCAAGAGTCTTTTGATGTCGTTGGTTCAGACATCAGGAAGTCATGGCATGCAAAGGAATGGTAAAGGGACTGGCCTTGTAACCGAAAGGTTGCAGGTTGGATTCCCAGCTAGGACACTGCCGTTGTACCCTTGAGCAAGGTATTTAACCTGAATTGCTTCAGTATATATCCAGCTGTATAAATGGATAAATGTAATAAGTTGTGTAAGTCGCTCTGGATAAGAGCGTCTGCTAAATGCCTGTAATGTAATGTAATGTAATGCAAAGGTTATGCGACCAAATATTAAAAATGTAAAGGCACAGTCAACTTAGTGTATGTAAACTTCTGACCCACTGGAATTGTGATATAGTGCATTAAAAGTGAAATAATCTGTAAACAATTGTTGGAAAAATGACTTGTGTCATGCACAAAGTAGATGTCCTAACTGACTTGCCAACACTATAGTTTGCTAACATCAAATGTGTGGAGTGGTTAAAAATGGGTTTTAATGACTTCAACCTAAGTGTATGTAAACTTCCAACTTCAAATGTATATACCATCATGTGCTCCATCTGCCCATACATTTTCAGAGTGGTAAGTGACCTCCGACTGCTGTATTATAGAAGTCCCACTAGAGTAGGTTTAGACAGACTATAGATCTATAATGCACATTCATACATTAAGGGCAGCACAGTGATGAGTACATTTAGTTAGAAATCCCTGATAGTGTTGAGAGCTGAAGTTTGGCTTGGTGGTGCTCATTTCAATTTCCTGTCTTTTGCACCTTTTGACCAAGCTAAACTTCTCACTTTTAAATATTTAAAATGCTTTCATATTTTTTAATCCATGAATAATGATGTTAATAATGACAATGATAAATGAGAGAAATTTCTTCTGTGTTAGGAATCTCACTGTGGGATCAAGCAGCTATCCAAAAAGATATGAATGTGCAACCACAGCCCCACACACATCTTGATTTTTCTGCGTCCGACTCATTCAGTGAGAAAACCAAGCTGATGGATGTGAGCGCCTCTCTGAAAGTCAGCTTCCTGTCAGGGCTGGTGGATGTTGAGGGGTCGGCCAAATACCTGAGGGACAAAATGTCCTCCATGCAACAGTGCAGGGTCACGATGCAATACAAACAGACGACTGAGTTCAAGCACCTGACTATGACCCAGCTGGGACATGTGACGTACCCCGACGTGTTTGACCAGAAGATTGCCACCCACGTGGTAACAGCAGTACTGTATGGGGCCGAGGCCTTCATGGTCTTTGATCAGATGGCTTTGAATGAGAAGGACAAGCAAGATATTCAGGGGGAGATGCATGTGATGATCAAGAAGATCCCTTTTGTTGAGATCAGCGGTTCAGGAAATGTGATCCTGACAGACGAGGAGAAGAAGATGGTGGATAAGTTCAGCTGCACGTTCTACGGCGATTACACGCTGGAACAGAACCCCACCTCTTACGAGGAGGCCGTGCTGCTGTACAAACTGCTCCCGAAGCTGCTGGGGGAGGACAAGAGGAAGGCAGTGCCTGTGAGGGTCTGGCTCTATCCTCTGAAGAACCTGGACTCCAGAGCAGCCCAACTGGTGAGGGCGATCGGCGTGGAGCTGGTGTCACATGCGGAAGCTATAATGGTCCAGTTGCAAGAGGCTAAAATGAAAGCCAATGACTCCATCAGGCGGTGTGAGGCCATTAAGGTCCCCGATATAACAGACAAGCTGGCCGAATTCCAAGACAAACTGGCGAGTTACACAGTGATCCTCCTGCAGAATATAAGAAAGGTTCTGCCAGCTATCCGGGCGGGGACAGAGGGAGAACAGACGCTGGTCGACATCCTGAAGTTCCACGATGACTCATCTTTCAGTCACGACAAGATGAGAAAATGGCTTGATGAGAAAGAGTCTGAAATAGGGGTGCTGGAAGAATACATCAATTCTCTGGGGAGCGTTGCAGTTGTGCCACCGGGACCTGAGCTGGACAAAGGCCTCGATCATCAGAACTTTCCGCCATGAGAACCGGTAGGTCTTCAGCATGCATTATGCATTACTCTCTATTGTCAAATTACTGTATAATGCAGGCCACTGCATACCACACAGTAGGTGTTGTGACTGAATGTTTTCCTTGTTTTCCCAGCAGAATTGAGACAAGGCCAAATGGAGGAGGCAGAGGTAGACTTCTGAATTACCAACAAGAGCTGGCTGTGGTCAATTTAGTTTGGGCCAGAAATGATATACGCCTGACTGAACTTCAGCGGCACATCATTACCAATGATGACATTTTCAATAATGTGGAGGCCATAAGTCTGTCTACTATTACATGCATTCTGAAAAGGCACCAGGTGTCTCTAAAACAGATATACTTGGTGCCTTTTGAAAGAAATGCAGAAAGAGTAAAGCAACTGCGTGCTGAGTATGTTCAGGTATGTTCACTTTCAGGATTCCTGTTGTCAAACATTCAAGTTTGATCAACATTATTCTGTTGGGTAATTTTTTTTCAATTTATTTTTAGAGGGTGACGGAGCTGGATACAGCAAAAAACCACCACAAATTCCTCTGTGGATGAGGCAGGCTTCAACCTGGCCAAAACAAGGCGGAAGAGGTCAGAACTTCATTGGCCAGCGGGCAACCATCCACGTACCTGGACAACGTGGGGGCAACATCACCATGTGTGCTGCAATATCGGAGGATGGTGTGGTGGGACGCAGACCTCTTATGGGATCCTATAATGCAGCTCTTGTGAATCTTGTGACTTATGTGATTGTGTGGGACACATGGTTGCTGAAGGAGCAACAGCTCAAGGCAACAGCTCAAGGCAACAGCTGCAGCAGGAACTGGGGGGGGAGAATGATAAGCTCAACGAAACAATAAAACAATATAACAAGTCCTTAAAACCACTGAAACAAGAAAATGAGCAAGAAAATGGGCAAGATAGAAAAGACAGAAAAGACAGTTAAAACTAGTCAGTCCAATCCATCGGACTTGTCAGAAATTATGGAAAGCCTGGAAGATATCAAGGTCCAACTGAAAGAAATAATGAAGACAAATGAAGACATAAAGAAGGAGTTAAAAGAACTCAAAGAGGAAAATGTCAAGAAAGACCAGCAAATTAGGACTCTAACATACAAAGTGGAGGAGTTTGACCAGCAAGGGAAGCTCAATGATGTGATCATCACGGGTCTCAGGATTAAACCAAGGAACTATGCCAGGGCGATGGGGACCCACGATGAGACAAACGAGGCAGACATCCAATCCGTGGAAATACAGGTGGAGAAGTTTCTAAACTCCAAAAACATCGACCTGGATCTCACCAATGTGGATTTTTGCTATTTGCTTCCAAAAAGAAAAACCAGCGAAGGCAGGGACAACGAAAACCGCGCAGTGATGCTGAGATTCATCAGTAGAAAATAGAAAATTGCTCTACTGAAGCAGGGTAAAAATCTGAAAGGATCTAACGTGTTCATCAATGAAAATCTCAACAAAACAAACGCCACCATCGCGTGGAAAGCGCGTCAACTGAAGAAAGGGCAAAAATTACAGAACACCTGGACGGCAAATTGTAAAGTTTACATCAAACCAAATGGGTCTTCAGAAAACACCAGACCGGTGCTGATCAGGGCATTGGATGAGCTGGAGAAATATGAATAGTAAGGTACGTGAAAACTATGTTAAAACGCCATGAACTCAGTACAACCAAAAAGTAAAACTGCACTGATTAAAATGAATGAATTGATGGATAAAATTACTGACTATGAAAAAATTACTGACTATAACTTTTCAGTTGGACCTCACCAGAACCTAACATCAAAAGACCCGAATGAAGAAGTTGATCCAGACAGACACTTTTACTATAATGGAATAAACAAATGTGGATATTACTTGGAAGATCAGTTCAATGAGAATTTTAACATGGATGGAAAGCTGTCAATAATCCACTTCAACAGCAGGAGTCTATACGCGAACTTTGAGCAGATACAGGAGTATCTATGTACATTTGTCAAACCATTTAACATCATTGCAGTGTCGGAAACGTGGATTAACGTTGAGAAATGCATGGATTTCCACATGGAAGGATATAATTTTGTGTGTAAGAGCAGAATCAACAAATCTGGTGGAGGGGTAGCATTGTTTATTGACGAGAGCATAAATTTTGAGATACTGGAAAGCTTGTCAATTGTCATTGAAAATGTAATGGAGTGTGTAACAATTGAATTTTCAACGCCGAAAGGTAAAAAAACTGGTATATGCAACGTTTACAGAGCTCCCAGCTCAAAAATAGACATATTCAACAATTGCATGGGAGAAATATTAACAAAAATAAACCAGAGAAATGTTTTTATATGTGGAGATTTTAACATAGACATATTAAATCCAAACAATAACAAGCTGATTGAGGATTTCGTCAACACAATGTATGCGAGCGGAATGCGACCACTAATCACCCAGCCAAGCAGAATCACTAAACATAGTGCCACACTAATTGACAATATTTATACAAATATACTGGACAAAGAAATAACAAGTGGTATTATGATAAATGATATTTCTGATCACCTTCCAGTCTTCGCCATCTGTGACTGGAAACACACTTTAGAGCAGAAACCAGTGACAAATATCTTAAAAAGAATTAAAAACGAAAAGAGACTTAAATATTTTGAACAAGATATGATAAATCAAAAATGGAATGACGTATGGACGGAAAAAGACACAAACAAAGCGTATGAGGCCTTCTTAAACACAATAAACTCAATATATGACAAGCACTGCCCGGTAGTCAAATATTCGAGTAAAGACAACAATGTCAAAGTCAAAAAAAATAGGCCATGGTTCACCAAGAACATAGAGAATGCCTGTAGGAAAAAAAACAGCTTATATAAACAGTTTTTAAAGGAAAAGAATGTACAATCATATGCAAAGTACAAACACTATAGAAACAGAGTGACATATTTGTTGAGGAAACATAAAAAAGACTATTATGACAAGTTACTAACAGAAAACAAGAACTACACCAAAAATCTTTGGAAAATAATAAATTCCGTCTCAGGCAGAAAGGCCAAACGGACATTCTCCGACTATTTCAATATAAACAACAGGAGGGAAGACGATAAGAAAGTGATAGTCGAGAGCTTCAACAAATACTTTGTTAGTGTAGGTTCAGAACTAGCCAAGGCCATTCCATCCTCACTCCAGCAGTGGGATCACTGGGATAGGGGCGGGGAGACAAAACAAGAGTCTTTATTTTTAAATCCTGTCACACAAAATGAAATCAAAACAATACTGAGAGACTGTACAGCTAAGACATCCATTGACGCAGATCAGATAGACATGACATTATTAAAAAGGATATCAAAAGCGATCATACCTCCTTTAACATATATATGTAATTTATCTTTCTGCAACGGCGTGTTTCCCGATAAAATGAAGATAGCAAAAGTTCTTCCTCTGTACAAAAGTGGAGACAAACATGAGTTTTCAAATTATCGTCCGATTTCAATTTTACCACAGTGCTCAAAAATTATTGAAAAGCTCTTTAATGTTAGATTAGATAAGTTCATTGATAAACACAAGCTGCTATGTGACAGCCAATACGGATTCAGGAAAAAACATTCAACAGCAATGGCCCTAACAGAATCCATAGAATTTATCAAAGACGCGCTAGACCGTAAATTATTCACCATAGGGATTTTCATCGACCTGAAAAAAGCTTTCGACACGATAAACCACAGCATATTGATCGAAAAATTGTACAGATATGGAATTAGAGGAATCGCATTACAATGGATTAAGAGTTACCTATCAAATAGAGTTCAATTTGTACAGATAGGGGACAACATATCAACATGCCTGAACATCAACTGTGGGGTCACACAGGGTTCAGTCTTAGGACCAAAATTATTTATACTATATATCAATGACATAATCAAAGTATCTGACGTTTTAAAATTAATTTTATTCGCGGACGACACAAACATCCTCTGCTCAGGAAAAGATCTTAATCAAATGGTCACATCAGTGAACAATGAAATGTCAAAGCTTCACACGTGGTTTAATATTAATAAACTATCACTAAACCTTTCAAAGACAAAATTCATATTATTTGGGAAAAGAGGCATGAAGGAAAACATAAACTTACAGGTAAATGGTATCAACATTGAACGAGTGAACGAACATAAGATTCTGGGGGTTACGGTAGATTGTCTCCTGACATGGAAACCACATGTGAAGCTAGTTCAATGTAAGTTGGCCAAAAGTGTGTCTATTTTGTGGAAAATGCAGAAATTACTAAATCAACATTCACTTAGGACAATTTACTCAGCACTCATAACACCTCACCTGCACTACTGTGTTGAAGTATGGGGGAACACTTATAAAGAAACTACAGAGATGCTGTTTAAACTTCAAAAAAGGGCATTGAGAGTGGTATATGGTGTCCCATATAGAGACCATACAAATGACTTGTTTATTAAGGCAAAGTTTCTTAAGTGGCAGGATATAATTAAATATAATACCATACAAATATTATTCCTAGCATCCAAAAATCTCTTACCCTCAAATATACAGAAACTGTTTCAAAAGAGAGATGACATGCATAACTTAAGAGGAAACATGATATATAAACAAAAAACTATAAAGTCAACTCTCAGAGGTCATTCATTATCCATTGTGGGGGTTAAGCTCTGGAACGGTTTACACGATGAGCTTAAAATGTCTATAAACCTAAAGACCTTCAAGAGTAAGATAAGATGTAAGATGGTAGGAAATTATCAAATGGGGACTGTCTGCTGTTGAAATGAAACAAATGAAACAAATTGTTTTGACTAATGTATGACATGTATATTCAAATTCGACTTATTTGGACTTTAATGTCTATTTTATTTTACTTTAGCTCATTTTTTCTTTCTCAAACTGTTTTGTTATAAAGAAAATTCAGTTATGCTGTTGTGATACAAAAAATTTGTTTTAAACAAATGTATATTATGAACATGTAAAATAATGAAGGAAATGGGGCGGGACTATGATAAGCAGGCTGCTTTTTCCCGTATCCCTTTTCGGCAAGTAATGTGTTTTGTCAGGGCATATTACAGAAATTGTGATAAAGTGTAACTATATGCATGCCGAAATAAATAAATAAAAATAAAATAAAAATAAAGGTTCCACCATGCTGAAATGGTGCAGACATGGTTTCAGGCTCATCCGCAGTTTACAACCCTGTACTTGCCCCCATACACTCCTTTCCTCAAGCCTATTGAGGAATTCTTCTCTGCATGAAGGTGGAAGGTGTATGTGCCACCCTCCTCCAGGCCATGGATAATGCATGCAACGACATCACAGCAGACCAATGTCAGGGCTGGATTCCCCATGCCAGAAGGTTTTTTTCCCAGATGTCTGGCAAATGAAAATATCTACTGTGATGTGGATGAGAACTTATGGCCAAATCCACAAGATAGGCTTGAATGAAATGACTGACCAATGAATCATTATTTTTGTTTCTCACTGCAGTTGAGGATTTTTTTTTCACTTTAGCTGTAAACCTAGAAACCTATGTTGTAATTGTATTTTTAAAAATAAATTCAGATTTTGTTCAATGATTCCACTCTGTTCTACTGTCTCTACTATTCCCTTTATTTAGAACCATATTGAAACATGTATCAAGTATTTTTTACTGCAATATTAAAGGATTGTAAAAACAACTAAACAGTGAAGCTATCGGTATCTTGTGTTTGGGTGATCTAAGCTAATGTTTCTTTTGTATTTCATGATAAATTAGTTATCCTGTATTTCTTCATCTTACCATCTCAAGAGAATGTGGTCTGTATGAAAACTGTATGCTCCACATCAAACTGCAAAATGAGAATAATTTATAGTGGAAATACTCTGATTCTGATGTGTTGCACTTAGAAATTCAACAGAAAAATTACTACACTATAGGGCATGTTTGAATAATTGTCTGCATCCACTGCTTTGGGTCTATGAAAAGCACAGAATGAATAAAATGTATTATTATTATGTATTTATTTGGATTTCTATCAAAACTTGTGTGGTCCTACAGAGAATAGATATCCTTGTGTTCACAAAATTCTGTTTGCAAATATCATAACTATTATGTTAAGAAAATTAGTACTATTACTTATTTGCCACCATCTGACCCACAAACATGTCTGGATACGTTTGTAAAAATGGTATATGTACGCCATTTTAAAAATATTACTTATTTTTATCTGCATTTATTTATTCGTCCCCCCCTTTCTCTATTGTACATGTTTTTTCATATAAATGTCTGTGAATTGTAAAGAAATCTGTAGCAGCAGTTAACATTTTAAAACCTGTACATTTTCTAAAGTAAACTTGCCAACAAAGTATAACTATCCTTTCTGGAGTGTAATTCTTCATCAACTGTTAAAAACATTCATTGAAATCATATGTTGTTCCATGAGGCACATTCTCTTGAGATGGTAAGATGAAGAAACACAGGGCCAAGTTGCATTAAATAATTTAGGAAAGTTTGGATAGCATTGCTTTGGAATAGAGCTAGTTTATTCAATGTGAGCTACGATAGGCAATATTGTTAGTTGTAACTTGGCCACATTTTGATATCAAGACTTCTAAAGGCAGGCCTAGTTTTTGCAAGTTGGAATTAAGGACTTATAGACAGCACTCTGTAGGCTATGCGTGAGTAACTTGGCTTTTTTTTTTTTTACGTCGGAGACGTTTTTGTTCAGATTAAAACATACCTGAGGAGCAGCATGGGACAGGAGAGACTGAGTGGGTTGGCTATTCTGTCCATTGAAAACACCAGGGCCAGGACCATGGATTTGAATGCGATAGTCAATGAATCTGTTTGAATGCTCCACTTGATTGATTTGCAGGTGTTTTTGCTATAGGCCTCTGTGGGAGGCAGATGATTTGAAATACCGGTACGTCAGTTTTGCCGCCGTGCATAACTTCAGCAAGCATGTATGCTCCACTGGGTCATTAGCTGTGTTTCGGTGTTTCTGTCAAGAGATTGATCTATATATATATTTATGTTTTATTTGCAGATAGAACAGGGTGCTTTCTGACCGCTTTGTGCTTTCCGTGGAGCTGATCGATTTGTAGCCTATATACGGGTTAATTTCCGACCGCTGTGGTGCTGAATGTATTGGCTATATTGCGGCTTCTCTGGTAACAGCTTCAAATGTGCCCTTAAATTAGCTTCTGCTCTGCTGTTACATTGCTTAGTAATATTAACACACAGCCTTACCAACAAAATTATGTGTGATAGGGAAATATGGGGGGTGATAGGGGCCTGTACATTTTTTTGTGCACCTGGGCCGGTCATGATTAAGTTACGCCACTGGTTAGGACCTTAAAATCGGCAGGTGTGTAGTGGTTAGTCAAAGAGGAATACCAGGTTAAAGTGAATGCAATTTATTCCACAGTATGTTCAATAATGATAATACAGAATCGTGCAAAATGTGAGTATAGTGAAATGGCTATATGCGAATGGCGCACAGGAGGTCATATTGATGAGTGTCCTCGAACTATTCCAGTTTTCCCCCTATATACCCAAAGATCAAAGGATAACCCATAACCCAGCAGTAACAACAATGAGCCCTGCTTGCGATATCTGTAAGTTTATGACTACGTTAACCATTTGTGGCACAGCTGGCTGCTGACTCACAGGTAATTTGCATTACCTACTGTTCACTTTTGAATGGTGTTCCAAGATCTTTATTCAGCACCAACTGTACCACACCATCAATGACACCAACTTGTTCACCATGACGTCGGCTTTCCAACAACACCAAGCACGATTACACTGTATATGGAGAACCTAATGTTACGTAATGCTGTTTCAACTCAGTAGATCTGGGAGCATTCCACAGAGGCAGTAGAATGATTGCAACAGTGCTATTGGGGCAATAGCATTGTTTCTTCATCAGAACTCCATCTGACTCCCTGTCAGCACAGTAAACACAGTCTGTTCACCTTGGGTGGCTCGATACGGGGCGCACTTCTGTAAACCACCCTACATAAACATGTATATCGCAGCAATGATGTGAATAAACATTTACATTTACATTTTACATTTTAGACATTTGGCAGACGCTCTTATCCAGAGCGACGTACATTAGTGCATTTTCCAACCTGAAACAAGTGCGTTAAAACCACCCTAAAAAGTAAATACGAATTCAAACACAGGCGCAGTCAGTATGATTTTAAAAAAAAATTTTTTTTTTTTTTTTGGGGGGGGGGGGGGGGGGGGGGGGGACCACACGATATCAATCATTGGCACGCACAACAGTAAGCCAATACGTAACCTTACAAGTACTAAACTAGAAGCTTGAAACACTTAAACAAGGATTTATAAAACACAATCAAGGGAGGTCACAAGGAGGTAGGGAGAGGTGGAGAGAGGTGCAGCTTAAAGAGGTGAGTCTTCAATCTGCGCTTGAAGGCGGTCAGACTTTCCGTTGTTCTGACCTCCACGGGGAGCTCATTCCACCACTTTGGGGCCAGGACAGACAGACGTCGAGACCGGGTGCTAGTATGAAGTGGGGGGGGGTACCAGTCGTCCTGAGGAGGTGGAACGCAGGGATCTGGTAGGTGTGTAGGGTCTGATGAGCTTTTGGAGGTATGGAGGGGCTGATCCTCGGACTGCCTGGAAGGCGAGCACCAATGTTTTGAATTTGATAGTGACACAATCCCTCAACATGCAGGATGGGCGGCAGTGTAGTATAATGGTTAAGGAACAGGACTTGTAACCGAAAGGTTGCAGGTTCGATTCCCAGCCGGACACTGCCGTTGTACCCTTGAGCAAGGTACTTAACCTGAATTGCTTCAGTATATATCCAGCTTTATGAATGGATAAATGTAATAAGAAGTTGTGTAAGTCGCTCTGGATAAGAGCGTCTGCTAAATGCCTGTAATGTAATGTAATGTAATGATCGTGTGTTTGCCTACAAAGAGGAGAAAGGCCACCCATTAGTGGAGGGGTACCCAAAATCTCTGAAGGAGGTCCTGGGGATTGAAGGCCACGTGGACGCTGCTTCTTGTGTGGAGACCAAGACACCGTCCACATCATTCAAGGTACCTGTGCTCACCTGGTCTTACTAAAGTTATAGATGCCTATAAATAAGGATGTAAAGATGTTTAATGCTAAGAAAATATGCCAAAGAAAAGGTAATTAACTATTTACTTTGGCCCTCCAGAGGCACTTTCCACCTAGGTTCTACTAGTTTTATTTAAATGTCAATATCTAAACAAATATTCCCTGCACATCCATAGTTTAGAGTTGAAGAAGAAGCTGTATTTCTTTTGCAATATTGAATATTCTGCCCCAGTGTTGCATGCGCACCTCTACTGTGACGTTGGTGAGAAACCGGTCTATAGTCACATACAGTATATACATAATAACCATAACATAAGTAGCCTAACATATTTAAATACGTTTTTTAAAAAACGTACAAAAGCGTGTGTGTTTTTACACAACAACAGCAACGTATTTCAGCCCTAAGTGTGATAGGTGGTCACTGTTGAAATGTTGACTGTACGGACTTTGGCAAAATGTAACAAGATAAACTCTTCAGATCAATCAGAAAACACCTGTAGCTGAATATACTGGTAATACTTGGTTTCTTAAACATATTTATATGAGAGATTTTGGAGAAAAAAATTAGGTGTCTTCTAAACTGAAAGCGAATCAGGTACTGTATATAGTACAGTAAGCAAGGGAAAACGGTGAATGCTCATTTGTACAACGTTTTAAAAAAATATAATTGTTTCTATACGTGAACATGGTTTTCTTAGCGTGTATAAACAGTGCATTTTATATCACCTGTTTACCTGTGGAACGTTCCAAAAAGGTGTTTTTTTTACTTCCCAGTCTTTTTTTTTTGGCCTTGTCCCAACTTTTTTGGAACGTGTTGAAGGCATCAAATTCGGAAATAGCGTATATTTACAAAAATCAATAAAGTTGATAAGGTAAAACATTAAATATCTTTTTTTTGTACTGTTTTCAATTAAATATATGTAAAAGAGAATTCATAAATCACTGCTTTCTGCTTTTATGTGCTTTTATTTTACATTTTAACTTTTTTGGAATTGGGCTTGTAAATGAAAGTAGTCATGTTGGGCACTTTGTTGCATATCCTTTGTATGCAATGACTGCTTGAAGTCTGTAACGCAGAGACATCACCAGGTGCTGAGTATTCTCTGGTGATGCCAGACCTGTACTGCAGCTAACTTCAGCTCAGCCCCGGTTCTAGACTGCTGTGATTGGGGGGGCAGACAGAAATTTAGGGGGGGCACCTTTTTATTTAGGGCACTGTGTGTGCCATACAGTTCCCAGGCTTTTTCCCCTCGTTTGCATATATTTGTGTGTGTGTGTGTGTGTGTGTGTGTGTGTGTGTGTGTGTGTGTGTGTGTGTGTGTGTGTGTGTATCCTTGCCAGCACACGCACGTGTGTCTAGATGGGAGCAAGGCCTATGATATTATATACTTAGACTTCCAAATGCATTTCAGAGTGGGTTCAGAACTGGTTACGGGATAGAACACAAAGGGTAGTAGTAGGAGGGATCTTATCTGAGCAGGGGTAAAGTGGGAAGTGGAGTTCCACAGGGTTCGGTTCTGGGTCCACTGCTCTTCCTCATTTACATAAATGACCTAGATGCGGATATTGAAAGTACATTAGTTAAATTTGCGGATGATACAAAACTGGGAGGTTTAGCCAACTGTCTGGAAGCTACTAAGGTAATCCAAGAAGATTTAAACAAATTCCAGAAGTGGGCAGAAACCTGGCAAATGAAATTCAATATAACTATATGTAAATTTCTACATATGGGGAATAAAAACATAGGGCAGGATTACTTTATGCGGGGTACAAAACTAGAATGTGCACATGCAGAAAAAGACTTGGGAGTAATAGTCGATCAAAGCCTATCAGGGTCTGGTCAATGTGCTGTAGCGGTAAAAAAAAAGCTAACAGGATGCTGGGATACATAGCCAGGAGTATTGAGTATAAATCATACTCACACTATACAATGCCCTTGTCAGACCACACTTAGAGTACTGTCTGCAGTTCTGGGGACCTTACTACGAGAAAGATATAGAGGCGCTGGAAAAGGTCCAAAGAAGGGCAACCAGATTGATCCCGGGTATAAAAGATAAGTTTTATGAGGAAAGGCTTGAAATGCTAGGACTTTTCAAGCTTAGTAAAAGGAGACTTAGGGGGGATTTGGTTGAGGCGTTTAAATTTATTAAAGGGATCAACAAAGTGAACTACAGGAAATTATTCAAGGTGAGCTCAGTTAGCAGAACGAGGGGGCATAAATGGAAACTGGCAAAGAATACATTTCTCACAGACACTAGGAAATATTTTTTCACACAGAGAGTGGTCAATATGTGGAATAGCTTGCCTGAACATGTGGTGGAGGCAGAAACACTGGGGGTGTTCAAGGCCCGGCTTGATTCAGTGTTAGACACTATTACTACAGTTTAGAGGTAAGAATAGACAAGCATTGTTTGGCTGAATGGCCTGTTCTCGTCTTTCCTTGTTATGTTATGTTATGTTATGTGTGTAGGGGTGTTCAGAGAGGCCACTATTTGTATTTCTTGAGGCCTAATTATGCGTGTTTGTATTCAGATAAAAATGAAGTTAATACAGTTAACAAAAAAGGAAGGAAACTTGGCAGACAATGCTGTTTTTTGGCACTGACATTCCTATTGTTTGAATATTAAATCATTTAACTCACTTTTCTATAATAGCCTAACATAATATTTGAAGTATAACAACAGTCTTACATGTTATGCAAAAGTAGAAGGCTAACAGCAGAGCTAACTATTGTATACCACCCTGGTAAATGACAGCTGCTTTATGCAAATAAAATGGGGTAAGCTCCGCAAAATTAATTATGTTGTACCAAAGTGAAATAAGGTTATCCCTTTAAATAAAAGCTGAGTGTGCTCTTTAGCTAAATCAAGAAAAAAAAAAGTATTTGTCCCAAACATGGAGCTTACAGTTGCCTACATCACCCAATCAGTGATTACGCTGAACTACCACTACACCGAATCTCAGGACTGTTTTCAAGAAATAAAGCAGCAAGCACTTTACAAACAAAGGTAATGTCAAAAAAAATAAAAAAGATTTGTAGGCTATGGTTTCTCTTAAAACTGTTGGAGATTTCTAACAATATGGTTAAAAGAAAAAAGAAGGCCTAGCTATTCCCACTGCAAAACACAAAGTAATTGCCTCAAAGCATGAGTCTTCTGTTTGTTTTCATAAAAGCCCTAACAAACTCATCCAAATCAATACTCTTGGTTATTAATTTTTCATGTGCCAGAATCACCTAATTCCTTTTACTCTCATGCAGCATTGTGCGGCGGAAGGGTGTTAGGACACGTGTCAGACTGGAGAAAGAACTCTCACATGATGCTGAGGATACTCCAATCACCAGTGCAGTTGCATACACTGCATGTAGCTCTGGAAAGGCTTCCTTATAGCCCTGTATATGTCGACACACTGTTGACAGGTCCGCGTCAGTAGAGAACTTCTTGAGCAACATGGATTTTGCCACATCAATTTCATTTTTCAGACTATTGGTTGTTGCATCTACCGGCAAGTAGCTGCAACGGTTTCAATAGGGCCAACTCTAGAAAAGACGTAGACTGGGGAACAAGACAGCTTACTGCCCTCATCAGGTCAATATTTCTCCTCGAAAACCTGTCCTCAATCTCTGCAATAGCGCTGTCCAAGATGTTTAGGAGGGCTCTTCTCAAAGACTGGCTGGGAGTGTTGGAGGAATCGGACTCAGTGTGACCAATGGTGGAGAGAACAAAACTGTCTATGAGCTGTTTGCTCATTGTTCTCCTTCTTTTTGTAGCAGTGGGGCTGTCTAATATCTCAAAATTATCCCATGAATCATCTTCTCGGATATCTTTTAAAGCTTGCAGTGAGGCACTGATAACCTCCCCAGCACTGCAAAGATCCACAGCCTTAGCCTGCAGAATAGAATTTGCTGGCTTCAAGACACCAAAAATTTTGATGAGGAATTCACCAATTTCAAAGAAATGATGCTTCCTGATTTGTACTAGGAGCCCTGATGCCTCTGTGTATAAAGCCATTGCTGCCACACTATCTTCAGAAATCGCTGACAAAATGTTCATGGCATCCTCATTGTCTACCAGACATTTTGTTACATCATAATGACTGGTCCACCGTATCTCGAGTAACCTTTTAAGAGAGGGTGCATTATAGTTCTGGGCTACATAATGATGGCGAACGAAGGAATGTAGTGAGCCGGAGAGTTCAAAGAATGTTTTGGCGCATGGCTCTTCCTGAATGGCATGCACCACTGCTAGGTGCAGCTGATGGTTGTAGCAATGTACATAAGGAATGAGCCTGCCAAGCTTCTGTTGCAACAATGCTTGAACCCCACCCCTGATCCCACTCATGACTGATGCGCCATCATAACATTGGCTGATTATATTATCAGCACTGTAACCTTCACTGGGCAGGTGTTTAAGCATTTCTGTTGTTATATATTCTGCATCCAACCCACTCAAGTCCAGTAAACCAATCAAATGCTCCTCAGGAACCGAATTACAGACAAACCGAATCACAAGTGAAAGATTCTCAACATTGCACCTGTCTCTGGTTCCATCACATTTGATGCAGAACCCTACTGTATCTGCATTATCATATTTTCTTTTCACCTCAAGCAACACCATACTGGCTAGAGTGTTAATTATCTCATTTTGAATGCCTTTTGATGTGTACTTTGCATTCTGAGGGATGTTTTTTGCTATTTCAGCAAGTTTGGAATCCTTAGCCAGAGTGTACTCAAACAATTTCAGGAACAGCCCAGCAGACATGTCACTGTCATCGTTTATTTCAGACTGACTTTCAGCGCTTCCACGAAAAGCTCGTTCACAGCCAGAAACTGCACCACTTCCCCTATGCTTCTGATGTAGTATCGGTTTTTCTCAACCTGTGTTTTTCCCAAGAGACATGATATAGTGTCACCAGTTTCCATTCAAATGGCTATGGCTAGATGCATGCCTGTATAATCCCCTGTCCTTTTCTAATGCCGTTTTCCAGTTAATAAACCCCGTCTTGGTAAAAACTAGATCTCTGTCATTTGTGCTTGAAAACTTGCGACAGGGGAAGCAGAAACATGCATCTAGTTTCACTGAATATTCTAGCCATGATCGTGACTGATACCAGCTTGGGTTGAAAGAACGAGCCTTTTTGCCAAACTCCCGTTTGGGAAATACTTTTAGAACTGGCTGAGATGGTGTGTTATCATTTAAATCGTGGCCGAGATCCACGGAAGCACCCCCGACTGCCTTTTCTTCCGAACTGGGACCGGGCACAGGATCCGATACTGAGCATGAAGATTCTGAACTAGCGGTATGTACAACTAGAGCTGCATTTGTGTTAACATTACTGTGCTTTGGTTTAGTAATCAAAAATCGATGCATAATGATTTAGGCTAATACCATATAAGCAAGTAGGGTAACTGTCACCAAAAGGAAAGAAGAACCGTGGAGCACAGAGAATAAGAAAAGAAAGAAAAACACATTAGCGACCTAACCGTTAGTTAGCTTTAGCTATAACGGTGACAATTAGCTAGCTAACAGTTAACGTTACCTAGCTAGGTTAGCTAGTCTAACGTAAACTAGTACTGTAGCTAGCTAGCTAACGTTGCGTAAAACCACCACCACTAAGCCCCTCAGACAGTAATAACACTAAACCACTAAAATGAAACAACAAGACAAGACTCAAAATACACAGGCTTAATTATAAACTTTTAAACAGAATAACTTTTAGACCTATATTATTTTTATTTATTTTTGCTGTGGGCAAACGTTAACCTCTTCAAGTGACAAACACCGACAAATGTAGAGAGTGACAGCAGATCGGTCTGTCTCCCAGTTTTAAACTGCCAAACCAACCAATCAGAAATACATTGCCACTATACAGAGCTAGCCCTTAGGCTAGTGAATGCTGCCTGCTATACAAACGCTGACGTGTCTCAAGTCTCCGCTGCTAGCTGTCAGCTAGCTGAGTTGCTACTGGAGTAGCAAGCTACCCGAGTTGAACCACCGAAACCGGGCCCTCCACGGGCCCGTGTCGGTAAGTGTCGTTCTATGACCTGCATTTCCACCACAGTTGTTGGATCTATAAACCTCTGCTATCAATTCTCAACGGGCTCTTTCTGAGCCCTGGCCTGTAAGTGTCTGTCTCTGCTGTTTACGGGGCTAGGTTCCCCCCTTCCCTCCCTGGCTACAGCTGAAGCTAGCCCCCTGTACCTGATCAACACTGCCGCCGAGTCTCTCTTCTCTTACAGCCTCCTGTTTTTCACCACATACAATGCCTTCACTCACCTCTCAGCCTGAGTGCACAAACTGCATCTGCCTGAGCCAGAGGATCGCGGAGCTGGAGGGGAGAATATCCGTCCTCTACCAGATACAGGCAGATGAGCAGCTCATCGACTCCCTGGTGGTCGCTACTACTACGGCCGGAGAGGCGAACTCCACCGCCCTCTGTCCTGCCGCCGCCACACCATGCCAGGCTGAAGACCCCTGGCTCCAGCTGGGAGCTAAACCCAAGGCTCCCGTCAGCTCCACGCCACACCAGACAGAGCCCTGGACAGCAGCTCGTGGGAGGAAACGATCCCGTTCTCCATCGTGGGTCCTTCAGACGGACAACAGGTTCATCACCTTAGACGAACTAGGTGACACCTTCGTGGTCGACTGTGTCCATCCTCCGTCGTCCCCTGTGTCCATCCTCCGTCGTCCCCTGTGTCACTAGCTGCCCCACGGCCTCTGCTGTCACTACCGACACCTAGACAGTCATTGCAGCAGCCTCTCCGCTCGTTTATCACTCGCCCCAAGTCGCTGTTTACTCCTGCACCCCGAGTCCCCTCTCAACCCTCTATTCCCACGGCTGCTCGCTTGTTCGACGCTGCCCCCATCGACGTTCAGCCGTCCTCAACCCCATTGCCAGAAATGTCTCAGTCAACCCACAGGCTGACCACGCTTATTATAGGGGACTCAATCATAAGAAATGTCCAAAGAAAATCCGCCAAATGTTTCTGTTACCCAGGCGCTAAAGTGGCTGATATTATGAAAAAATGCAGCAGCATCCTTGCCGACTATCCCAGTGCACGTAACATTATAATCCATGTTGGTTGCAACGATGTCTCTAAGCAGCAGTCCGAAATTCTAATTCAAGATTTTAAAAAACTCTTTATGTCTCTTAAAGACTGTGGCAGAAGAATTTTTATTTCCGGGCCCATCCCTCCTTTAAATCGAGGCTCCGATCGCTTTAGCAGGACTCTTGCTCTCCACACCTGGCTTCAGGCTAACTGTGCAACGCACAACGCGTTTTTTATTGACAATTTCAATCTTTTTTGGAATCGTCCTTCCTTTTATAGAAACGATGGCATCCACCCCAATGCCCTGGGGCGACGTATTTTAACCAACAATTTGTTTTATACAGTTTTTAACGCTCCCGGGTCTTGACTTACAGTCACCGCATGTCCACAACATTCACCGGCTACTTCCGGTCTCCTACCTGACTATCTCGCTCCGCTATTACTGTCAAGTCCCCCACTGTTACACTCACCAGCGCCACCCTGTGGCCTGGCGATACCCTACCATATTAAAACCATTCTAACTACCAGGCCCGCTAGACCTCGCTGTTCTAGAGGTGTTAATTTCCTGAACCTTATAATTATTCCTGCTGCTCCCTCAGATAAGATGGCCGCCTCTTGTGATATCAGTGTTAAAATGGCATCAATTAATGCCAGATCACTATCAAACAAATCCTTCATTTTTAATGACATTGTTACTTCCTCTAACTTGGACTTTTTATTACTGACTGAAACTTGGTTGAGATGTGACGAACACAGCCAGTTGATTGAACTATGCCCCCCAAACTACAGGTTCTTCAACTCTCCCAGATCTTCTGGCCGTGGTGGCGGCCTAGCTGTCGTTTTTAGGAGCCATTTCAATTGTAGCTTTGCAAATTTCGGTGCTTTCTCCACTTTTGAATTACTCGCTTTCAAGATTGTTTGTACTACAACCTCTATTCTCTCTATTACCATCTACCGTCCGCCTAAATTAAAAAATGGTTTCTTTGAAGAGTTTTCTGAGCTATTGTCTAAAATTTCGACAGACTTTGATAATATAATCATATCAGGAGACTTTAATATTCATATTGATAACCCAGCAGACCATGTTTCGAGTGAATTCATAAGCCTACTAGAATCTTTCGATTTTTCTCAGCATGTGTCTGGACCCACCCACAATCGAGGCCACACCTTGGACCTGATTATCTCCAAGGGACTTAATATTGCTGTAACATCAATTAAGGATATCACAGTATCAGATCATTTTTTAATCAATTTTGATGTCTCCTTTACTCCTGAAAAATTGATAAGGAAGCAAACTATAGAAAAGCGTTACATTGATAATGACACTGTTGAAGCCTTTACTAACTCTATGTCCGCTCTGGTACCGTCTACTTCTCTATCACCGGATGTTCTGGTTGACAACTTCAATCTGCTAGTAAAAAGTATTATTGACATTGTTGCACCCTTGAAAACAAAAATAATCTCTGGAAAACAAAAAGCTCCCTGGACAAATGATATCTCTGTTAAACAACTAAAAAGACAGAGTAGACAGGCAGAACGTAGATGGAGGAAAACCAAGCTTCAAATCCAGTATGATATTTACAAAGATTGCCTCTATAAATATAACAAGGCAATAAAAGGCGCCAGACAATTATTTTTCTCTAAAATAATAAACAATAATTTGAATAATGCACAAATACTGTTTTCCACTGTTGATCGGCTTATTAACCCTTCCTCTTCGATCCACCCTGAGCTTCTCTCTACCACAAAATGCAAAGAATTTGCCACATTTTTCAATAGTAAAATCATGACCATCAGAAAAAATATAAGTTCTTTGAGTTTTAGCAAAGTAGAGGTACTACCTACTCCCATTAAAAGGACTTGTGGTTTGTCACATTTTACTTCTGTGGATTCCACAGCACTGGAGGATGCTGTGCTGAAGCTCAAATCCTCCACTTGCTGTCTGGACCCACTTCCTACAACCTTTTTTAAAACTGTATTTAACTGTTTAACTAAGGAAGTGTTACAAATCGTTAACTGCTCCCTTCAGTCTGGTATTTTCCCAAGTGCTCTTAAAACCGCTGTCATAAAACCTTTACTAAAGAAGAAAAATCTAGATCCTTTAAGCATGAGTAATTACAGACCAATTTCAAATCTCCCGTTTCTCAGTAAGATTCTCGAAAAAATTGTGTTTAACCAATTGAATAGCTACCTTATATCAAATGACCTGTTTGACGTTTTTCAGTCTGGTTTTAGATCTCACCACAGTACAGAAACTGCCCTTGTTAAGGTTGTAAACGATCTCCGCATGAACACTGACTCCGGTAAACTTTCAATCCTCATACTCTTAGATCTCAGTGCCGCGTTCGACACTGTGGATCATGAAATCCTCCTAGACAGACTTCATAACTGGGTAGGATTGTCTGGCCCTGTTCTTAGCTGGTTCAGGACCTACCTACTAGACAGAGATTTCTATGTGTCCATTGAAAACTTTACGTCTGATAAAGTCACTGTGACCTGTGGGATTCCACAAGGCTCAGTCCTTGGTCCCTTACTGTTTAATTTATATATGCTTCCGCTTGGACATATAATAAGGAAACATAGCATACAATATCATAACTATGCGGATGACACGCAACTTTACTTCTCCCTCTCTCCTAATGATTTAAGCCCTGTGGAAACTCTGAATAAATGCCTTAATGATATTAACATGTGGATGAACCAAAATTTCCTGCAATTAAACAGTGACAAAACGGAAATTATTGTTCTAGGTACAAAAGCAAAGAGACAGGAAATTTCTGCCCACCTCAGTTCCTTTTCCATGACGACTAAAGAACATGCCAGGAATCTTGGTGTCATCATAGATGCTGATCTTAACTTTCACCAACATATAAATAATGTAACAAGATCAGCTTTCTATCACCTAAAAAATATCTCAAAAATTAGAGGCTTTCTGTCTAATTCAGATGCTGAGAAACTGATACATGCCTTCGTCTCAAGCAGACTTGACTATTGTAATGGTCTTTTTTCTGGACTCCACAAGAAAACTGTTAGGCGTCTGCAGCTTATACAGAATGCTGCTGCACGGATTTTGAGTAGGACCAAGAAAAATGATCATGTCACACCTGTTCTTAAATCCTTACACTGGCTTCCTATCAATGTCAGAATTGATTTTAAAATCCTTTTATTTGTTTATAAGGCTCTAAATGGCCCTGCTCCCCACTACATTAAGGAGTTGCTTGTGCCATACCAACCAACAAGAAACCTAAGATCATCAGCCAGTGGACTTCTTGTTGTCCCCCGAGTGCACTCTAAAGCAGGAGAAGCTGCATTTAGTCATTATGCCCCAAACAAATGGAATGTACTGCCAAGTGATATCAGAAATGCCCCAACACTTAGCTCTTTTAAAAGTAGACTTAAATCATTTCTTTTTACTGTTGCTTTTAACTAGGTTTTTAATTTTCTTTTAATTAAGTCAATGTTGTGTTTGTTCGGCAATTGTCTGGTCCTTTTTTACGCCACTTGTATTTTATTCCTTTTTTATTTTATTTATTTATTCATTTTTTATTTATTATTTATTTTTTATTATTATACATGTTTTGCCTTGTGAAGCACATTGTGTTACTTTTTGTATGAAATGTGCTCTATAAATAAACCTGACTTGACTTGAAACCTGACTTGTTTTTTGATATTTTGAATAGAACATTATGATTGGCTAAGTCTCCTGAACTGAGAAAGATGCAAAATATCGGTTAAAAAAAAACAAAAAACTTGGATTTTTTCTAGGGATCGATCAAAGCAATTGATTATTTTAAGTCAATGGTCAAGGTTTTGGGGGGGGCACAGCAAAGATTTGGGGGAGCACGGCCCCCTCTGGCCCCCCCTAGATCCGGCCCTGCTTCAGCTCACAGTTCATCCGATATGGATGTAAAAACCCTCAAATTAAAGCTGAAAGTCTGCGCTTTAACCTCATAGTCACTGTTCCAGTTCAAATCCAATGTGCTGGAATACAGAGCCAAAACAACAAAAAATGTGTCACTGTCCTAACACTTTTGGAGTGCACTATATTTACAGATATTTACTCTTTTTTTTATACAATGGCTGGTATATGGACAGTTGGGAGTTTTTTTATCTGAAGCAAGAAAACACGCTTAAAGTAACTCCAAAGCAGCTGTACAGCAGTATTCTGTTTTCCAGAGGCTGTACGTGTGCAGATCAATTGTATGGCTTTATTCATAATTATAAACATAAACATGATATACAAACTGATATTCATGTTTATAATAATGAAAGCAAGCTATAAAATTTAAAATATGGATAGACCAAACATACAATAAAACTTGAATAATATAAAATAACAAAACAGCTGCGTGAAGTCTGACTGCATGAGCTGGACGTTAATAGTCTTCCGCTGCCTCAATGTCTGTGCAAGCATAACTGGTGGACTGTGGAGTAAAAAGAGATGCCAGTATCACACGTTTTATGGTCACACTCTCCAGAATTGACTGAGCATTCAGCTTTGGCTTGTATGTACAACTGGGCATGCGTTTGTGTTCCTTGTACAGCAGTGCTTTTTCTCCAGGGGCTGCTGGGTGGCTCATCCTTTTAGAGCACTGTTTCAGCGCATGGATGAGCCCCGTTGGCCTGGTATTGATCCAGGCTGACCAGTGCCAACTGTCCGCAGCCCCACTGATGCATAAGCAGTGTTGGCGATGCCCAGGGATGGAGTACACTATAAAAAATATCTGTCTTAACAAGTGTTTTAGTCTTGTAATGAGAATTAAAATCTTATTTTTTTCTCTAAAGTTACTTTTTTACTTGACAAGTGAAATTATCTACGAGTAGCCTAATAATCCGTTTAAAAGCAAGATTAACTACAGAGAACCTGGTAGGCCTACATCCCACAGTATGCTACTCTGTTGCTGCATAACGCAATTTGCTAAACTATGAAATACAAAATAGCAAACTACTACATTAACCTGTATGTATTAGCCTATACACCGTCTTTTCCATTCTGTATGTGCTTTTAATAATACCGCGATAAACATTAACGAGATTATCACTGAACGTTCGATGTGAATTTTGGGTAATATGATTTTGACGAATCTGCTCTTTTACAGACTCGCTCCCTTGAGAAATGTTGAGGGTGGAGGGGCTATGTCAGAAACTTCACTTGGCTTTCTAACGGATTGGACTCACACTTAAAATGGAGACTGAGGGTACATCCTGGTCTCAAAAGGGATTCCCCCAAGTGAAGTTTGCACGTGAAGTTTACAAGGGTGGAACAAAAACTGGATTGGGACGCAGCCAGGGTTTCCGTGCTGTTGTAGTTTTGACAGCTCCGCGTTATCATAGCTATGATGCAGCTTTAGCAAAAACGGGTATGCAGTAACAGACTAACCTTTTTATAGTCATTCGTTTTTTGTTTTCAAAGAGGGCATTTCCCGGTATAATTGCTGACTTGTGGCGAAAGTGCCGCCGTGGTGATAGATTTACCTTAACATCTGTCCGATGTCGTCGATTTTCACGGTAAGAAGAAATTTTATGACAACGTCCTCTGAGTGACGAGTTAGGGGCTGTGTCCACAGAAAGCGTTTTTTGAGCTGCCAGCGCCTTTCTGCCAGCCATTTCTATGGTAAAGACGCGCTAGTAGCGCTCCTCTTCCCAGCGCCTCGCCTCGCGTTTTAGCGCTCTTGGTGGCTAGCGTTTTTTGGCGGAGCGCTCTGGGCTCCTCCAGTAGAAAATAGTTCAACATTTGGAGAGAAGCGCAGCTCATCAATGTCACTTTTTTTTGACCGACCTGTATTGATAAGACTGTTGTTATACCATCAGGCCACCAGAGGGCAGTGTATTCATTTGTATTGATTGCACTAGCGGACAGAAGTAAAGCATTCTGACATAGTGACTCGGTGTGTAAAGCCTCATCATTACATGGTACCAGGATAAATGTTAGAAAAAGGAGGAAAAAGATGAATTCCATCCGTCAACCTGAAGAGTTAAAGTTAACTGGAGATGTTAATGAAAGCTGGAAGGCGTTTAGACAAAGTTTGGAACTTTATATGGTTGCTATTGATCTGCAAGGAGATGAAAAGAGAAAAATAGCATTGCTGCTAACAGTAGCAGGACGCAGTGCACTCGACGTATACAATACGTTCGTCTTCACAGAAGATGAAAAAGACAAGTATGATGCAGTAATAGCGAAATTTGAGCAGTATTGCACACCGAGGAAAAATGAAACGTATGAGAGGTATGTTTTCAGAAACAGAGTCCAGAAGGAGTCAGAATCAATCGAACAGTACGTCACAGATTTAAGACTAAAAAGTCAGTCTTGTAATTTTGGGACTCTGTGTGATTCCTTAATAAGGGATCAAATAGTAATAGGTGTACAAGACAACAAAGTGAGGATGCATTTGTTAAAGGAGACAGACCTCACGCTAGATAAGGCAATCAAAATTTGCCAAGCTTCAGAGTGTGCAAAGGCACAAATAAAGACTTTTAGCCAAGACAGCGAGAGCGCCGAGGTGAATGCAGTGAAGCACGTGGGAAAGAGAGCGCCATCAAAGAGAAAAGAACAGAAGCCGACACAGAGCACGGCACATGACAGCAAAGGCTGCGAGAGGTGTGGCAACAGGCACATGCCAAAACAATGCCCAGCGTTCGGAAAGGACTGCAGGAAGTGTGGGGGTCGAAATCACTTTGCCAAGTGTTGTTTCTCCAAAAAGAAAGTGCAGCTCGTTGAACAGCTGAGCGACAGCGAGGAAGACGATGGTCCACCGCTTTTCTGCGATGCAGCGACGGTGGAAGGAGATCTCTCCAGGGATGAGTGGATAGCACATCTAAAGGTGAATGGTACAGAGGTTCCATTAAAACTGGACACAGGGGCGCAGGTAAACATCCTGCCCATGAAAGACTTAAAGAGACTGAAAAACAGGCCAAAGGTGCGAGATAAAAAGATAAATTTGAGAACGTATGATGATAAACCCATACCCACTAAGGGAGTGTGTAGAGTGAGCTTGTGTCACAAAGGGAAAACTGTAAATGCTCTTTTTGTACTTGTGGAAGGTGAGAGACAAGCTATATTGGGTTTGAAAACATGTGAAAAGCTAGGTCTAATCAAAAGAGTAAATGTCATAGATAAAGAGAAAGTGACAACAAAGATGCAAAGGGAGAAAATTGTTACTCCAGCAGGCTCTAAGGAGTCTACCCCTACAAGGTCTAGTGACTGGGTGAGAGAATACAAAGATGTGTTCAAAGGGATAGGCCGCTTACCAGGCGAGCATAAGATAAAGCTGAAAGAAAATGCAGAACCAGTGATACACCCAGCAAGAAAAGTACCCATAGCACTTAAGGAGAGGTTAAGAGAGAAACTAGATTCTCTGATAAAAGAAGGGGTCATAAGAAAAATAGAGGAGCCCACAGAATGGGTTAACTCCTTGGTGATACTAGAAAAACAAAATGGAGATCTAAGACTGTGCATAGATCCTAAGGATTTGAATAAGGGAATAAAAAGAGAGCACTATAGGCTACCAACTAAGTCTGATATAACCAGTGCAATGAGTGGAGCATGCTACTTCAGCAAACTTGATGCCTCTTCGGGATTTTATCAAATAGTTCTCGATGAGGGGAGTGCAAAATTATGCACATTTAACACACCGTTCGGGAGGCATTATTTCCTGCGGTTACCGTTTGGAATTAGTTCGGCCCCCGAAGTTTTCCATAGAACAGTGCAGCAACTGTTCGACGGGATAGAAGGAGTAGGTGTTTTCATTGATGATGTGGTAGTCTGGGGACGCACAGTTGAGGAACACGATGAGAGGTTACGCAGGGTTCTTGATAGAGCACAAGCATCTGGACTGAAACTAAACGAAAAGAAATGTCAGTTCAGGGTACAAGACATTACTTACTTGGGAGAGAGACTATCAGAGGCAGGCGTGCAGCCTGACCCAGAAAAGGTCCGGGCAATCTCAGAGATGCCGGAGCCAAGGGAAAAAAAGGACCTACAGAGAGCTTTAGGCTTAGTAAACTATCTAGGAAAATTCCTACCGAATCTGTCAGCAAACACAAGAGCTTTGAGAAGCCTACTAGAAACAGACACAGAATGGCAATGGAAGCCAGAACATGTAAACGAATGGGAGTGGCTTAAGAGTAGCTTAACCAAGGAGCCAGTCCTACAATTCTATAACCAAGACAAACCACTCAAAGTGTCTACTGACGCATCAAAAGCTGGTCTAGGAGCCGTGCTACTCCAAAAGCATGAGTCAGAGTGGTATCCAATAGCATACGCATCACGTACTATGACAGCCGCAGAAAGAAATTATGCGCAAATCGAAAAGGAAACACTAGGTGCAGTTTATGGCTGCGAAAAGTTTCACGAGTATGTATACGGAAGATCTGTGATACTAGAAACTGATCATAAACCACTAATAGCCATATCACAGAAGCCACTGGGTGAAGCGCCACCGCGCATCCAACGCTTAATGCTACGACTCCAAAAGTATGACCTCACATTTGAGTTCACACCAGGCAAGCACTTAGTGATAGCCGATACATTGAGTAGAGCTAGCCTACGCCACAGTAAAAGCACTACTGAGGAAGAAGTACAGATCCATGTTGACTCAATCAGAGCACACATGCCAGTCTCCAGTGAGAAATGGGCAGAAATAGCCAGAGAAACAAAGAAAGACAAGAAGCTAAGTAGAGTGATAGATCAGATGCACTCACATGACTACATAAACATGGAAAAGCCATACCAACATTTCAGGGGTGAACTGTCAATGTTAGATGGTGTTCTACTTAAAGGCACACAAATAGTCATTCCTACCTCTATGAGGGCTCAGATGGTCAGATTGGTGCACGAAGGACATTTAGGGATAGAGAAATGTAAGAGACGAGCCCGAGATGTTCTTTACTGGCCGTACATGCACAAGGACATTGAGGCGTGTGTGCAGCGCTGTGACATATGCCAGCGGCACCAGTACCAACAGCCTAAGGAGCCTATGAGGCCACATGACAGACCACAGGAACCTTGGTGTAAAGTGGGAATGGACCTTTTTCAGCTTAAGGGCAAGGACTACTTACTAGTCATGGACTATTATTCCAAATATCCGGAATATGCTTTGTTGTCTGACACAACAGCAGAGCAGGTGGTAGCCCGCACCAAAGCTATATTTTCCCGCCAAGGGATCCCCTTAACAGTTATCAGTGATAATGGACCACAATTCAGTAGCCAGTGTTTCAGAGACTTTTCTAAGACATATGGTTTTGAGCACATAACATCAAGCCCCCGGTACCCACAATCCAATGGGTTAGCCGAGAAAGGAGTACAAATAGTCAAACGCAGCTTGAAGAAGGCCATGGAAAGCAACGAAGACCCATACCTGGCTATTCTCAACTACCGGGCATCTCCTCTTGAGAATGGACTTTCACCAGGAGAGATGCTCATGAAAAGAAAACTACGGACGAGACTTCCATCAGCAAGGTTCAGGAAGGAGCAGAGGGAGCCAGCTGCTCAGGAAACAAAACAGATGGAGTACTACAACAGGACCACCAAGCCACTACGACCGCTTGCACAGGAGGAGATAGTGCGGGTGAGATGTGATGGACAGTGGGGACCGCTTGCAAAAGTGGTCAAAGAGACAACACCCAGGTCATATGAGGTGATCACAGAACATGGTAACACACTCAGACGAAACAGACGCCACCTACTGAAAGTGCCTAAGAAAGAGATCAGGGTCAGTGACAACACTGAAGAGATGACAGGCATAAGACATGATGAACAACCGGATATGACAATCATACACGCAACACCTGAGAATAATAACAGTACGGGTGACAGAACACAGAGAGAGGGTTTGAGGAGAGAAATAGTCAAACCTAAGAGACTCATAGAAGAAATGTAGTCTGAGAGGTAAACTAAGGAGGTTTTGAGTCAAAAAGAGAGAAAAAGAAAATAGTTCCTAAAGGGTCATAAATATTGCATAACTGTTCTTACTGCAATTGTTCTGAAAGATGTACAAGTGACAGAAAGGTAACTGATTGAAAGTTCTTAAGATTGTTGTTGTTGACAACAGATTGTTTGTTATATTTCAAGCAACTTATTTCAAGTTTAATAACTACTGTTATTTTGAAAAAAGGGAAGATGTATTGATAAGACTGTTGTTATACCATCAGGCCACCAGAGGGCAGTGTATTCATTTGTATTGATTGCACTAGCGGACAGAAGTAAAGCATTCTGACATAGTGACTCGGTGTGTAAAGCCTCATCATTACACGACCAATCAAAATCGAGGAAGAGGCTGGACTAAAAAGATCAACAAACATGGCAGAGGAGAGGCTGATTCTTGCGGTGTCCGACAACCCAGTAATCTACGACATTACATTACATTACATTACATAACATTTATTTAGCAGACGCTTTTATCCAAAGCGACGTACAGTAAGTGCGTACAGAGACATCATCAAGATCACTACAGAACAGACAAGGCAAAGCACATCCTTCGCATAATGTAGCAGCTATCCCTAGCAATGAACGTCGACTGTAGTTCACAGTAAGCTGTGGGCTGGCATTCATGTTTACCGTTATGTTAAACGTTATTTTGGTTAGGCTATTTGTACTAATAACGCAGATGACGCGGTGATCGTAACCTAGCAACAATAAGCGCTCCGTGCGCTTTTGGAAACGCTCTGGGCATTCATATTTTTGATATCCAAAGCGCTCCGCCATGAAAAAAACGCTTTCTGTGGACACAGCCCCTTAGGCGTTCCCATTGAAGGGGCATTCCCAAAGAAGAGGCGTTCCCTAAGCGCCTGCACACTGCAGATAGACCCTTCTCCATGTTACTCCGGTAGACAGAGGCTGACATATCCGGATTGGTGTTCGTTTTACCATCGCTTGCCAAAGAAAGTGAGTAAATTAACAGCTACAGCCAAAGCCAGAACAGATGACTAGCAGCTAGTGTTTAGGGGGGAAATAAATAATAAACTAGTGTTTAGGGAAACCGGTCAGCTGACGGCCTGCAAGAATGTAGGCTAAATAAAGAATACATTCTTGTATGTCTTATCAGTATCCGGGAAAGTAATCGAGATTACTTAAGTGTGCTATGTAACCAATTAAAAATCCGCCCACCATGTATCCACGTTTTGCTTTGAAATGCATAAAGTTTGATGGGAAACAAAGAAGTTTAGAACATCTCTGATTGTTCCCTGTGAGCAGTTAGATTTATTCTCTTGGGATCTCAATAAAAAGGAAGCTTTTGTCTCATCGCACTCTGCCTTGTGGAAATCTTCATTTGAAGAATAAAGTTTAATTGTAATTTCTACGACGTAAGGAGGGTAAAGCAATAGCACGTCCTTGCTTTCTTTCACTTTCTGTTTCTGGGCATGGCGAACGTACTGTGGCGGCCTGGGGGTTGTAAACTAGCCAGCTAGGACTGGGTAGTGAGCAGCTACCCGGTCGATGTGTAGATACTTGTAAATAACGTGCTGTGTGTGTTTTAATTGTGTTGTTAGCTTGTTAGCCGCGTATTGTGTTAATTGTAAACTTTAAACGTAACTGTAAACTGTAACTGACTTGTAACTGTCCCCATGACTCATGGAGATAGGGGGCGCTGCTCTGTGGCTGCCTCGCTGCGTTTCACACTGGCTTTTGTGTGTTTTTGCCGTGTTTTTATCTTGTTTTATCGTGTTTTACCGTGTTGTTTGTGTGGATGTGTTTGTTTCTTCTACTTCGCACCTCGCTTGTAGGCCTACTGAAGCTGCAATTATGGATTTCGCCTTATGGTGCATGATCGGACTGTTTGCAGTGATTTAAAGACCTATTTTACCCAAGGACTCAACCATGGCTATGCTGCTGGCGGCGTAGCCTGTGAAACCCAATACAGCAGAGAAACTCTACTGCTGTTACGCAGTCACATATCCCCGGACTATTCAACCGTTGTAGACTCAATACCGGACTTTCCTAAAATAAATCCGAAGAGAGATACTACACGGTCAGTTTCCTCAAATCTTCCTCACTGTGGTATATATACACCCAAAGGCGAATTTTAATAAGGCACTAGAATCCATTTTTAACCTCTCACAGAAACTTGAGTCACTTTCACCTGATGCACCCAAGTTTATTCTTGGGGACTTTAATAATTGTTCCATTAAAAAGTGCCTGCGCACATACTATCAGTATGTTGACTGCCCCACCAGGAAAAATAAGACATTAGACATGTGTTATGGAACTGTCAAAGACGCCTACACTGCCTCCCTGCTCCCACCACTAGGGGCGTCCGACCACAGTGTGGTCTATCTCCGCCCTGTCTATCAGAGGCTACTAGAGAGGGAGAAGCCTCAAAAGAGAACTGTCAAGGTGTGGAACAACGACAGCATAATGGCTCTACAGGGATGTTTTGACTGCACCCTATGGGAGGTCTTTAATAGTACTGATATTAATGATCATGTTACAGCAGTGTCTGATTATATCAATTTCTGTGTAGACTGTGTGATTCCTACTAAGACCTTTAAATCTTACCCTAATGATAAGCCTTGGGTGTCTAACAGATTAAAGAAATTGATAATTCAGAAGAAAAAGGCTTACAGAATCCAGGATGAAACAGCTAGAAGGGACACACAAAGACAAATAAAAAGACAAATACAGCTGGACAAATACAGCTACAAACAAAAGGTCGAGGCCTCTCTGGCATCTGGCAAACCCAGAGAGGCATGGCAGGGGATTAAAACCATGACAAATGTTCCACACAAGGGCAGAGGAAAACCTACCCTTGTCCTGCATGGTAGTGAGGGACTGGAGATGGCAAACCAGCTCAACACCTTCTTTTGCCGCTTTGAGAGTGACAACAGTGCCGAGGCTGCTACTGTGATGCCCCCCCCCCCCCCCCCCCCGCACACCCAACCCTATTATCGAGGAATCCGAAGTCTTTCACCTTTTTAGAAGCTGTAACTCACGAAAAAGCTCAGGCCCTGACAATATCTGTGGAAGTGTTTTAAAGCACTGTGCTGAACAGTTAGCACCAGTGGTTACTGACATTTTTAGATCCTCTTTTAATCTTCATAAAGTCCCGACCCTATGGAAAACATCCACAATTGTACCCGTGCCAAAAATCCCCAGACCTACAGGGCCCAACGACTTCCGTCCTATTACACTGACATCACTGGTCATGAAGTGCTTTGAGTGCTTAGTGAAAAGGTACATTGTGTCACAAACACAGTACCTCATGGACCCCCTGCAATTTGCCTATCAAGCCTCAAGAGGGGTGGAAGATGCAATTGTGACTCTATTGCACTTATTGCACACGCATCTTGAGAAACCAAAGACTCATGCCAAGATTTTATTTGTGGACTTTTCATCTGCTTTTAACACTATCCAGCCCAGTATTTTATCAGATATATTGGCTATTGAGTTTTTACTTGAAGCTGGCGTGATTTTATGGATTGTTGATTTTCTTAGCAGTAGAATTCAGCAGGTCAGAGTAGGTACGTCCCTCTCTGACAAAAAGATCACATGCACAGGCTCCCCCAGGGATGTGTTTTATCATCCTTATTGTTTATTTAATACACAAATTCGTGCACCAGCACTTTCCCAAATAGGCACTTTATTAAATAAGCAGATGACACTGCCCTGGTGAGCCTCCTATATGATGGGGAGGTGGAGCATGGACCAGTTCTTAACTACTTTTTAAATTGGTGTGAGAAGTCAAACCTTCTCCTAAACACTTCAAAAACAAAGGAACTGTCCATTGATTTTAGAAGGCTGCACACTTTTAACCCTACTTTTATCAATGGGGAGCCAATACAGTCTGTCACAGACTACAAGTACCTTGGCATTGTGCTCGACCATAAACTCAAATGGGACCTGTGGACTGACCTTATAAGTACTAAGACACAACAAAGAATGTACTTTTTAAAGAAATTGTTTTCTTTTAATGTCCACAGCAAAATGCTACAAATGTTTTACTGTGCTTTTATTGAAAGTGTTTTATCCTTCTGCATAATCTGCTGGTTTGGCAATGCTACTGAGGCACAGAAAAAAGACTGTCAGAAAAACCGTAACAACGGCCAGTAAACTGCTAGGAATTACATTACCTAGTATGGAATGTATCTACAGAGATAGAACGATGAAGAAAGCAAACAACATTGAGGGGTACCCGAGGCACCCCCTTGCCTCCTCATTTGTATTGCTGCCCATCTGGGCGACGATATTGCCCCCCTCTATTCACTAAAAATAGATCAAAATTTTCTTTTGTTCCACAAGCCATTAGGTTTTTAAACATGTAATGCACTAGCGTATCCATGCACTTTGACCACTCGTTTCAAAGGATGTCCAGCTGGTCTGGCCAGTTCTCCAGTTCTCCTCCTCCTAGTATGGGTATATGTACATGTGTACCAGTATGTCTATTTGTGACTTTTTAAAATTATTATATTTTTTTGTGTTGTCGTAATTGATTGACCAAATGCCGTGTGATTATGCTGCAAACCAATTTCCCCACGAGAACAAATACAGCTCTATTCTATTCTATTCTTCTGTCACTTAACTGTTATGTGTGGCTGTGATTGGCTAGGAACGTGTAAGTGTGTGCGCCAATCACAGCCGACTAGTTCAAATATAAGGCAGTACCTGAAGCGATTCGAGTTAGTTATAAATGCCAAAGAATTGGAAACATAGCCCAACAGTGCCGCGGTAAACAAAGATGTGCAAAATGTGGGGGAGAACACGATTACGGCAAATGTGAGAAAGGCGCTAAACTGCGATGTTGCAACTGTGGAGGAGATCATAGTGCTGCGTTTGGGGGCTGTGCCGTTCAGATTAAAGCAAAAGAGGTACAGAAATATAAAGTGATCAATAATATATCCTATGCAGAAGCTTTAAAGAAAGTAAATGATGAAATGCAAAGAACTGTAACATATGAAGAGGTGGGGAGAGGTGAAGAAGGTAGTGGTAGGCCTAGGCCTTTACCCCAGAGAACAAGCAGACCTAGAATACAGCAAGAAGACAGAAGTGATCCGATTGTACAGCAGACTCAATGTGTCCATAAATGTAAGGTTAAAGAAGACTCGTTGGTAGTGGATCAGACAAGTTTCATAGCCTTCATTTGTAAAATAATTAATGTGGCTACCAAGCAAGAGAAGAAAAGTGACAGAATTAAGACAGTGGTGAATGCAGCAGAATAATTTTTGGGTATTAAAGACCTGAAAGCAGAAGATATACATAAAATGCTTAAAGTAAACTCTGATGGAGGGGGGCAGGCTATTGATTAAAATTATTATGGTGATCCATTTATTACAATGGAACGCGAGAAGTCTCATTGCAAATGGCCAAGAATTTAAAAAATATATAACTGACGCAAAACCACAACCGGATATTATATGTGTACAAGAAACCTGGTTACGGCCCCATCTAGATTTTATTAGATTTTATTTTTTATTACCTCAGCCCAGTATGACAGGGTAGACAATCAAGGCAGTGGTTGTGCTACATTTGTCAAAGATAGTGTCGTCTTCCGAAGAATACCATCACCAGCAGACATAGAATGCGTAATTATTGAAGTGTGTAATGCAGGTGTCAGTCTCAAAATAATCAACTTTTACAACCCGTGCAAGAAGCTGAGTGCTGAAATGTTTAATACAATTGAACATGGTAGAGGAGAAATCTGGTGCGGTGATTTCAATGCACATAATAGCTTATGGGGCAGTATACATACAGACAATAATGGCAATGTAGTTGAAGAACTGTTAGAAGAAAGATCATTAGTATGTCTTAATGATGGAAAAGGAACAAGATTAGATATATACAGAAATATCCTATCATGTCTAGATCTAACGTTAGTATCTAGAAATATAGCATGCTCATGCAAATGGAACGTGGATGATAGTTCTAGTATAGGAAGTGATCATTATCCAATCTTCTGCTCTATAGAAATGAATATGCATGCCCAAGAAAGGTACGTGTTAGAAAAATGGTGCTTTGAAAAAGCTGACTGGGAAAAATATCAAGAATACTGCATAGAGGGAACTAAGTCAATTTCAATGAATGGTAGTATAGAAGAATGCTATTCTATAGTGACTAATTTAATTTTGAATGCTGCATCAAAGAGCATACCTATGAGTAGAATAACAGGGAAAAGGAAAGCGGTACCATGGTGGAATGAAGAATGCACCAAAGCTATCAGAGAACGAAATAAAGCATTACGAGTATTAAGGACTAACTTGAATCAAGAAAACTTAATGGATTATCAAAAGAAAAAAGCTCTGACTCGTAGAATTATCAAATCCAGTAAAAATAATGCATGGAGGGAATACTGTTCTACTATAGGCAGAAAAGTGAAATTAGGTGATGTATGGCAAATGTTAAAGAAAATGAGTGGCAAAAGGAAATATACTAAAATCCCAATCTTAGAGGATGGAGAAACAATAGCTGTAACAGATAAAGAAAAGGCTAATATATTGGGTAAGAGCTTTGCTAATGTACACAGTGGGAATCACTTAGACGATCTGCATAAAAAGAGAAAAGAGACAGTGATAAGGGAAAATCGTAATATACTTAGGGGAAAAAATAATAATATAGACACAAATCTTGATGCTGAGCTGACTATGAGTGAGTTAGAAATAGCGATAAATAACACTGGATACACAGCAACGGGGCAGGATCAACTAAGTTACGCTATGTTTCGTAAATTACCTGATCAAGTACTGAGAATAATACTGGAACTGTTCAATAAAATATGGAGAGAAGGATTGTTACCAAAAAGATGGAAGAGTGCACTCATTTTACCTTTTAACAAACCCGGTAAAAACCCAAATAATGCTGGAAATTATAGACCCATTGCTTTAACTTCGCATCTGTGCAAATGGATGGAAAAGATTTTGGTCCGAAGACTTAACTATTTTTTAGAAAGGAGAGGTTTAATTGCATCATACCAGAATGGATTCAGGAAAGGTAGGTCTTCCATGGACGCACTTGTTAAAGTTAGCAATGAAATAGAGAAAGCATTTAAAATGAAAGAATTGATGGTGATTGTTTTCTTAGAATCGTACGCTTTTTCGATATCAATGTGGAGGGAAGGGCTGTTAATTCAAATGAATAGAATGGGCATTAGTGGAAGATTTTACAACTGGGTACTAGATTTTCTATCAGAACGAAAGTTTAGAGTTAAGGTAGGACCAGAGTTATCTGATGAGTATGATATAGCTAACGGAATTCCACAAGGAAGTGTCATTAGTCCGGTGTTATTTAACATTATGATCAATGGTATATTCATGAATCTTGACAGAAGGATATGCTCATCATTATATGCAGATGACGGAGCTATATGGATTAGGGGGAGAGACAACACAAGTGTGCTGAGAGAGATTAAGAAAGCTATTTTAAAGGTAGAGCAATGGTCATACAATTGGGGTTTTAAAATCTCAACAAGTAAGTCTTGCTACATGTACATAACTAGAAAGAAAAAGATAGAAGAACAGTGTCTTCTTTTATATGGACAACCAATGGAAAAAGTAAAGGAATTTAAATATTTGGGAATTTGGGTAGATGAGAGATGTACATGGAAGACACGTGGAAAAACTAGAAACTAAATGTAAAAAAGTAATACATTTAATGAGGGCTATATCTGGATATACATGGGGAGCAGATAAGCAGGTATTAATATATATATAGGGCTTTGATGAGATCAGCAATTGACTATGGGTGTTTTGTTTATGGGGCAGCAGCTAAATCGTACTTAAACCGAATTGATAGAATGCAAAGCAAAGCCTTGAGGCTTAGCATTGGTGCAATGAGATCAACGCCATGTAATGCCGTGTTAGTAGAATCAGGGGAAATCCCACTAGAGCTCAGGAGAGACAAACTGGCTCTAACATATTGGATTCGGCTTAGAGGATGTGGGGATGAAAATGCCACTAAAAGTGTCCTAAACGAATGCTGGGAGTATAGATATAACGGAAATGGTTTTGGATGGAAGATAAAAGATAAATCAGAAGAATATGACCTAGATGGAATACATTTCAATTCCCCTACTCCAGTAAGTAATGTTCCCCCATGGCTCTTCCCTAAAGCTAAAGTTGATTTTAGTATCCTGGAACTAAAGAAAAATTGGGCGGAACACGAAATAGGATACTGTGCAAACCAGCATATAATAAACAAATATTCTAACTACCTACATATCTTTACTGACGGATCAAAAGATCAAAATGACCATGTAGGAATAGGAGTATAGATTTCACAATTTAAAATACAGTAGGAAAGAGAATGTCTGATAAATTATCAGTATATACAGCCGAGATGATGGCAGTGATTGTTAGTCTCCAATGGGTGGAAGAAGTGAGACCAGACAATGCTGTGTATTGATTCTGCAGCAGTTCTTTTTAGCCTACAGACAATTAACTCAATTAGGGAAGACCTAATATATGAAATGTTTCAATGTTTATTTAGAACGCAGAGAATGGGAATAGAAATAATATTTTGTTGGGTACCTGCACATGTGGGATTAGAGGGTAATGAAATTGCAGACAGGATGGCAAAAAGATCGCTAAATATGACGCACATAATTAATATAGCATTTGGAATAGGGGAAGGTAAAGCATTAATTAAAAAGAAAATATTGGAATGCTGGCAGAAAAAATGGGACGAGGACAGTAAGGGTAGAACATACTATAGGGTACAAAAGTCCGTTAGGGCACAGAGTGTTAAAGGGCGAAGCAGAAGAGAGGAGGTAGTTATATCGAGATTAAGATTCGACCACACTGGTTTAAATAAAACTTTATTTTTATTGGGTAAAGTAAATTCACATGTTTGTGCACATTGTAATATAACTGAAAACACTGAACATGTAATAATGCATTGTATCAAATATAAAGAAGAAAGGGAGCGTTTGCAACAAAGGGTAAGAGAGGTTGGACGAGGTTGGGATTTGGAAGGGATACTAGGAACAAATGGAGATAAGGTGTGGGAAGTACAGAGAGTGATAATAGAGTTCTTAATAGGCTCAGGATTGTTTAATAGAATATAGAATTTTACTTTACACTTATAATTTTATTTATTAACTTAATTTAATATCATAGAATAAAGAAAATGATATTATTTATTCTTTTTTTTTCTTTTTCTGGAATCCTGTTCTACATACTCCGGTACGGTAGGTGGCGGTATGCACCTAAAGTTGGTATTGAAATCCGCCAAAAAACACAAAGAAGAAGATTCGAGTTAGTTGAAAATGTGCTTCCAACTGTGAACAACGCTGAGCTGGATCCTGTGACAAACCAACGGCTCTTTTCTATGGGGGGCCAACAGTGCCAAAACTCTGTCCTCTGCGAGTGCGACTGCGAATGCAATTGCCTTATACTGTGCGCTTTAATTGGTCACAACATCTCACTCGCAGGTTTACTCGTGTCACTCATACGCACTGGCACTCGCAGTTGCATTCGCGTTGGCACTCGCAGTCGCATTCGCACTGGCACTCGCAGTCGCATTCGCACTCGCACTGGCAGTCGCATTCGCACTTTTATGAGTGTAGTTAGTAGCCTAGGCTACTAATTGTTAGCTTGCTGATATAGCTAGCATGCCAGACGGTTAGGTAACGTTAAGAAGATCAGTAGCCTATAGGCTACTTTGCTGAATAAAATACAGGAGGCTATATGGTTAGGCTACTGAATCAGTTCACTAACCTTAGCTAAATAGTTCGCAAGTTTGATCTTTGATCAGCTCGGGTAGCCTACTGTAGCCTATCTAGCTATCTGATCAGCTAAATTAGGCTAAATATAGGCCTATTATTTTTTATTAAAAGACGAAGATTTTGTTTTCCTGTCAGGTTGAACGTATTATGGATTTACTTGTAGTGTGCCAACAATGTCACATTCGAAGAATTTGACGTGGTTTATGAAAAGCTTGCATGAGTTCACCATTTACTTAGCTACTGAAATTATAATGCATGTTAATGCTTTTATGGCTCTCGTGCCGAAAAGAAATTTGACTGCCTGTCAGAATTTGACAGACCCTCGCGTGCACTCTGCATTATTACTTTCTTTGCGACTGTGTTCCTTCTCCTTTCGCGATTTCCGACTAATATCTTCCTTCTTTCGGTGCATGATCAAGCCATTCTGTGTCACTGTCCGTACAGATAGCCTACTCTTTTTCTCATTTGAAATGCTCGATTTTCGTGGAGTTCTGACATAGACCTAATTTAAGCAGCATACTTTGCAAGAATCAGCCTAGCCTACGTTAAAAGCGGATAAAATCCATGTAAATTAGGCTATCGTTTAAAAAAAAAACACGGCGTTAACGTAGGCTAGTGGAACATAAAATAATCGCAGTTTGACAGCTAGTCTACAAGCCCTGGGAATAGCCTACGATTCTTTGTTAAGTTCAATGTAGACATAATGTCCAGGACAGCATTATGCTGTGGTGACACATCTGGTCCTCTACTGTAGCCTACACCCTCAAAATGTTTTGTTCATACAGTGAGCACCATAATTCATTGGACAGTGACACATTTTTTGTTATTTTGGTTCTATACTCTCGCACTTTGAGTTTGAAAGGATACAATGACAATGAGGTTGAAGTGCAGACTGTCAGCTGAGGGTTTTTTCATCCATATCGGATGAACCGTTTATAAATTATAGAACCTTTTGTAGGCCTACATAGTCCCCCCCATTTTCGGGCATCAAAAAATATTGGACAGTTTAACATAATGTAGAATAAAGTAATAATTTTTAATATTTGGTCGCATATCCTTCGCATGCCATGACTTCCTGATGCCTGTGACCCAACAATATCAAAAGACTCTTGATATCTTATTTTCTGGTACTCCTACAAGTGATACTAGGCTATCACCTCTCTGCATTTGAACGGATCTCTATGGGAATTGGGGGGTTGGACTATATTTAGCTGTAAATTACACTGGAACAGTATGGTTGGCTAAATGGCTCTAAGTCATCAAGGGTCTGACGTATCAAACAAGCCTCAAACCATCTGCTGCCAGATATGCAGTAGTTATGGATGGATAACTTGAAGGGTTGTTTCTCCGGGCAAATATTCCTAAAACAAACTGCGATTGTTTTATGTTTCACTATAGCCTACGTTAATGCCGTTTTAAAAATAAACTATAGCCTACTTTACATGCATTTTATCTGCTTTAAACGTAAGGCCTAGGCTACTGATTCTTGCAAATTATGCTGCTTAAATTATGCCGGAACGCCACGAAAATCGAGCATTTCAAATGAGAAAATAGTAGGCTATCTGTACGGACAGTGACACAAAATGGTCCAATCATCCACCGAAAGAAGGAAGATATTAGTCGGAAATCGCGAAAGGAGAAGGAGCAGAGTCACAAAGAAAGTAGCTAAAACGCCTGGAACCCACCAGACGCGCAAGCGCACAGACGCTTATTGCGCGCGCAGATTTGAGCAGAACTGAACCCACTAGACGCGCAAAGGCACAAACGCTTTTATTGCTTTTTCGGAGCGCATTCCGTGAATGACATGAGACGCGCTATACAAACAAACAGTCTACATTCCGGATTTGTGAGCTTCGCTTAATAATGGATAAGTAAATATTGCTATTACATATGTCTTACTGCTTGACAGGTTAATTAAAATGAAAACTTGCATACTGTCAATATATAGTACATGGGAAAATAGTACACATGAATCAGACCAACAAACAAGTCTTCACTGGCTGGCAGCAAATGACCTACTTTTGATTTTTACTTCGTAGCCTATAGCTAATGTAATTATGTCATTATAACGAAATCAGTTGAGTGATTACCTTATCTCGCAATATTAATATAGTAGTTTTTTTGTTTGTTTCAATACGAGTTGTAAACATGAGGAAGGCAATTACGGTTTACCTCTTGCTCCAAATGCTCCTGAGGAGGAGAAGAATGTGGGTAGCTACACCCCATGAACTGCTTTGATCACACTTTACTTTGATCACACTTTTGATTATATTAAAACAAATATCTAAACTATATAGAATGTTGTTTTTTAAAAGCTAAATGTAGCAAACGAGACAATGCCTCCTTTATAAAGTCCGTTTGATATTATTTATTTAAGACAGTAATCAACATGTTCTAAACATTTAATTTTAGCAGAATTAGCAGCTATTTTGATTATGTAGTACCTGTGTATTGTGTATGTATGTATACTATAATAAAGAAAAAGCATTATAAAACGAGAATAACTGGTTATATGCTAAATGTATGACTTGATTTAACTTCATTCATCCCACAATGGACAATGGTGATTGTCTCTGTTCCCATTTTAATTAGGGCCTATATTAAAATATAATATGTATTAAAATAATTTATAACAATTGTAAAACTATTAGTAGGTTGAAAAAACATTAAAATGTGGTGATATAATGCAGATATTGAACATATTCAATGTATTTCTATGAGATTGCGCATGCGGATGGCCAGAAAATTCCGCCCGGAGCGGAAAAATCAGCTCCACGCCCACGAGCCGTCCGCCTGCCTGCCGTGCGTGTGTGGCCGGTGAGAACCGCGGCAATTTGTTAACATGGGAGCGGAAGTGAAGCGCAGCAGTGCGCGTGTGCGTGCGCTTGTGCGTCTGGTGGGTTCTAGGGGTAACCAGTTATTCTCGTTTTATAATGCTTTTTCTTTATTATAGTATATATATATATATATATATATATATATATATATATATATATATATATATATATATATATATGTGTTCAATGAATTAACCCTATGCTTACTTCTGTTTTTATTATACTGATATCACTGTATCGATTTAAGGTACTACATAATCAAAATAGCTGCTAATTCTGCTAAAATTAAATGTTTAGAACATGTTGATTTCTGTCTTAAATAAATAAATAATATTAAACGGACTTTATAAAGGAGCCATTGTCTCGTTTGCTACATTTAGCTTTAAAAAACAACATTCTATAGTTTAGATATTTGTTTTAATATAATCAAAAGTGTGATCAAAGTAAAGTGTGATCAAAGCAGTTCATGGGGTGTAGCTACCCACATTCTTCTCCTCAGGAGCATTTGGAGCAAGAGGTAAACCGTAATTGCCTTCCTCATGTTTACAACTCGTATTGAAACAAACAAAAAAACTACTATATTAATATTGCGAGATAAGGTAATCACTCAACTGATTTCGTTATAATTACATAATTACATTAGCTATAGGCTACGAAGTAAAAATCGAAAGTAGGCCATTTGCTGCCAGCCAGTGAAGACTTGTTTGTTGGTCTGATTCATGTGTAGCTATTTTCCCATGTACTATATATTGACAGTATGCAAGTTTTCATTTTAATTAACCTGTCAAGCAGTAAGACATATGTAATAGCAATATTTACTTATCCATTATTAAGCGAAGCTCACAAATCCGGAATGTAGACTGTTTGTTTGTATAGCGCGTTTCGTGTCATTCACGGAATGCGCTACAAAAAAGCAATAAAAGCGTTTGTGCCTTTGTGCGTCTGGTGGGTTCAGTTCTGCTCAAATCTGCGCGCGCAATAAGCGTCTGTGCGCTTGCGCGTCTGGTGGGTTCCAGGCGTAACGCAGAGTGGGCGCGCGTGCACGCGGGGGGTTGTCAAATTCTGACAGGCAGTCAGATTTCGGCACGGGAGCCATAAAAGCAGTAGCAGAATGCTTGACTTCCAGTAATGGTGAACTCGTGCAGGCTTTTAATAGACCACGTCAAATTCTTCGAATGTGACATTACTACAAGGAAATTCATAAGACGTTCAACCTGACAGTAAAAATAAATAAATAATAATCGTCTTCTGGCAAATGCGGACGAGCGAATGGTTGGATCAGTTCCCTTACAAATGTTCTCATCTGCTCCATTAAACTCAAATTGCATATTAATTAAAGTTAATATATTTATCTAAGCAACAGAAATAGGCTAATCATTTTGGGCTGATCATGTAATGTTCCGCTCCCTTCCTGTTCGTTTTCTGTATTTTCCTGTTTTCCCTCCGTGTCATGTTGGATCCTTTTGTCCGTGTTTTCCCCGCTGCTGCGGTCTGGGCGTTTCCTTCCCTGTCTTGTTCGTTTGGTTGTCTCACTTCCGCCTTTTCACTCCGTCCCCCCTCGTTGCATGCATTCCCTCACCTGGTGTCTTGTAATCACTCCTGCTGATTTTCCACACCTGTCCCTTGTTTAGTTCTATTATTAACCTCACTATTTAGTCCTTCGGCTGGCTGCCAGTCGGCGCCAGTTCGTTAACGTTCGTCACCCGGTGTTCATGCTCGTTGTTTTCCTGGTCGTGTTAAAGAGAACTACTCGCTTGGTCGGGGAATATTATCCCCGTGCAGCTTGGGTTCGGCTCCTAACTACAGTCTGGTAGTTAACCACCCCGTCAATTCTTGTCGTGCATGCAGCTAACCTGTTTCCCTTCTCCTCCATCTAACCCAGCTCCCATTCACCCGTGGCAGTGTTCGTTTCCCCCCGTTATCGTTGTGTGTGTTGCGGTACCTCCACCTCCAGCTCGTGTAGGCTCCGGGAGAGCTTGCTACCTGGCTACCCTCCAGTTGTTCCTGTCCGACCGAAGAAGCCAACGAGTTCTTCGGCACCGGCTCCTGGAGCTCTGGAGACAGTCAGCTCCTTCCGGACCTACCGCAGCTACGCCACACAACCCATCTCTGCCGTGCTTCACCAACCACCTCCCTCTCAAACCCTGCACCTCCGTGAGAACCTCCCGGTCATTCCCGTGCCTTCCCTTGCACTAACCCTACCTTTTGTTTTTGTTCTGTACCGGTGCAGTCAATCCGGTCCAGTTCCTGTCCTGCCGTAGTGAGCCGCTCCCCAGCAATTCCAGTCCAGGTGTGAGTCTCGCACCTACCTGTCCAGTCCAGTTCCGGTTTGGAACAAATCCGTTCCAGACCATTGTTCCAGTGTGGACCTCCCGGTCCAGTTCCAGTCCAGTCCAGTTCCGGTTTGGAACGAATCCGTTCCAGACCCCTTGTTCCAGTGTGGACCTCCCGGTCCAGTTCCAGTCCAGTCCAGTTCCAGTCCAGTCCAGTTCCGGTTTGGAACAAATCCGTTCCAGACCCCAGTTCCAGTGTGGACCTCCCGGTCCAGTTCCAGTCCAGTCCAGTTCCGGTTTGGAACAAATCCGTTCCAGACCCGTGTTCCAGTGTGGACCTTCCGGTCCAGTTCCAGTCCAGTCCAGTTCCGGTTTGGAACAAAACTGTTCCAGACCCAGATTCCGGTGTGGACCTCCCGGTCCAGTTCCTGTCCAGTCCAGTTCCGGTTTGGGAACGAAACATTCCAGGCCTGCCAGTCCAGCTCCGGCTTGGAGCAGCCCGTCCCGGGCTACATACTGTTCCTGTGTGATATCGTGTTTTTTCCCCTCTTGTACAGTGTTGGGACTACCCCAACACTTAATTTATTAAACACCCTCTTTGTGAATCTGTCTCCTGGTCGTTGCACTTGGGTTCGTCCCGTTTTTGGTTCGTAACAGAACGAACTGGCCAAAAATCATGGACCCAGCCGACCTAGAGCAAATTCGCCACGCCTTCTCCTGCCAAACTGCGGTCAGCGACCAACAGGGCCGACGTTTGGATGACGTGCTGGAGGTGCTGAGGGTCATCACGGAGCAAGTAGCACAGCTAGCTCTTCACCAGCCGCTTCCGCGTATTCCTGTGGGCCCTACACCGCCCGCGCCGGACCCGCCGGTGGATCCTTCTGTGCCCACTTCTCTCCGTGAGCCCCGCGTTCAACACCCAGAATTATACCGCGGGGAATTGGGAAAGTGTCGCGAATTTTTGATGAAATGCGACATTGTATTCCGGATGCAGCCCTCCTCCTTCGCCTCCGACCCATGTAAGATCGCCTTCATTATGAGCAGTTTGGGAGGTGGTGCCCTGGAGTGGGCTACATCCATTTGGGACAGCCAAGCCGCGCTCTGCATCAACTTCGCCGCCTTCACTGCTGAGATGCGGCGAGTGTTCGATCACCCTACCTGTGGGCGGGACGCAACACAACGCCTACTTCGGGTCCGTCAAGGAAGCCGCAGTGTCGCGGAAATGGCAATACAATTCCGTACCCTCGCAGCGGAGTCCGGATGGAATGACACCGCCCTTCAGGGGGCTTTCCGCCAGGCGCTTAGCGAAGAATTAAAGGACCAACTTGCCACCCGTGAGGAATCAACGTCACTCAATTGCCTTATTAGCCTGGCCATCGCTATTGACAACCGACTCCGTATCCGGGCCCGTGAGCGAGGGGGGAACTCCGGTCATCAGCATCAACATCAACAACACACTCGCTCGCACCCTTCTGCCTCTGGATCCAGGGCGGCGTCTGGTGTCTCTGAGGAAGAGCCCATGCAACTGGGCAGAGTTGCGGTCAACGCCGAAGAGCGCCAACGTCGCCTGCGATCAAGATCTTGTTTTTACTGTGGCAAACCAGGCCACCAGATCGCCTCATGCCCCATTCGCCCAAAAGAATAGGCTCGCCAGTAAAACTGGGCGTACTGACGAGCCCAATCATACCTTGCCATGCAGCTCAGAATCGCCTGGTCTTCAAGGCCACTCTCCTGTGGGGGGACAAGTCCGAAGTTTCGTCGGCCCTTATCGACTCTGGGGCCGACGCCAACTTTATGGACATCACCTTCGCCAGGAGGGCCGGCATCCCCACGGATCTACTACCCTCTCCCATCACTGCCTTTGCGTTAGACGGTAGAAGTCTGGGGTTAGTCACCCACTCCACCGTTCCCGTACAGCTCGTGTTATCCGGCAATCATAGGGAGAGTATTCAACTTCTGCTCATTAATTCGCAACAATCCCCCATAGTTTTGGGTCAGACCTGGCTCCGCCTTCACAACCCTCATATCGACTGGCAAGCCGGTCGTATCCTGGCGTGGAGCAGCCACTGCCTGGCTAGCTGTCTCCGTTCCGCTCTCCCCCCTCCGGGGTCCAAGAATTCCAGCACCAACTTACCCGAACCCGATCTGTCCAACGTCCCCAAGCAATATCACGACCTCTCCCTCACCTTCTCCAAATCACGCGCTCTGTCCCTACCTCCTCACCGACCCTACGATTGTTGTATCGACCTGCTGGCAGGAGCCAAGCTCCCGTCGGGTCGTCTCTACAGTCTGTCGGGCCCGGAGAAACTCTCCATGGAGGAGTATATTCATGAGTCCCTCGCCTCGGGCATCATCCGCCCCTCCTCTTCTCCTGTTGGTGCTGGGTTCTTTTTTGTGGGGAAAAAGGACGGCTCACTACGGCCCTGCATCGACTACCGAGGGCTAAACCAAATAACCATCCGCAACAAATATCCTCTTCCCCTTATTAATACTGCATTTGAACCCCTCTCGCAGGCCGTCATTTTTACAAAGCTCGACCTCCGTAATGCGTACCACTTGGTGCGTATACGGGAGGGGGATGAATGGAAGACTGCCTTCAATACCCCGTTGGGCCACTACGAGTACCTAGTGGTCCCCTTCGGCCTTACTAACGCCCCGGCAGTCTTTCAGGGCATGGTAAATGACGTCCTGCGAGACCTGTTGGGGAAAACTGTGTTTGTTTATATCGATGACATTTTGATTTTTTCTAAGTCCCCTCAGGAGCACATTCTCCATGTCCGGGAGGTTCTCCAGCGTCTGCTGGAAAACCAGCTCTTTGTCAAAGCAGAGAAGTGCTCCTTCCACGTCTCCTCAGTCCCGTTCCTCGGCTTCATCATCGAGGAGGGCAGCATCCGGGCGGATCCTGCCAAGATCAAGGCGGTGACAGAATGGCCCCAACCCACCTCTCGTAAGCACCTACAACAGTTCCTTGGTTTTGCCAATTTTTACCGTAGATTTATCCGTAATTACAGTGTCATTGCTGCTCCCCTAACCAAACTCACCTCCACTGCTTTTTCTTTTTGTTGGAACTCCGAGGCTCAGCTCGCGTTTGAACGCCTTAAGACTCGGTTTTCCTCAGCCCCTATTCTTTGTCACCCTGACCCTACCCGCCAATTTACGATTGAGGTGGATGCCTCCGACACCGGCGTGGGGGCCATTCTGTCCCAACGAGCCGCCTTGGACAACAAGCTCCATCCCTGTGCTTTCTTCTCCCGGAGGCTGTCCTCCGCCGAGCGGAACTATGATGTCGGGGATCGGGAGCTTCTGGCCATCAAGCTGGCTCTTGAGGAGTGGCGCCACTGGCTGGAGGGGGCAGGTAACCCCTTTATTGTTTTAACTGACCACCAAAACCTCATTTATTTAAAATCTGCTAAGAGGCTTAATGCCAGACAGGCGAGGTGGTCATTATTCTTTGCCCGATTCAATTTTTCTGTGTCCTACCGCCCCGGTTCCCGCAATATCAAGGCGGATGCCTTATCCCGTGTTTTTTCCCTTCCCTCCAGTCCTGCTGACCCCGAGTCCATTCTACCGGCTTCCTGTATGGTGGCTGCGGTCTCGTGGAGGATTGAGGAGATTGTGAGGTCCGCCCAGACTTCCCACCCTGACCCCCGTAGTAACCCTAACTCCTCCCTGTTTGTTCCCAACCCCGTCCGCTCCCAGGTCCTTGAGTGGGTTCACGCCTCCTGTCTGGCGTGCCACCCAGGTGTTGCCAGAACGACCACCCTCGTCAGGAGGAGTTTTTGGTGGCCCACGCTCAAGGAGGATACCCGTGCTTTTGTCCTGGCCTGCGCGGTGTGCGCCAGGAGCAAGGCTTCCCACCAGCCTCCCTCTGGTCTTCTCCTTCCCCTCCCTGTTCCGGGCCGTCCTTGGAGCCACATTGGCGTAGACTTCGTCACCGGTCTACCATTGTCAGAAGGCAACTCCGTCATTCTGACAATTGTGGACCGGTTCTCCAAGGCGGTTCACTTTGTTCCCCTCCCTAAGCTCCCGTCCGCCCTCGAAACTGCGGAGCTCCTGGTGTCTCATGTGGTCAGGCTGCACGGGATCCCATCCGACATTGTGTCGGACCGTGGGCCCCAATTCTCCTCCCAGGTGTGGAAGGCGTTCTGTGTAGCCCTGGGGGCCTCGGCCAGTCTGTCGTCTGGTTTTCATCCCCAGTCTAACGGCCAGGCAGAGAGGGCGAACCAGGACCTGGGGGCCGCCCTGCGGTGCGTCACTGCACGCAATCCCGCCTCCTGGAGCCGTTTTCTTCCCTGGGTAGAGTACGCCCATAACTCTCTTAAGAGTGCGTCTACAGGGTTGTCCCCGTTCGAGTGCTCATTAGGCTACCAACCTCCCCTCCTGTCGGCCCAGGAGGCTGAGGTAGCAGTCCCCTCCGTCAAATCCCACATCCTCAAGTGCAAACGCGTGTGGAGACTTGCACGCACCGCACTCCTGCGCTCGAATGCCCGTTCCCAACGTCTGGCGGACCTGCACAGGACCGCAGCCCCTAAGTACAGAGCCGGTCAGCAGGTCTGGCTTTCTACTTCCAACATTTCCCTTCCCTCCTCCTCTAAAAAACTTCGGCCCCGTTTTATTGGTCCCTTCCCTGTTGTTTGTCTCATTAACCCGGTTTCTGTTAAACTCTCCCTCCCCTCCTCCCTCAAGGTCTACCCCGTTTTTCATGTGTCACAGATCAAGCCTGTCGCCTCCAGCCCCCTCAGTGCCCCTACCCTCCCTCCTCCACCCGTCCGGGTCATCGACAACGCCCCGGCCTACACGGTGGACCACATCATCGACATCCGCCGTAAAGGTCGGGGCTTTCAATACCTCGTCGACTGGGAGGGGTATGGTCCTGAGGAGCGGTCGTGGCTCCACAGGAGCCTCATCCTGGATCAATCATTGATCCAGGATTTCCACAGTCGCTTCCCTCTTAAGACCAGGCCGCCAGGTACGCCAGGGGGCGTACGTTGAGGGGGGGGGTACTGTAATGTTCCGCTCCCTTCCTGTTCGTTTTCTGTATTTTCCTGTTTTCCCTCCGTGTCATGTTGGATCCTTTTGTCCGTGTTTTCCCCGCTGCTGCGGTCTGGGCGTTTCCTTCCCTGTCTTGTTCGTTTGGTTGTCTCACTTCCGCCTTTTCACTCCGTCCCCCCTCGTTGCATGCATTCCCTCACCTGGTGTCTTGTAATCACTCCTGCTGATTTTCCACACCTGTCCCTTGTTTAGTTCTATTATTAACCTCACTATTTAGTCCTTCGGCTGGCTGCCAGTCGGCGCCAGTTCGTTAACGTTCGTCACCCGGTGTTCATGCTCGTTGTTTTCCTGGTCGTGTTAAAGAGAACTACTCGCTTGGTCGGGGAATATTATCCCCGTGCAGCTTGGGTTCGGCTCCTAACTACAGTCTGGTAGTTAACCACCCCGTCAATTCTTGTCGTGCATGCAGCTAACCTGTTTCCCTTCTCCTCCATCTAACCCAGCTCCCATTCACCCGTGGCAGTGTTCGTTTCCCCCCGTTATCGTTGTGTGTGTTGCGGTACCTCCACCTCCAGCTCGTGTAGGCTCCGGGAGAGCTTGCTACCTGGCTACCCTCCAGTTGTTCCTGTCCGACCGAAGAAGCCAACGAGTTCTTCGGCACCGGCTCCTGGAGCTCTGGAGACAGTCAGCTCCTTCCGGACCTACCGCAGCTACGCCACACAACCCATCTCTGCCGTGCTTCACCAACCACCTCCCTCTCAAACCCTGCACCTCCGTGAGAACCTCCCGGTCATTCCCGTGCCTTCCCTTGCACTAACCCTACCTTTTGTTTTTGTTCTGTACCGGTGCAGTCAATCCGGTCCAGTTCCTGTCCTGCCGTAGTGAGCCGCTCCCCAGCAATTCCAGTCCAGGTGTGAGTCTCGCACCTACCTGTCCAGTCCAGTTCCGGTTTGGAACAAATCCGTTCCAGACCATTGTTCCAGTGTGGACCTCCCGGTCCAGTTCCAGTCCAGTCCAGTTCCGGTTTGGAACGAATCCGTTCCAGACCCCTTGTTCCAGTGTGGACCTCCCGGTCCAGTTCCAGTCCAGTCCAGTTCCAGTCCAGTCCAGTTCCGGTTTGGAACAAATCCGTTCCAGACCCCAGTTCCAGTGTGGACCTCCCGGTCCAGTTCCAGTCCAGTCCAGTTCCGGTTTGGAACAAATCCGTTCCAGACCCGTGTTCCAGTGTGGACCTTCCGGTCCAGTTCCAGTCCAGTCCAGTTCCGGTTTGGAACAAAACTGTTCCAGACCCAGATTCCGGTGTGGACCTCCCGGTCCAGTTCCTGTCCAGTCCAGTTCCGGTTTGGGAACGAAACATTCCAGGCCTGCCAGTCCAGCTCCGGCTTGGAGCAGCCCGTCCCGGGCTACATACTGTTCCTGTGTGATATCGTGTTTTTTCCCCTCTTGTACAGTGTTGGGACTACCCCAACACTTAATTTATTAAACACCCTCTTTGTGAATCTGTCTCCTGGTCGTTGCACTTGGGTTCGTCCCGTTTTTGGTTCGTAACAGATCATAGGCTAGTACCCGAGCTGATCAAAGATCACGTGAACTTGCAAACTATTTAGCTGAGGTTAGTGAAATTATTCAAGTAGCCCAGCGAACTGTATTTTATTCAGCAAAGTAGGCTAGCCTATATTGATCTTCGTAACGTTACCTAGCCGTCTGGCATGCTAACTATCAGCAAGCTAACAACTAGTAGGCTACTAACTACACTCAGAAAATGTAAAGGCCAAGAGGTGCTATTACTCTGAAACATGTAGCCTAGGTTCATGTTTTCAGGACGTTACATTTTAAATCTTCCATTTCTGCCAATTGCGATATTTCTCTGTATCTTCCTTCATTAAATAGGCTCGCCTACTCTACTTCTAGCCTACTCTATGGCCGCGTTTGACATTTCTCTGTTGTTCTTGGGATTGTATCGCCACCCTGTGGATTTAAATGCTAACTGCAGTGGTATAATCATGAGAGAGCAACTGCGAGTGCCAGTGCAAGTGCTACGAGTAAACCTGCGAGTGAGATGTTGTGACCAATTAAAGCACACAGTATAAGGCAATTTCATTCGCACTCGCACTCGCATTCTAACTCTCATGATTATACCACTGCAGTTAGCATTTAAATCCACAGGGTGGCGATACAATCCCAAGAACAACAGAGAAATGTGAAACGCGGCCATAGAGTAGCTGCTAGCTAACAGAGTGGATCCAGGACAGTGTCTCTGGTTAATCCACGTACAAGGGTGTTCAGGCCGGGTTTTTGCCCAGTTCTTCTGTTGCTCTCTACAGCGTATTTGTGAAAGTTCTCTGTAAAAAGCGCTATACAATATAAATGAAATTGAAATTGACTTGAAAGTTTCCAGCCCAAACCACTGCAGATAGCCCACTTTTTTATTTTTTTATTACATTTATTTCGTCCTTTTTTATATTTCCGTGGATACATTTGCTTATTTATTTCGGTTAAAATCCTTCTGTTATCCTCCAGATAACTATTCTGTCAAGGATATCGACGATATGCGTGGCTGTTATTTTCTAAAACGAACCAGTTTTAGCTGTGAAAATGACCCATTAACACGGAGGAATTGTTGACGTTAACTAGGTCGTCTTAGAATCTTTATCTCCAGAGAACCTAACTACAACTAGCAGGCAGCTTCGATTAGCTGTTTTAGATAAATAATTACGTTTTAGTTAATTACGTCACCCTGATCATTTTTGCAGCCTGGTGTTCTGTCGATTTGTCCTACCTGGGGGGTGTACTACGAAGCAGGATTTCTGAGTTTGCTGGATAACTGCACTGAGTAAAACCCGGAACCCTCCCAAATCTGGAACATGGACTGAAGCAAAAAGAGCTGTTCCGGGTTTTACTTATCCAGCTAACTCAGAAATCCTGCTTCGTAGTATACCCCCCTTGTCAAAATATCCTACCGGTAGAGTCATGTATTTTTCAAAATTGTGTAGTAGGCGGAGACAGGCTGAGACAGTGGGTGTACTTACTCTTTAAAGCTTCTAAAGCTGAAAAAATCAAAAAAAAATTTCAACGTACAAAAATGGCAAGTTACTCACGCACAGCCTCCAACACTGTCTTTAATTACAACTTGCAAAAGCTAGGCCTGCCGTTAAAAGTATTGATATCAAAATGAGGCCAAGTTACAACCAACAATATTGACTATGGTAGCTCACACTAATTAAACTAGATCTATTCTAAAACAATGCTATCATATTTCCTAAATTGTTTAATGTACCTTGGCCCTGTGTTTTTTCCATCTTACCAAGAAGAAGAAAAATTGCAAAAATAATAAGTTTGGGGCTTGACACAAAATGGCATTCAGGACTAATTTAAGACTGGCCAGTGCCCTTTGCACAGTGTCAAAAGCATCCTGCAAGTATAAAAAAGCTTGTCTTGCTGCGTGACACAAAATGTTTTTCTAACGTTAGCTAGCTACTATTATTACTAAAAATGAATAGCCTATTATTAAAGCCAAAAATACATTGAATTATACAATTAGGCTAACTGTGGCTAATTACTAGCTAGCTATCATTGATCAGCGAAGGCTTGATCCCTCTGGCTTATCTGAGCCTCTCCGACTGGCCTGCACAGCCTGCTCCCTCTGCTCGGTCGGCTCCTCCTTATTTCCGGTTCCAGAGGCATTCTCTCTATGGCTCTGCTTATTGGATACAACCACAGTTCTATCTAGTTCTGTGGCTACAACCTTCGAGGATACAACGGAATCACTTGCGTAGCTACGTGTGTCCTTATTCACGTAGCTAGCACATTCTTGCCCGTTACTAGCCTGCTGGCCGTCTTGGATCTCACGAGCAAAGCCACGTTGTTGCTCGCGCTCTATGTGTCTGTGTGTGAAAAGTCCATAGGTACCATAGTTATTTTGTAGGTACACACAAGTGGCCACGGGAGTGCGCAACAAGGGATTTTATTGTTGCTAAATCGACTCTTTCGTTCCGGATACTGAACTGATGCTTGATATGTAATGGACATAACATATACAGTGTAGTTAATAGACACAACTGCAATTTTAAAATGGAAACATATTTTTATGCGTGAGAAATTAACGTTTATAGTGAGAGCGTGAGAAATTACCAAATTGCGTGGGTGTCACGGTCATTGCGTGAGAGTTGGCAGCCCTGGTGTGTGTGTGTGTGTGTGTGTGTGTGTGTGTGTGTGTGTGTGTGTGTGTGTGTGTGTGTGTGTGTGTGTGTGTGTGTGTGTGTGTGTGGGTGTGTGTGTGGGTGTGTGTGTGTGTGTGTGTGTGTGTGTGTGTGTGTGTGTGTGTGTGTGTGTGTGTGTGTGTGTGGGTGTGTGTGTGTGTGTCCTGAATTGACCCGTCGCTAAGCCCCGCTCCCCTTGATTATTGTTGCTATGTCCCTGTCAAGCTTTCTGTGTCCGTCAGTGAACTTTCAGAAACTGGAGCTCTCTTCTCTTTCAGGATATTTACAGAAGATGAGATATTAAATGCATTATTTGCTATAAATGTAAATAAATCCATGGGGGGGGGGGGGGGGATCAATTAGACCCTAGTAGTTTACGACTTGCTGCTCCACTGATTGTAAATCCGGTAGCAAATATTTTTAATTTATCACTTATTACTGGGACTATTCCCAAGGTATGGAAATCTGCACATGTTCTGCCACTGTTCAAAGGGGGTGATTACAAGTGAGGTAAATAATTATCGACCAATCTCCAAACTGTCTTGTTTAGCTAAAGTGCTGGAGTCATTGGTAAATCAGCAACTGCGCACTTTCTTATCCATAAATTACATTCTAAACCCTTTTCAATCTGGATGTGCAGCCCTATTCATTGACCTATCAAAGGCCTTTGATACGGTCGACCACACAATCTTATTAGACAGATTATCCTCCATTGGTCTAGATGATAATGCCTGCAATTGTTTCCGTGATTACCTGACTAATAGGACTCAGGCTGTGGTAACAGATGAGGTGAGGTCACCCTGCCTGGTGGTCAATAAAGGGGTACCACAGGGGTCTATTCTGGGCCCTTTATTGTTCACAATTTATATAAACAATATTGCCACTAAAATAGAGAACTGTAATGTTCATTTCTATGCTGACGATACAGTACTTTATTCCTCAGCGCCCACTAGCAGACAAGCTTTTTTATACTTGCAGGATGCTTTTGACACTATGCAAAGGGCACTGGCCAGTCTTAAATTAGTCCTGAATGCAAGTAAAACTAAGTTTATGATCTTTTCTATACAGAACATTGACCCCACTGATGCACAATTGTTTACTTTGAACAGTGTTGAGATTGAACGTGTCCATAAATACAAGTATTTAGGTATCTGGTTAGACTATGATTTGTCCTTTAGGTCACATGTTACAAATTTGGCAAACAAGCTTAAACCCAAAATTGGCTTCCTTTATAGGAATAAGTCTTGTCTCTCTATGGGCAACAGAAAAAGGATTGTGCAGGCGACAATATTGTCAGTTATCGACTATGGTGATACACTTTATATGCATGCCTCAGCCTCTGTTTTGAAGCCATTGAATGCCGTTTATCATAGTGCTCTGCGATTTATTATGGGCGAAAAGAGATTTCGGTCTCAGTGGGTCCCCCCTGCTAAAATAAAGGTTAATAAATAACATGGTGTTCTCAACCATAAAAGTATATTAACTACTGAAGGAAATATTTAGCAACTTTTGGGAAAATGTATCTTAGATTTCATATCTGTAGTTTAAATGCTAGCTGAATTGAAGTAGATTTTATGATGCCAGCAGCATTGGTTGCGCTATAGTGTGCTGTGTCATAGCGACTGAGATGGCCATTGCAGAACATTGATTTTGTTGTCACTGAATCATTTGTGTGGATTTTGAGGTTTGCTTTCGGTCATTGTCATGCTGGAAAGTCCACCTACGGTCAAGTTTCAGCCCTCCGGCAGGGGCAACCTAGCCTGGCTAACGCTCGAGTCTGGACCATACTCCAGGGGCTTACTAAAGGGACTGTGCGCTCAGGCAACCTATGCTGTATCTGACCAAAACGCTCAATTCTGGTCTCATCTGACCACAGCACCTTCGTCCAGTCATAATTTAAATGACAATTGGCAAACTACAAGCACTTGCTTCTGTGTCTTGGGGTCTTGGGGTTTGCTTCTCTCACCATCCTCTTCCCTATCATGGGGGGCAAAATTCTTTTGCGTCCTCTATCTGTCAAGTTTTCAACTGTTCCATATCTTTTGAATCTTTTTGAATAATTGCCCTGGCAGTGCGTGGTGGTATTTTCAATTGTTTGTGGATCTTCTTGTAGCCATGTCTATGACCATCTGTTACGTCCCCATGCTGGCCCTTTAAATCCTTTGCATGCTAACGAGTTTCCTTCAGCTCACCTGAGGCTTGATTGGAAATTGCAGACACCTGTGCTGGATTTTTCCAAGAGAGATACATTGGTAGTGTTCTCTAAAGGTTTTTGATTTTCCCTTTGTTGGTTTGGTTTCATATAATCTTAACCAAATGTGACGCGGTATGTCAAAACCAGGCGGAATTGGGCAAGAGGTCAATTTTGAGTTATTGGTATATTAGTAAAACATAGACCTTGCACTTTACAACTCTGCTTTCTTTTTTCAAATCGGATATTCCAAAGCGAAGTTATTAAGATTTTAAATTGGACCGTCTGAAACATCGAAACTGAGAAATAGCCCTTTAAAGTTTGAGTTTAAACAAAACAAGTTGGTTAACAATGTTAGCGTACCGAACCCTGTTATCGGGCGGAAACCAGACATTTTTGTGATCAACATACGATACTGATATTATTCTGGCACATACCATTGAACATATTATATTTATTATGTTCACAAAACGATAAGCTAACTTTTAAGCCAATAACCATGTAGATGTGACCGGTAGTTTTTTTGTTTTAACGTCTTTTAGATTAGAAAGTACTGTCAAAAAAGGGGCGCCCTTTATCGGGTGGCTCTTGTAGTGCATAAACAAGCTCACGATTATTGTTGTTTTAATAATCAATTAATAGTTTATTTCATCAAGAAAGATACCGTTTGAATAACCAATATGTTGGCAAAATAGCTGGCTAACTGGATAGTTTACCTGACAGTCCGAAAGATGTCGATATTGGGTTTATTTCTTCACAAAACGATAAACTAAGTTTTAAGCCAATATTAAACATGTAGACGTGACCGGTAGTTTTTTGTTTTAACGTCTTTTAGATGAGACAGTAATGTCAAAAAAGGGGAGACAACTATCGTTTATTGGCTTAAAAGAGATAGGCTCAATCGCATTGGATTTATTTCTTTACAAAAACGATGTTAACTTTTAAGCCAATAACGTGTTTTTTTTTTCCGTTTTAACGTCTTTAAGATGAGACGAGACTGCCAAAGAAAGGGCGCCCATTATCGGGCGGCTGTTGTAATCCATAAACAAGCTCACGATTATTGTTGTTTTAATAATCAATTAATAGTTTATTTCATCAAGAAAGATACCGTTTGAATAACCAATATGTTGGCAAAATATCATCATGCGATTTTACGTTAGCAAGTGAGCTCGAAGTTACGTTAAATTTGGCGTCATTTCCAAGCAAAATCTCGAACAAGGCATCATTTTGTGAAATTATATGCCTCTCTAAAAGTGTTTAAAAAAATACTTTGTCGATGAAATTTCAGTTAGAAACTTTTACAGAACATTTTTAATATTTGTAGCATCATAAATGTCCAAAAATCTCTAAACCCCTAAAATTCACCCTCAAGGCATTTTGCAGCTGTTCCTCCGTTCGTAGCTTTGCCCAATTCCGCCTGGTTTTGACATACCGCGTCACAAATGTTCCCATTTGGTTAAGATTATTTTTTTAAACTGCTAATTTCAAGTTGTAGCATATGCAGTGCTTAATATATGTTGTAGTTTGTCGCGGTTGCTGTGCTGTAGGAGTGTTCTTCTGCGTGATTCCCCATTTTAAAGGACAGTTTTAACTTTGCTTTTGCAGTTTTGCTAGTATATTCATGGTTTGCGTTTGAAATAAGTTTGCGTCATACAAGCAGAGGCACCTCTTACCCATGGGGTCTTGCGGCTGTTTTAATTCCAGAGATCCAGGGGCACTGGTTAAGATCAATGGCATAATGGATTCCACCAAGTATCAGGCAATTTTGGCTGACAATGTGGTTGCCCTTCGAGCCGGGGTCGTAACACCATCTCTCTCTTTTGAACTGCCAGTTCTATTGTTTTCTTCATGGTGCTGGATGACAAAGGCTTTATCCCAAACCGCATACTTCCATGCTCCGAGCACGCATAGCGAGCACGCATCCATCTTGGATTGTGAGTCCAAAAAGTGCCGGAGTACGGAGCACGGATAAAATACCCGGATGCGTGCTCCGTTTAGTCAAAATTCGAAGTATGCGTGCTCCGACCAGAAAAACATCCCATCATTCCTTTCGAGAAAAAAGTCAAGAGACTCAAGACCAAAAATGTATTATCGTAATGGAGGATGAGAATATTGACGGTGCCTCTCCCGAGGCTTTCTACAAATGTTAGTCATTTCAACATTTTTATATGAACATTTTCACAAGTTTGAAACATCTGGCACAGCACTATTTCTGTTAGTGTTTTAATACTGAGCTAGCACAATAATTAAGATAACTTCTATTTCCAGCTAGCTAGCTTTCGTTATGTAAATTGCAATGCAATTTGCTCGGTAACAGCTAGCTAGCTAGGTAACGTTCGCTAACATTAAATGACAGTAGGCTACTAACGTAATATCTATATTAGCCAGATAATGGCGTTAGTCGTAGATATAGCTATTCCGAAGCACGAAGCATTATTTAATATTCGTATTCGAATTTATTCCCATATGCTATAACTGACTTGCTAGCTAGCTGGATATCAACCCACTGACTAGCTAGCGTCGCACTAGTTACCGTTAGTTAACTTCGCTATAACACTAACATCACTTGTGTTTAATGCTAGCTCATGTTAATATTTGGTATTGATGCATTATATTTTCTGGTTTTCCATTTGTGACACTAGGGACATAACGTTACGTGTGTAGCCCCAGCCATGGTCCCTCTTGTTGGGGAGCATCCCAACGAGTGCACGGATTGCCCGTCGGGATAAGCGGAAGACTGGCTGGAGATCCTGGTCGTCATCAAAATATTTGGCAAGGATGGGGACATTGACAATGATCCTGCCATAGGTTGCAAGGCTCTCTCCCTAGAGACAAATTTCCCAAGTTAATAAATATACTCTGCCTAACTTCAGTGCGTCTGTCTATTTGTGTAGTATTGACACCTAGTGGTTCAGATTGGAAACTTAAACGGGGAAAACTACATTAGGAGTTTGTAAATGAATAAAGTGCTACAATGTGAATGAACAGCACAATATGCGATGTAAAATAATCATTTTTTTCATATACATTTAAGTTTAATGATATGTAATGTTAACCAGTGTAGCTAGCTAGTCGGCTGTATAAGACAACCTACGTCGGTGCTGACAAGCGCAATTGTTCTACGAAGAGAAGCCCTCCTCTTCACCCCAGCTCTCCGGATGGCTTGCTTTCGTCGGATGCCGTTTTAAATAATGATCCACCGTCTTATTCTGGCAGCAGCCCGTCTTTTCTCCGTTTCAATTGAAAACCACCCCAGAAGCAACACCACCGCCACAAACATGGCTGCATTTCTACTAACTGCGTACCCAGTTGTTCACGCTCTGGTAAACAGCGCGAAAATAATCAAAACACAGACGATTGCTTACAATGCGAAGACTATTTTATTATGGGGTTGATTGTTTACTTAAAGGTATCCAATGATGTAATGAATAGGCTGTCTTCCTAGCCATCGTTGCTTTCCACTGACTTTTCTGGAATAAGAACGCTAGCAAAAAGGATAATTCAACTGTTGCGGATATTGATGATTATATCACAAATATATAATATAATAACAGCCGATACAGTAGGCTACAATGCCAGCGAACGACGTTATGCCTCTCAGGTTTACCCTACTTACTCGTCCACATTTCCCGATAGCTACGGGAAAGGTTAAAGGTTATAGGTCGCCACGAAGTGCGTTCCACGACTGTGCAAAACTACAACCGTACTTCCATGCTCCAGAGTGCGAACTCCCAAACCTTGAGTGCGCACTCGGGAACACGGTAGTGCGGAGCATGGAAGTATGCGGTTTGGGATACAGCCAATGAGATATTGCATGTGTGTTACCTCATTTTTATACCCTAGTGAAACAGGAAGTGATGTAATGACACAATAGTTCCTTAAGACTTAGATAAACTTAAATAAGTGGAATTTCATTCCTGGTTTAACTTTGGTAGATTTTATTTACAATAATCGTTAGGGGTGCCATTAATTGCAAAACCTTGATTTGGAGGAAATTGATTTTAATTAAATGTATAAAAGATTTTGGTTCCATTGAAACATTAATTAAGTACAGTATTTTGTATCAATAATGTTCTTATTTGTTTTTTTTAATAGGATTTTTAGTGCATTTCCACCAGTCAGGGGCCAGTAACTCTGGAGCCCATGCATATAGCATCATGTGCATTGTTTACTATGGCTCCTGGTTCCTTATGGCAAATTACAAATAAAAATATAAGGGCTGATTACATCCAAAATATTAACTATTCAGTACTACAAGACATTTAAGGTTTGCAGTTTGTGTCCCTGTATTGTATAACAAGGACAAATTCTGAGCAGATTGTTCTTGTTCACAGTCATGGATTCTCAGGATATTGAAATTGCAGCCCTTGGACGACCCCTGTACCTTGGCATGCTGTACAATTGTCTCAAAGACACCTTTATCCCAGGTAATGTACCTGTTATACACACCTATATCCCAGATAATGTACCTGTTAAACACACCTATATCCCAGGTAATGTACCTGTTAAACACACCTATATCCCAGGTAATGTACCTGTTACACACACCTATATCCCAGATAATGTACCTGTTAAACACACCTATATCCCAGATAATGTACCTGTTAAACACACCTATATCCCAGGTAATGTACCTGTTACACACACCTATATCCCAGATAATGTACCTGTTAAACACACCTATATCCCAGGTAATGTACCTGTTAAACACACCTATATCCCAGGTAATGTACCTGTTACACACACCTATATCGCAGGTAATGTACCTGTTACACACACCTATATCGCAGGTAATGTACCTGTTACACACACCTATATTGCAGGTAATGTACCTATTAAACACACCTATATCCCAGGTAATGTACCTGTTACACACACCTATATCCCAGGTAATGTACCTGTTACACACACCTATATCCCAGGTAATGTACCTGTTACACACACCTATATCCCAGGTAATTTACCTGTTACACACACCTATATCCCAGGTAATGTACCTGTTAAACACTCCTATATCCCAGGTAATGTACCTGTTAAACACACCTATATCCCAGGTAATTCCTTTTTTACCCCACAAACGTAGCTCAAATTCTAAAAACTATAATTTTAAAAAAAGACATAGGGAATACGTTAGGCATGACATGGACTAATTATTTTGAAGGATCACATTTCTGTTTATGGTAGTTTTTCAGGGAGATACAGTGACTAACTAAGTTAGCTAGATAAAAACAAATGGTTAGCTATTACTCCTAGTTAGACATGTCCACAATATTATCAGTAATGAAGCTACAAGCGCCACCATGTCAGCTATCAGCTAGTAACATTAATACTGTCAGTATCACCATGGCTCCTTGTAGCTGGAGTGACTAGCTTAGCTAGTGAGCTAACATTAGCTAACTTCTTGGCTAGTTAAACAGAATAGTAAACTAAATTCAGCCACATTCGCTAGCTAGCTATCGTCGAAGGGATATGTTACACTGGTCCAGCCCATAGCAGCCACATTGGCAATGTTAGCAGTTCAGTAACAGGCTAGCTATTATTTCCCATCAAGCAGCAATCTCAACCACTGAGAAGCAATGGGCTGCAAACAAAATCAACCAGCCAGCTAAACAATACCACAATGTCTGCCAAGCAGGCAACCAGCGCCACTCACAATGGCCTCTGGTACCTAACCTAACATAATAAACTTTATTTATACAGCACCTTTCATACAATGTTTTGCAGCCCAAAATGCATACAGAGAAAGACAGCTCGTAAAACACAGTAATAGAGTCATTTTGACATATAAATACAAATAATCAGGCAACAAATAGATCAAATAAAACACCAGTTTAAAATAATATAACTTTAAATAAAAACAGAGGTGTAAGTAGAATAAAATAAGAAAAAAAAAAATAAAATAAAAAAATATTATTATTTTTTTTTTTTCAATTATTACTATCCACTGAGTCATGTTATGTGCACTGAATGCTGTTAGTTTAATGTTACCTGTTTCATGGAGGACCTGCCTGCCTGCTAGCTAGCTCGGGGAGAGATATCCAGTGTTCATTTCCATTTATTTGCAAGGCTCAAAATGCAGTACAAAATCCAAAAACTGGACACTTAGGTAATGGTAGTTTACGACCGCTAGCTAGCGCAGTAACTAAGTGATCTGGAAAATGGCCAGATTTAGCAACCGATAACCCGAAAATAAGCAAGGCGCAAAATGTTTCAAACAAATCCTTCTTTATAGAGAGATTATTTATCTAATTTGAAAAATACTAAATAAAATTTAAATTTAACTAAAATATAATCTGTTGTTGTTTGTCATTATTCAATCTGTTTTATTTCCAATGTGTTATGAAAATTGTAATGTTATGTCATGATTATGTTATGTACAGTAGCTATGTCATGATTATGTTATGTACAGTAGCCATGTCATGATTATGTTATGTACAGTAGCTATGTCATGATTATGTTATGCACAGTGGCCTATGTCATAATTATGTTATGTACAGTAGCCATGTCATGATTATGTTATGTACAGTAGCTATGTCATGATTATGTTATGTACAGTAGCTATGTCATGATTATGTTATGTACAGTGGCCTATGTTATGATATTTTAAATGTTATTTTGTCTCATTCTGGACTATTAGGGTGCTCTCGCGGCACACTGATTGAACTTACTTGTTGTGTGTATTATACACTTTCTACTGGATGTGTTTATTGGCAGTAATATTCACTTATGTTTATTCAATATGCAAGTGGATGTAGGCTATAGCAGTAGAGAAAAAACCCTGGGAATTAATAAGTGAGAAATTTAGAAAGAAAATACAGTAAATTCAAATTGGCACCACCAAGCCAATCCTCAGCTCTGTATACTAACAGAGATTTCCAGTACTCCTGTTTTATATTTCTGACTGCTATACAGTGCAGTAGCTATGTTGGTCTACTGTATTTCAAACAACATGTACTCATCACTGATTGGTTCAAACCTTCACTCAAAGAGCCAAATTCTTACTCTTCAGCGTGAGTGACCTCCAACTGCCGCAGAAGTCTCACTTGAGTAGGTTGAGACGGGCTATAATGCACATTCGTACATTAAATCAACGAGTGCATTTTGTTTGAAATCCCTGATAGTGTTGAGAGCTGAAGTTTGGCTTGGTGGTGCTCATTTCCGGTCTTTTGTGGCTTTTGACCCAAGCCAAACTTCTCACTTTTAAATATTTCAAAAGCTTTAAAAATTTTTTATCCATGAATAATGATACTAATAATGACAATGATAAATGACAGAAATTTCTTCTGTGGTAGGAATCTCACTGTGGGATCAAGCAGCTATCAAAAAAGATATGAATGTGGAATCAAAGCCCTACACATATCTTGAAGTTTCTGCGTCCGACTCATTCAGTGAGAAGACCAAGCTGATGGATGTGCGCGCCTCCTTGAAAGCCAGCTTCCTGGCAGGGCTGGTGGAGGTGGGGGGGTCGGGCAGTTACCTAAAGGACAAAATGTCCTCCATGAAACAGTGCAGGGTCACGATGCAATACAAACAGACGACTGAGTATAAGCAGCTGACTATGACCCAGCTGGGAAAGGTGATGTACCCCGAAGTGTTTGACCAGAAGATTGCCACCCACGTGGTAACAGCAGTACTGTACGGGGCCGAGGCCTTCATGGTCTTTGATCAGATGGCTTTGAATGAGAAGGACAAGCAAGATATTAAGGGGAACATGGATGTGATGATCAAGAAGATCCCTTTTGTTGAGATCAGTGGTTCAGGAAAAGTGGTCCTGACAGACGAGGAGAAGAAGAAGGTAGAGAAGTTCAGCTGCACGTTCTACGGCGATTACGCGCTGGAACAGAACCCCGCCTCTTATGAGGAGGCCGTGCTGTTGTACAAACAGCTCCCAAAGCTATTGGGGGAGAACCAGAGGAAGGCAGTGCCTGTGAGTGTCTGGCTCTATCCTCTGACGAACCTGGACTCCAGAGCAGCCCAACTGGTGAGGGAGATCGGCGTGGAGCTGGTGTCACATGCGGAAGCTGTAATAGGCCAGTTGCAAGAGGCTAAAATGAGAGCCAATGACTCCTTCAGGCAGTGTGAGGCCATTAAGGTCACTGATATAACAGACAAGCTGGCCGAATTCCAAGACAAACTGGCCAGTTACACAGTGAACCTCCTGCAGAATATAAGAAAGGTTCTGCCAGCTATCCGGGCGGGGACAGAGGGGGACCAGACACTGGGCAACATCCTGAAGTTCCACGATAACTCATCTTTCAGTCGCAACAAGATGAGAGAATGGCTTGATGAGAAAGAGTCTGAAATAGGGGTGCTGGAGAGCTACATCAATTCTCTGGGGAGCGTTGCAATTGTGCCACCGGGACCTGAGCTGAACAAAGTTCTCTGTGATCCACAATATCATAATATCACTATGTTCACCTTCACCTCACTGAAGTACGAGGAGCCGTACCTCTCAAACCTCCATGAGTGCCTGGCATCTGAAGAGTTCAATAAAATGCAGGAGATTTGTGTAGCTTATGACAAAGCGGAGGCCCAGCCTTGGTTCAGGAACCCACAGATCTCTAAGAGAATGAGAAAGGTATTGATTGAATTTAAGAAATATTCCATTGAAAGTCACCACAAAGTCATTAGCTACGTTTCAGACACATACCCTGGAGCTTCTATCTTTTTATATCTTGACGGGGAACTGGCAAATCCAAATTATCTTGGTTGCCGCAAAAACATCAATTAGCTACCTAGGTTGCTACTTAGATAGCAGCCTGGGAGGCGAATCTGTGGCTCTAAAGACCATGAGCAAGGTGAATGGCAGAACTAAATTTCTGGCCAGAAAAGCTCAGTTTTTGGACTCAGCCAGTCTTTGTATATTAGCCAACTCACTTGTTTCTTGTTGCTTTGATTATGCAATCTGTTCTTGGTACGGTGGTCTGACCAAAGTTTTAAAGGAGAAACCGCAGGTTTCCCAGAATAAACTAATCAGGTTAACATTAGGGCTAGCCTCAAGAGACCATGTGGGCAAAGAACACTTTCAGCAGCTGGGATGTCTGCCCCTGGAAGCTAGGTGTCCAACTCCAGCTCAACATGGTCCACAACATTTATAGTAACAGGGCCCCTGATTATCCTAATAATAATTTTCAGAGGAGTGGTGACACGCATACTCACAAGACCAGAGCCAGCATTGCTGACCTGTGCCTTCCTAGGTTCAAAACCAAAATGGGTAAATGTTCTTTTAAATTCGGTGGAGCCACAAACTGGAATATGTTGCCCGTCCAGTTAAAGTGTACCAGTAGTCATTATCTTTTTAAGAAGTAAGTCAAAATGTGGCTTTTAGAAAATGTTCGATCTTAGTAACCAATGATTCGTTAATGTAGTTTACTTTGCATTGTTGCTTGTTCTATGGTTGTATGGTTCTATGGTTGTATGGTTCTATGGTTGTATGGTTCTATGGTTGTATTGTCTATCTGTCTGAGACCAAGGACCACAATGGAAACAAGTCTTGACTTTTTTGTATATATCCTTGATGTTTCTTTGAGATGCATGCTTGTACCCCTGTTACTCCATGTATTTTAACTAAATGTCAAATAAAATAAAATAAAATCAGACTTTATTACTCCCCATACGGGACACTGATTTAGCCACTTCACAATCCTGAACACTCAGGACATTAATGTAACAACAACACACACAATATAAGCAACCAGTACATGATTATCAGCAGGAAATTGGTGCATAACCTAATAATTCCTAACAATTTAATTAGTTAGTCCATCATGTCAGTACATAAAAGGTAAAGTACCTTCCAGCAGAAAGCAGCATATAATAAGAAAACACCGTGATTAAAATGAGGATCAACTGCCCCACTCTACCTACCAGCAGGGGTCGCGTTAGGCCGGCATTTTATGACAAAGGCCGGAAAATGTAATTCCCTCCGGACATTTGGACCGGTAAAAAAATGTTTTACTTTGCAATATAGTAATTTCTCAAAACCACGGCAATTTATCATTAGGCCTATTATCACCGCAAATCAGACACCGCTACTCTCAGAGACGCAAAACGCGACGCTATTCCAATGATGACAGCTCTCCGGGGCTACGGAGGATTAAGATTTCAAACAGCCTGTGAAGTTTTGATCCGAGAATTTCCCGACATTTATCCTGACTGGGCGAAAGTGGCAAAGATGGCCTGTGTCATTCCCGTGTCAAGTGTGCCAGCAGAGTGGGGATTCTCGCTCCAAAACCGGATCAAAACCGCACTCAGAAGCCGCCTGCAGGAGGAGAAGGTTACGCGACTCATGCGTATCTCAAGCTGCACTAAAACTTACGAGACATTCGATTTCAAATCAGCAGCTGCTCACTTCCATGAAAGGAAGCATCGTCGCAAATGAAAGGAGCCTATATGGATTGCTGTTTTTTTTGCCAGTTATGAAAAGGCCGTTTTTAACTGCCAGTAGGCATAGGCTACTTGAACTTAATAGGCTATAAGCTTGATATAATCAGCATTTTGTTTCCTTGTTAAATCAATAGCCTACACTGTTCTGGTCTGACTTTCCCGAAAGCGTTGTTTGTTAACGTTAGGTCGGATCCCAATTGTCACGTGTTGTTGCTGGCTCTTTTCCTTATAGCATCTTCCGCAACTCTGCAATTTGACTTGGAGTAAAGAAATGTTAAAATCGTTATTCAAAATGAGGTTATTGCTTGCTATTCTGAATAAAAATGTGTTCTAATAAACTAATGATGCAAAATCAAGACAGCTTCTGTTGTTGAGAAAACATTACGCACGCAGTCACGCACACAAAATGCGCGATTTTAATGTAATTCATCCGCTTGTGCAAGGCGAAGCTGTTATATAAAATGTTTATATTATTCCTTTATTTTCAAATAGTTTTCAGTCCAAAATATAATACTATGCTGTAACATATGTTGTTAGGCTACATCATTAAATGCACCTGCCTGTTGAAACATGCAATGAAAATAGATATGGCCGTTTTTTTTAATCACATGTCCGACAAACTGTAATCATTCCAGACATTCTGGCCGGAAGTTTAAAATCCTAGCGCGACCTCTGCCTACCAGATTAATAAGTGTTCATTAAAACATTTGCAGCTGCTGGAACAAAAGAGCTCCTTCGTCTCTCAGTGGAACAATTTGCCGCCAAACTTGGGGTTGTATATATCCAATTCCAATCAAATCTTGAATGTGCAACCAAAGCCACATTCCAGCTGTGAACCACCCTGTCAATGTTGGAGAGCTGGATAGCTCACACAGAGCGGTGTCGGAGGAAGACCTTTTGTGGCTTTGGAATGCAGTGTTACGAGCGCCCTTTTCAACCAGTGGGGGACGCCCAAGAGCAAGATCCCTGTCCGACTGAACCCTCTCATACCCTGGGCGACGCCTATGCCAATTGTGCATCACTCTATGGACTGAATGAACTTCTAAGACCAATAAAAATACCATGTAATGGCCTTCATAATGCAGAACAGTCTTTCCCTTGGTTCTCGCTTCTAGAGTGAAAAAAGATTATAGAACTTAAGTCATACTTAATTGTACTTAAAGTGCAGTGTGTGTGTGTTAAAATGGGACTAGTTTTAGTATACTAAGTATATTTAAGTGCAGTAACAAAATGTATGATCTGGTGTGTTTGAGACTACTTGAAGTACACTTTTTAAAAGTGTACTTTTAGCGCTTATGCACTTTGTGCTAAATTGGTAGCACGAAGTATACTAAGTGCACTAAAGTTGTTCAAAAGTGGAGCTTAAGCCGTACTTAAGTGTACTTCAAGTGCAGTCTGGATGTTAAAATGGGACTACTTTTAGTGTACTTAAGTTGACCCTTCGCTAAGCCCCACTCCCCTTGGTTACTGTTGCTATGTCCCCTGTCAAGCTTTCTGTGTCCGTCAAAGCAACCATGGTGTTCTCAACCATGAAAGTATATTAACTACTGAAGGAAATATTTGGGAACTGTTGGGAAAAGGGATCTTCGATTTCATATTTGTAGTTTAAATGCTAGCTGAAATGAAGTAGATTTTATGATGCCAGCAGCATTGGTTGCGTCATAGCGTGCTGCGTCACGACACTTGCTAATTAACTAGCTACAGTAACCGTGCAAAACTAATGTCAGCAGAGGGACTAGTTGGCTATGTATCAAATAGCAAACGTGCGGTGCATGACCCTGAAGTGCAAAACAAAATAACAAATCAGAAAACAAAACGCAACAAACTAGGAAATTAAATGCAACAAACCAGAAAAAAAAAAAAAAACTGGAAAAGAAAACACAGCAAACCAGAAAATTAAACGCAACAAACCAGGAAATTAAACGCAACAACCCAGAAATTCAAACCGGTAAAGGTAGGTACATATTAAACAATGATTCCTTGTCGCCGATTGGACACACAGAGTGTCAATCTGGATGAATTGAAGCCTAGATAGCTTGGAGATGTTACAGGTACATTGTGGGAGCCAAGACACATTGTATTGGCTTTTTAGAGTCTATTTATTAGTTTATGTCATTATGGTATTATCACCCCTTACAGTTATTACATATTTTAATAAGTTATTGTTTTGGATATTTTTGTTTTATAATAATAATTAATCATTTCAAGATGGTTTGTGATTCATATTTGTAGGATGTATATATGTATACACTGTATATATTGTCATTGTATTACTGTTCAAAACTGTACATACAAGTGGAAAGTCAATGTTAAAACATAGCTTAGGTATTACTATTCCAATTTTCTGTCTGTTGCTTCCCCAAACACAGGCTAGCAATGAGCAAGGTGAAATGTGCATAAAAAAACGTTACCCACTGCAACTTCACCATTGGACTTACAATATTAGCAATGATGAATTTCAATCAGCATTCCTAGCTGATAGCTATATTTCTACATTAGCCTACATTTTAATTTACACAGTGCAATTTCTATTTGCGTTATTAATGAAAAAATAATGTGTTGCTGTGGACGTGCGGATACAGAAATATTTCGATAAATCGTGAGAAATAAGAGGTGTGAGCGTGCGATCTGGTCATTGGTGTGCGTCTCACGCTCTGTCCTGCATTTAGCTATATATCTTTTAATAGTCTTACACCGTATAGGCTATAATTAGCTTGAGCTGTGGTGGTAACCTACGCTACTCGTGTGCGGTGATATTGCATATAAAACTTCCACAGAACTCCGTTGTAAAAAGGATAAAAAAACAACCTCTCTTTATTACAAAAACAGATCCAACAGCAGATAAGCATCTTCTTTACAGGAGTTATAAACTAAAAGTTATGTGTCCTTCAAAAACCAAGTTATAAATATTGATAATTGCCGGATAAAGCAAAAGTGTGCGTGAATCACAAAAACCGAAGAACGAGACCAATTGATCTTAAAGTGGCAGTCCTCATTTACAAGATATGTGAAATCTCAAAATAATAGGCTATAATATATGCCTATGGTTAATGCATTGCATTGAAAGCTTCAATTTATGATTGGAGATGCACGTTAGGCTACATGCCTGGCGCATTTAATGACAGCCCGCGTTTCGCCGCTTTATGTGGTAGCCTATAGCTATAGCATACATTTTGGTAGCGAGTGAATTAGAACATTGAAACAGAACATTGAAACAAGACATTGAAATCTGGACAGTGCTTCTGCATATTCCAAAATATGTGTGTAAACGCTCACAACACATCTTAATGAGCATCGCCGAGAAGCCGATATGTGACTGAAACTTAATACATGAGCTATAGGCTATGTCTTGATAGGTCGCTTGTATGTAACAGTAGTGTGGTATCTTGTAGACAGTGTTACTATTATACTTACGTAGATGTCCAGTAGGGGGTGCTCCTTCCACGTGCAACAGTACTCAATGTTTTTCATTGCGTACCGTAAAGAAGAACTGGAGCAAGCAGGTGCCGTTGTATCACAAATATTCAATTAACTAATTAGGCTATATATAATAAAATAGGCTATGTATCAAGTTGTGCATCCTCTTTCCACCTCAAGATAATACAGATGCGTTGGCTACACAATATTATAAGCCATGTAAGGCTAAGCTATGCTACATTTGGTTTTGACCACAATTCAAACGAACAGAAAGAACGATAACAAAAAGATTAACAGACCACTGTATGCCTGCTGGCTTGTGGAACCAGCTCTGCACTGGGATCTTTAATTGGACACAAATCCGACCATCAAATAAAGAGCAAGGGATCACCTATAAAAAAGGGATTAGTAAATTTGGGGGGCCGCACATAGTATTATGGTCATAAGAATAATGATCTGGGGTGGAATTTAAGGATTTTCGCCACTAGCAGCCGCGATGATATAGCCTACTGCAAGTCATACGGTTAAAAAGTTATTGAAATGTTAATTCTTTTCTAAATATTCATGCATGTGTAGCCTAGGCTACAGTCTATAATAGTGCACTTTTTACATGCTTCGTAATGTAGCCTAAGTCATCAATTGAAAGCCTTATTCAATTCAATTCAAGTGTTATGAATGGCAAGGTGCTTCATTTATAGCCTAGAAAAGAATCTCCCTAAATAGTTTAGGTAGCCTAAGTATTGGTATCACACATATTGTAAAAAATAATTATTTCTCCCCGATATTTCTACTGTTAACTACGAATGCACATAACTAGTGGTTTTAGTCTGTTTCCCCCCCCCCCGCACAAACTATAGTTAACTTCAGCTAGCAAGCTCATAGCTAACCTTATTTGCTGTAGAGAATAGTCAGAATCTTCAAGTAACATTATCTTGCGTTAGCTAGGTAGCTAGCTAATGTTCATAGTGTCGTGGAGCTGACTGTAAATGCTAATGCTTATAACTGTCACTACACAAATGTTTTGACTGTTATGTTGTTGAACCATTGTCAGTAAAAGACATTTTAACCAAACATTTTATATATATATTCTTTCATGCAATAGAGGGCTACGTTGTAGCCTACACTTAAACGTTGTAGGCTACTGTATCAAGAGCTCTGCCTATTCATTTGAAAGTAGCCTAACTTTTAATCTATTTTATTCTTTTTCTTATTGTTACAAATTCTGGTTTTTGGATTAGTAGCATGGCATGAAAATATGAGATTCATTCATTCATCCATTATACTTAGGGGCAGCAGTTTGGGTCAGATAAAGTTTAGCCAAATAAGTAAACGTATGATTTATTTTAAAATGTAAAAGAATAAAAGATCTCATATGTGAAAACAATTCTCTGAGAAACACAATTTTTTATTTTATTTTAAGTGTAACAGCTGAATTGCACATTACTTCCACAATAAATTATATTGTTTTTGTAACTTGGCCTCAAATTGATATCAACACTATTACTGGAAGGCTTTTTTAATGACTTACAGTTCTTTGTATGCGTGAGTAATTTATTAAGTTGAAATTTTTTGTTGTTGCTGAGATAAACTGAATTTAGTCCTGCACTTTTTGCACATATTAATTGAGGTTGGCAATAATTCTGGTGGGCACTATATATTTATATATATACAGTCAAGCCGGAAAGTCTGCACACCCCTTTCACCTTCTCCACGTTGTATTACATTACAGACTTATACTACAATAGATTGAGTTCATTTTTTGCCTCAAACATCTACACACAATAGCCAATAATGACGACGTGAAAACAGGTTTTTAGAAAATATGCAATTTTATTTTACTGACAAAAATAGGTTATTTAGGGGTTACAATCTGTACACACCCTTAGCCTAATAATTGGTTGCTGCACCTTTGGCAGCGATTACAGCTTCAAGACGTCTTGGGAAAGAAGCTACGAGCTTGGCACACTTGTTTCTGGACATTTTTGCCCATTCCTCTTGGCATATCCTTGCAAGCTCCGTCAGGTTGGATGGGGAGCATCGGTACACAGCCATTTTCAGCTCTTTCCACAGATTTTCAATTGGATTCAGGTCTGGGCTCTGGCTGGGCCACTCAAGGACATGCACAGACTTTCTCCGAAGCCACTCCTTTGTTCTCTTGGCTGTGTGCTTTGGGTCGTTGTCATGTTGGTAGGTAAACCTTCTCCCCAGTCTGAGGTCCAGAGCGCTCTGGAGCAGGTTTTCTTCGAGGATCTCGGTGTACTTAGCTGCATTAATCTTTCCCTCTATCAGGACTAGTCGCCCCGTTCCCGCTGCTGAAAAACATCCCCACATCATGATGCTGCCACCGCCATGCTTCACTGTAGGGATGGTATTAGCCAGGTGATGAGCGGTGCCTGGTTTCCTCCAGACGTGACACTTGGTATCCAGGCCAAAAAGTTCAATTTTGGTTTCATCAGACCAGAGAATCTTGATTCTCATGGTTTGAGAGTCCTCTAGGTGCCTTTTGGCAAACTCCAAGCGGGCTGTGATGTGCCTTTTACTAAGGAGGGGCTTCCGTCTGGCCACTCTACCATAAAGGCCTGATTGGTGGAGTGCTGCCTGGATGGTTGATCTTCTGAAAGGTTCTCCCATCTCCACAAGGATACGCTGGAGCTCTGTCAGAGTGACCCTCAGGTTCCTGCTCACCTCCCTGGCTAAGGCCCGTCTTCCCTGATTGCTCAGTTTGGCCGGGCGGCCAGGTCTAGGAAGATTCTTGGTGGTTCCAAACTTCTTCCATTTACGAATGATGATGGCCACTGTGCTCTTTGGGACCTGTAAAGCTGCAGAGATTTTTCCGTACCCTTCTCCAGATCTATGCCTTGACACAATCCTGTTTCTGAGGTCTGCAGATAATTCCTTTGACCCCATGGCTTGGAGTTTGCTCTGACATGCACTGTCAACTGTGGGACCTTATATAGGCAGGTGTTGGCAATCCCCAATCATGTCCAATCAATTGAATTTATCACAGGTGGACTCCAATTAAGTTGTAGAAACATCTCAAGCAGTATCAGTGGAAACAAAATGCACCTCAGCTCACTTTTGGGTGTCATATCAATATTTTACATTTTGATTTTTAATAAATTAGCACAAGTTTTCACTTTGTCATTATGGGCTATTTTGTGTAGAATTTTGAGACAAAAAATTAATGCAATCTATTGTAGAATATGTCTGTAACGTAATAAAACGTGGAGAAGGTGAAAGGGGTGTGCAGACTTTCCGGCTTGACTGTATATATTGGGGCCTGAAAATATTCAGACCCCTTCACATTTTTCACACTTTGTGTTGTAGATTTAATTTTAAATGGATAAAATTGCCATTTTTGCCCATCAGTCTACACTCAATAACACATAATGACAAAGTGAAAACATGTTTTTAGACATTTTTGCAAATTTATTAAAAATCAAAAACTCTCATTTACATAAGTATTCATACCATTTGCTTTAACGTATTTTTAAAGTATAATATTTAATATTTGGTCGCATATCCTTTGCTGTTACTTCCTGAAGTCTGTGACCCATAAACATCAAAAGACTCTCGATATCGTATTTTCAGGTACTGTTACTAGCGATTCTATAACCTCTCTGCATTTGAATTGATCTCTATGAGAATTGGGGGGTGAGAATAGATTTAGCTGTAAATTATGCTAGAACAGTATGGAATACATGATTGGTAAAATGGCTGTAAGTCATCAAACCCTTGCAGTGATCCATCCACATCTACTCCATATCTGGCAACAGAGTGATGGTTTGGGGCTCGTTCGATAGCTCAGACCCTTGATGACTTACAGCCATTTAGCCAGCCATGTGTTCCATACTGTACCAGTGTAATTTATGTGAGATCCATTCAAATGAGACATTATAGTATTGCTTGTAAGAGTACCAGAAAGTAAGATATCAAGAGTTTTTTGATGTTGTTGGGTCACAGACATCAGGAAGTCATGGCATGCAAAGGATATGCAACTAAGTGTTTGTAAACTTCGACTTCAACTGTATATACCATCATGTGCTCCATCTGCCCTTAAATTTTCATAAAGTACTATGGCTCCTGGTTTGTGAATTATGGCAAGTTACAAATAAAAATATAAGGGCTGTAATTACATCCAAAATATGAACTATTCAAAACGATTTTAAACAATGTAAGGTTTGCAGTTTGTGTCCCTGTATTGTACAACAAGGAGAAATTCTGAGCAGATTGTATTCTTGTTCACAGTCATGGATTCTGCGTCTATTCAAATTGCAGCCCTTGGACGGCCCCTGAACCTTGGCATGCTGTATGATTGTCTCAATGACACGTTTATCCCAGGTAATGTACCTATTAAACACACCTACATCCCAGGTAATGTACCTGTTAAACACACCTATATCCCAGGTAATATACCTATAAAACACACCTACATCCCAGGTAATGTACCTACTAACCCCCCCAAAAAAGTATTATTGTTTCTAGCTATATCTGAACATGATTTTCTTGTAAACGGTGCATTTTATGCATTTTACAGTCTGAGGCTGTGGCAAGAGGAGAGTAAGAGCTTTGGGCTATTAATAGCACCCTCTTATTTTATTGCACTGCAATATCACTCCTGCGGTTTTCTTGAAGCTGTAGCCTAGTTTATCATTTAAGACAAACAAGAATACTGTAATTGGGACCGATACGTCCAGTGTAGGTACTTTTGCAATCTTTCACAAAAAAAAAAAAAAAAATAAAAAAATAAAAAAGCTTTAATTTCTCAGTCCGTCACTCCTGACGTCCCCCTCCCCTCTTACTGTGCTGTCGCGCGATTGAGGGCGCAATTAAGACGACCTGTCTTTTTTCGGGGCGGGCTCAGTAAAAATGTATTTGACCTCGGACCGGGCCGCTCCTTGGTCTCGGTTCACCCGGTAGGTAGGATCGGCCTCCGATTTTCCGGCCCGTTGACAACTCTAGTGGTTCTGACTAGCAGCACGCTAGCTGATAGCTAGCTAGCTGGATAGTAAACATTACTGTGGTGAGAGCAAAATTGTAAAATATGAAGTTTTCCTTCATTAAATCCAAAGGACAGACCCTGGAACGCGCCCATACTTTTTGTAGTGTTAATTTCCTTACAAGAGTTAATGGAAATGAAAAACATAACATTTAATCGATTTTAATGTTAGTGGTGAGTGGTCCTAGCTTACCTGCTGTCTGCTGCAATAGCTACTAACTGAGGGGGAGGGAGAGCGGGAATATTTCCCCACTTACATAGGTTGCTATGGCAACAGTAAGAGTCAGTGTCATTCTGATTGGTCTAAACAACTTGAACTGAAAAATATCTGATCTACAGTCAAATTACACGCACTGGACGGAAAATCGAAACGGGGTGTTTTTTTTATTTTTCGTTTGGAGGAAAAAACAGGGACGTCTGGTCACCCTATATTCATAATACAGCTTTTCAGGGAGATTCAGTGACTAACTTAGCTAGATAAAAACAAACGGTTAACTACTACTCCTTCTTACACATGTCCACAATATTATCAGTAGCCTAATGAAGCTACAAGCGCCACCATGTCAGCTATCAGCTAGTATCATTAATACTGTCAGTATCACCGTGGCTTCTGTATCACTGTAGCTGGAGTGACTAGGTAAGCTAGCTAGCTAGCTAACGTTAGCTAACTTCTTGGCTAGTTACACAGAATAATCAACTAAATTCAGCCACATTCGCTAGCCAGCTATCTTCGAAGGGACATGTTGTACTGGTCCAGCCCATAGTAGCCACATTGGCAATGTTAGCAGTACAGTAACAGGCTAGCTATTATGTCTAGCTATCAAGCAGCAATCTCAACCACTGAGAAGCAGTGGGCCACAAACAAAGTCAGCTAGCCAGCTAAACAATACCACAATGTCTGCCAAGCAGGCAACCAGTGCCACTCACAATGGCCTCTGGTACCTAACCTAATATAATAAACTTTATAATAATAAACTTTATTTATACAGCACCTTTCATACAATGTTTTGCAGCCCAAAAATGCATACAGAGAAAGACAGCTCGTAAAACACAGTAATAGAGTCATTTTGACATAATAATAAAAACAATTATAGATGATGAAATAATCAGGCAACAAATAGATCAAATAAAACACCAGTTTAAATTAATAAAACAGGAACATAAAAACAGGTGTAGGTAGAATTTAAGGAATACATAAATAAATAAAATAAGAAAAAACAAACAAAACAAAACATGTTCAGTTATTACTATGTTTACTGAGTCATGTTATGTGCACTGAATGCTGTTAGTTTAACGTTACCTGTCTCATGGAGGACCTGCCTGCCTGCTAGCTAGCTTGGGGAGAGATATCCAGTGTTTATTTCCATTTAGTTGCAAGGCTCAAAATGCAATGAAAAACCAAAAACTGGAGACTTAGGTAATGGTAGTTTACGACTGCTAGCTAGCACAGTAACTAAGTGATCTGGAAAATGGCCAGATTTAGCAACCGATAACCCGAAAATAAGCAAGGCGCAAAATGTTTCAAACAAATCCTTCTTTATAGAGAGATTAGTTATCTAATTTGAAAAATCCAAAATAAAATGTAAATTTAACTAAAATATATCTGTTGTTGTTTGTCATTATTCCATCTGTTTTATTTCCAATGTGGTCCAGTGTAATTTACAGCTAAATCTATTCCCACCCCCCAATTCCCATAGAGATCCATTCAAATGCAGAGACGTTAATAGTATCACTTGTAAGAGTACCAGAAAATAAGATATCAAGAGTCTTTTGATGTCGTTGGTTCACAGACATCAGGAAGTCATGGCATGCAAAGGATATGTGACCAAATATTAAAAATTTAAAGGCACAGTCAACTTAGTGCATGTAAACTTCTGACCCACTGGAATTGTGATATAATGAATAAAAAGTGAAATAATCTGTCTGTAAACAATTGTTGGAAAAATTACTTGTGTCATGCACAAAGTAGATGTCCTAACTGACTTGCCACCACTATAGTTTGCTAACATGAAATCTGTAGAGTGGTTAAAAATGAGTTTTAATGACTTCAACCTAAGTGTTTGTAAACTTCCGATTTCAACTGTATATGCCATCATGTGCTCCATCTGCCCTTAAATTTTAAGAGTGGTAAGTGACCTCCAACTGCTGTATTATAGAAGTCCCACTAGAGTAGGTTTAGACAGACTATAGATCTATAATGCACATTCGTACATTAAGGGCGGCACAGTGATGCGTACATTTTGTTTGAAATCCCTGATAGTGTTGAGAGCTGAAGTTTGGCTTGGTGGTGCTCATTTCAATTTCCTGTATTTTGCGCCTTTTGACCCAAGCCAAACTTCTCACTTTTAAATATTTAAAATGCTTTCATATTTTTTAATCCATGAATAATAATGTTAATAATGACAATGATAAATGAGATAAATTTCTTCTGTGTTAGGAATCTCACTGTGGGATCAAGCAGCTATCCTAAAAGATATGAATGTGCAACCACAGGCCCACACACATCTCGATTTTTCTGGGTCCGACTCATTCAGTGAGAAGACCAAGCTGATGGATGTGAGCGCCTCCCTGAAAGTCAGCTTCCTGGCAGGGCTGGTGGAGGTGGGGGGGTCGGCCAGATACCTAAAGGACAAAATGTCCTCCATGCAACAGTGCAGGGTCACGATGCAATACAAACAGACGACTGAGTTCAAGCACCTGACTATGACCCAGCTGGGACATGTGACGTACCCCGACGTGTTTGACCAGAAGATTGCCACCCATGTGGTAACAGCAGTACTGTACGGGGCAGAGGCCTTCATGGTCTTTGATCAGATGGCTTTGAATGAGAACGACAAGCAAGATATTCAGGGGGAGATGCATGTGATGATCAAGAAGATCCCTGAAGTTGAGATCAGTGGTTCAGGAAAAGTGATCCTGACAGACGAGGAGAAGAAGAAAGTGGATAAGTTCAGCTGCACGTTCCACGGCGATTACACGCTGGAACAGAACCCCACCTCTTACGAGGAGGCCGTGCTGTTGTACAAACAGCTCCCGAAGCTGCTGGGGGAGGACAAGAGGAAGGCAGTGCCTGTGAGTGTCTGGCTCTATCCTCTGAAGAACCTGGACTCCAAAGCAGCCCAACTGGTGAGGGCGATCGGCGTGGAGCTGGTGTCACATGCGGAAGCTATAATGGGCCAGTTGCAAGAGGCTAAAATGAGAGCCAATGACTCCATCAGGCGGTGTGAGGCCATTAAGGTCCCCGATATAACAGACAAGCTGGCCAAATTCCAAGACAAACTGGCAAGTTACACAGTGATCCTCCTGCAGAATCTAAGAAAGGTTCTGCCAGCTATCCGGGCAGGGACAGAGGGGGAACAGACACTGGTCGACATCCTGAAGTTCCACGATGACTCATCTTTCAGTCACGACAAGATGAGAAAATGGCTTGATGAGAAAGAGTCTGAAATAGGGGTGCTGGAAGAATACATCAATTCTCTGGGGAGCGTTCCAATTGTGCCACCTGGACCTGAGCTGGACAAAGTTCTCTTTGATCCACAATATCATAATATCTTTATGTTCACCTTCACCTCACTGAAGTATGAGGAGCCGTACCTCTCAAACCTCCATGAGTGCCTGGCTTCTGAAGAGTTCAATAAAATGGGGGAGATTTGTGTAGCTCATGACTTCAGCTTCAAAGACGAGGCCCTGCCTTGGTTCAGGGACCCAGAGATCTCTAAGAGAATGAGAGGGGTATTGGTTCCATTTCAGCAATGGTCCCTTCATGCTTTCGAGAAACTCATCATTAGCTACATTTCAGACACCTCATACCCTGGAGCTTCTATCTTTTCATATTGTGATGGAACACTGAGAAATCACAATTACCATGATTGATTGATTGACTTCATTAATCGCCACTGATTTAGCCACTTCACAATCCCGACCAGTCAGTAGCCTACATTAATGTAACAACAACACACACAGTAAAAGCAATCAGTACATGATTTTCAGCAGGAAATTGGTACAGGAGTTTAGAATGCATAACATTAGAATGCATAATATTAGAATACATCATGTCAGTACATAAAAGGTAATCTACTGTCAGACTGAAAATTATTGATTGTCAGTCATAAACTCTGGGTTAATGAGCTGGTGGCGACTTCCTTGAGGGTGCAATAAAACAATTCATCAGGTGGCCTAAGAATCTACTGTTCTACCCACCACATTGCATCTTTGCCTCGTCACACAGGATGTCCAACTCCACTGCCCTACAGCTATAAGCCACAAAAAGCACAAAGTCGACAGCTGGAATGACTGGACATTAGAGGTTGAAAAAGGCACTCTTCAGCACATTGGACAGCCTTGCGACCCTTTGACTCCTAATGACGCCGGGAACCCAGGGCTGTTCACAGGCCGTAAAAGGCCTAGGTTCTTGGAAAATATTCTGGACTGAAACAAAGCTGTATGTAAAAAGCATCTTATGTATGTGCATGGGGATAACTGGACAATATGATAAATGTGGTGGATTGGGATTAATACTAATTGAAATGTGGGGTATGTAAAAGTATTAGAGGGCTTGAAATACATGGGAAGGAATAAAGAATGTGTTTGGAAGGAGGATTGTAGGTTATCAGGGATGCACTTGTCCACATAAATATCTGGATCACATAAATATCTGGATCACAGAGTGGCCATCACCTGGACCTCACCTGGTATCTAGATAAATAATAGGTAAAATCATAAGGTCACGCATCGTCGTACAAAGTATCTTATTACTATCACTAGATCAGGGGGGAGTAGACTATGCAGTTTCTCTTCCTGGAGAAGGGGGGTCTCTTGGTGGTGAGATGTTACAGCCCTCTTCCTGGCCAGACCTTATTTGGACAAACAAAGGGAATTGTGGAATGTGGAAAGCCTGCCCGGGATTGCATTCTTAACTTTTACTATATGTAGTGCCAAGTTCGTGAGAATCACCCAGCTTTGGTCTGCGATGTCCAAAGGGACTATAGGACTATCTTATCCTATAGTCCAAAGGGACTATAGGAGAATCTTCTTAACGTCTCTTTGTGCTGTAGTGGCACCATAGTCACACACTATGGGAGAATCTGCTTAACAGGTCTCCTGGTACCATAGTTATACCAGTATAGGAGAATCTGCTTAACAGGTCTCCTGGTACCATAGTTATACCAGTATAGGAGAATCTACTTAACAGGTCTCCTGGTGCCGTAGGGGTACCATAGTCACACACTATGGGAGAATCTGCTTAACAGGTCTCCTGGTACCATAGTTATACCAGTATAGGAGAATCTGCTTAACAGGTCTCCTGGTGCCGTAGGGGTACCATAGTCATTCCACTATGGGAGAATCTGCTTAACAGTTCTCCTGGTACCATAGTCACACCGTACGGAATCATTTGGTTATGTACTTTGTTGGTGAACCTGTTCATGTTTCTTTGTCTTAGCAGCATGTTATCCTGTGTTTAGCTATAGGTATTGAATATGTTCATGTTTGCTCTCACAGTCTTAACCAGTGATTATTGCCATTAAATTGTTCTAGACTTGATTTGCGTGGTCTCCGTGAATTGTGCCTCTATTACCAGGTTTCACACTGACTAATCTTGTCTGTGGTAATGTGACGGCTCTGCTAGGCCTTAGCCAGTACTAGGCGGATTCTATGTTCAATACCTCTGAGCACCTGTGGTGATGACATGTTCCAAACCTCTGAGTTTCTACTTTCCTAGTATTTGGTGGATTCTATGGTCAAAAACCTCTGAGCACCTGTGATGGTGACACGTTCCAAACCCTCTGAGTTTCTCTTTTACCTAGTAGATTCTATGGTCTGAACCTCTGAGCACCTGTGATGGTGACATGTTCGAAACCCGTTGAGTTTCTATGTGGCTAGGGTCTCTGAGCTTGTCAGTCCACTTCAGTGTGTCAGTCTGCACCCCGTATCCGGGGCTATCAGTGTCCCCGGTATAGATAGTTTCAAAAGAACAGAATTCCACTTGCAATCAAGCGTCAATTCTAATTGGAGTCAGATAAATGAACGGTGATATTACTTTTCCCATAGCAACAGCGGAAAACATCACACTTAAACCTTCGCTCCGAGCTACTCCCTCATTGGTCTAGCTGCACGAGATTTACACTACCCACCAACAGAAAGCAGCATATAATAACAAACACGTGATTAAAATAAGGATCAACTGAACCTACTCTACCTACCAGATTTGCAAGTGTTAATATCAATTGTGTATTGCTCTGTGGACTGAATGAACTTCTAAGACTAATAAAAATACCATGCAATGACTAGACTTCATAATGCAGAACAGTCTGGATGTTTGCCTTGCTTCTTGTTTCTAGAGTAACCTCTAATGAATCTGGGATCAGGCTAATAACATAACCTGTCTTTCTGATAAGCTTGTCGATCCTGTTACTATCATCTGCTGTGAATCTACCCCCCCAGCAAAGAGAACATTTGCTGAAAAAAAAAATTTATAATCTGACAAAAAAACTGCCTATTCGCATTTGTCGTATAAGTCGTAATTTATTCTTGAAGTTTTATTTTCGGTGCAAACTCGTCATTAGCTACATATCAGACACCTCGTACCCTGGAGCTTTTATTTTTGCATATGAAGAAGGGAACCTGAGAGAACACAATTTCAAACTAAACTAAAAAGTTATTTATTGTTAACTTTGATTGATTGAGTAATCCCCATGGGGGACACTGATTTAAAGCCACTTCACAATCCCAAACAGTCAGTACATTAATGTAACAACACGCACAATAAAAGCAATCAGTACATGATTATCAGCAGGAAATTGGTACATAAGTTTAGAATGCATAACATTAGAATGCATAACATTAGAATGCATAACATTAAGAATCCATAACATTAGAATGCATCATGTCAGTACATAAAAGGTAATCTACCCACCAACAGAAAGCAGCATATAATAATAAACACCATGATTAAAATGAGGATCAACTGCCCCTACTCTACCTACCAGATTAATAAGTGTTCAATAAAACATTTGACAGCTACTGGAACAAGAGAGCCCTAGTCTCTCAGCGGAACAATTTGGCATCACCAGAAGAATTTGCCGCCTAACTTGGGGCTGTATAAATCCAATTCCAATCCAACCACAGCCACATTCCAGCTGTGAACCACCGCGCCAATGTTGGAGAGCTCGGACATCCACATGGCGTCCTACAGCTGCTTTTTTTCCGCATCGCAGACCACAGCTAAGCTCACACATCGCAGACCAAAGCAGCTAAGCTCACACAGAGTGGTGTCGGAGGAAGACCTTTTGCGGCTTTGGCATGCAGTGTTACGAGCGCCCTTATCAACCAGTGGTGGCCGCCCAAGAGCGATGAAAATTAAATGCGGATCCCTGTCCGACTGAACCCTCTCATACCCTGGGCGACGCCTATGCCAATTGTGCATCGCTCTGTGGAATGAATGAACTTCTACGACCAATAAAAACACCATGTAATGGCTGGCCTTCATAATACAGAACAGTCTTTACCTTGGTTCTCGCTTCTAGAGTAACCTCTAGTGAATCTGGGGTCAGGCTAATAACAAAACCTGCCTTTCTGATCAGCTTGTCGATCCTGTTACTATCATCTGCTGGGAAGCCCGCCCGCCAACCCCCCCCCCCCCCCCCCCCAAACCATTATGGTAGCATTATGGGTTAGGGATTATTGACTTTTTTATTTTTATCTTTTTTGCCACCCCCTAGTTTTTTCTGAAATGACGCCTCTGCCTGCCCCCCCCCCCCCCCCACATAGAAAAGATAACATTTGCAAAAAATAAACCTGATAAAAACCATGCAAGAGCTACAAGCGCCACCATGTCAGCTATCAGCTAGTAACATTAATACTGTCATCACTTGGGTTCTTGTAGCTGGAGTGACTAGCTTAGCTAACTAACGTTAGCTAACTTCTTGGCTAGTAACGCAGAATAATCAACTAAATTCAGCCACATTCGCTAGATAGCTATCTTCGAAGCAACGTGTTATACTGATCCTGCCCATAGCAGCCACATTGGCAATGTTAGCAGAACAGTAACAGGCTAGCTATTATGTCTAGCTATCAAGCAGCAATCTCAACCACTGAGAAGCAATGGGCCACAAACAAAATCAGCCAGCCAGCTAAACAATACCACAATGTCTGCCAAGCAGGCAACCAGCGCCACTCACAATGGCCTCTGGTACCTAACCTAATATAATAAACTTTATAATCATAAACTTTATTTATACAGCACCTTTCATACAACGTTTTGCAGCCCAAAATGCATACAGAGAAAGACAGCTCGTAAAACACAGTAATAGAGTCATTTTGACATAATAATAAAAACAATTATAGATGATAAAATAATCAGGCAACAAATAGATCAAATAAAACACCAGTTTAAAATAATAACACAGGAACATAAAAACAGGTGTAGGTAGAATTGAAGGAATACATAAATAAATAAAATAAGAAAAAACAAAGAAAACAAAACATGTTTAGTTATTACTATGTTTACTGAGTCATGTTATGTGCACTGAATGCTGTTAGTTTAACGTTACCTGTCTCATGGAGGACCTGCCTGCCTGCTAGCTAGCTCGGGGAGAGATATCCAGTGTTTATTTCCATTTAGTTGCAAGGCTCAAAATGCAATGAAAAACCAAAAACTGGAGACTTAGGTAATGGTAGTTTACGACTGCTAGCTAGCACAGTAACTAAGTGATCTGGAAAATGGCCAGATTTAGCAACCGATAACCCGAACATAAGCAAGGCGCAAAATGTTTCAAACAAATCCTTCTTTATAGAGAGATTAGTTATCTAATTTGAAAAATACAAAATAAAATGTAAATTTAACTAAAATATATCTGTTGTTGTTTGTCATTATTCCATCTGTTTTATTTCCAATGTGTTCCAGTGTAATTTACAGCTAAATCTATTCCCACCCCCCAATTCCCATAGAGATCCATTCAAATGCAGAGACGTTATAGTATCGCTTGTAAGAGTACCAGAAAATAAGATATCAAGAGTCTTTTGATGTTGTTGGGTCACAGACATCAGGAAGTCATGGCATGCAAAAGATATGCGACCCAATATAAAAAATTTAAAGGCACAGTCAACTTAGTGTATGTAAACTTCTGACCCACTGGAATTGTGATATAGTGAATAAAAAGTGAAATAATCTGTCTGTAAATAATTGTTGGAAAAATTACTTGTGTTATGCACAAAGTAGATGTCCTAACTGACTTGCCACCACTATAGTTTGCTAACATGAAATCTGTAGAGTGGTTAAAAATTAGTTTTAATGACTTCAAGTGTATGTAAACTTCCGACTTCAACTGTATATTTTACAATATTTGTACTGTTATTTTGTCTTATTCTGGTTAATTAGGGTGCTCTCACAGCACAGTAATTGAACTTGTTGTGTTAGTGTATACGCTTTCTACTGGATGTGTTTATTGGCAGTCATATTCAGTTATGTTTATTCAACGTTCAAGTGGATGTATAGCAATAGTTAAGATGATTACATTCTGGACACCTCCCAGAGAAAAATCCCTGGAAATTAATAACTAAAATCTTTTAAGTGAGAAATTTGGAAACAACAGACAGGAAATTCAAATTAACACCACCAATCCAAACTTCAGCTCTCTACACTATCGGAGATTTCCAGTCCTCCGTTTTTTATATCCGACTGCTATACAATGCTGTAGCTGTGTTGGTCTACTGTATTTCAAACAAAATGTACTCATCACTGGGCAGATTGGTTCAAACCTTCTCTCAAAGAGCCTAATTCTTATTCTTCTTATAGTGGCAAGTGACCTCAAACTGCTACATTATAGAAGTCCTATTAGAGTAGGTTTAGACAGACTACAGATCTATAATGCACATTCGTACATTAAGGGCAGCACAGTGATGAGTACATTTTCTTAGAAATCCCTGATAGTGTTGAGAGCTGAAGTTTGGCTTGGTGGTGCTCATTTCAATTTCCTGTCTTTTGCGCCTTTTGACCAAGCCAAACTTCTCACTTTTAAATATTTAAAATGCTTTCATATTTTTTAATCCATGAATAATAATGTTAATAATGACAATGATAAATGAGATAAATTTCTTCTGTGTTAGGAATCTCACTGTGGGATCAAGCAGCTATCCAAAAAGATATGAATGTGGAACCACAGCCCCACACACATCTTGATTTTTCTGCGTCCGACTCATTCAGTGAGAAGACCAAGCTGCTGGATGTGAGCGCCTCCCTGAAAGTCAGCTTCCTGGCAGGGCTGGTGAAGGTGGGAGGGTCGGCCAGATCCTAAGGGATAAAATGTCCTCCATGCAACAGTGCAGGGTCACGATACAATACAAACAGACGACTGAGTTCAAGCACCTGACTATGACCCAGCTGGGACATGTGATGTACCCCGACGTGTTTGACCGATTACACGCTGGAACAGAACCCCACCTCTTATGAGGAGGCCGTGCTGTTGTACAAACAGCTCCCAAAGCTGCTGGGGGAGGACCAGAGGAAGGCAGTGCCTGTGAGGGTCTGGCTCTATCCTCTGAAGAACCTGGACTCCAGAGCAGCCCAACTGGTGAGGGAGATCGGCGTGGAGCTCGTGTCACATGCGGAAGCTATAATGGGCCAGTTGCAAGAGGCTAAAATGAGAGCCAATGACTCCATCAGGCAGTGTGATGCCATTAAGGTCCCCGTTATAAAAGACAAGCTGGCCAAATTCCAAGACAAACTGGCGAGTTACACAGTGATCCTCCTGCAGAATATAAGAAAGGTTCTGCCAGCTATCCGGGCGGGGACAGAGGGGGACCAGACGCTGGTCGACATCCTGAAGTTCCACGATGACTCATCTTTCAGTCACGACAAGATAAGAAAATGGCTTGATGAGAAAGAGTCTGAAATAGGGGTGCTGGAAGAATACATCAATTCTCTGGGGAGCGTTGCAGTTGTGCCACCGGGACCTGAGCTGGACAAAGTTCTCTTTGGTCCACAATATCATAATATCTTTATGTTCACCTTCACCTCACTGAAGTACGAGGAGCCGTACCTCTCGAACATCCGTGAGTGCCTGGCTTCTGAAGAGTTCAATAAAATGGGGGAGATTTGTGTAGCTCATGACTTCAGCTTCAAAGAGGAGGCCCTGCCTTGGTTCAGGGACCCAGAGATCTCTAAGAGAATGAGATGGGTATTGATTGAATTTCAGCAATGGTGCTTTTATCTTGGCAAGAAACTCATCATTAGCTACATTTCAGACACCTCATACCCTGGAGCTTCTATCTTTTCATATATTGATGGGGCACTGACAAATCACAATTACCATTATGGCGATTAATAAAGTCAATCAATCAATAGGGGACACTGATTTAAAAACACTTCACAATCCCGAACAATCAGTACATTAATGTAACAACACGCACAATAAAAGCAATCAGTACATGATTTTCAGCAGGAAATTGGTGCATAACATTAGAATGCACAACATTAGAATGCATAACATTAAAATGCATAACATTAAAAATAGATAACATTAAGAATGCATCATGTCAGTACATAAAAGGTAATCTACCCACCAACAGAAAGCAGCATATAATAATAAACACAATGATTAAAATGAGGATCAACTGACCCTAGTCTACCTACCAGATTTGCAAGTGTTAATGTAAATTGTGTATTGCTCTGTGGACTGAATGAACTTCTAAGACTAATAAAAATACCATGCAATGACTGGCCTTCATAATGCAGAACAGTCTGGATCTTTGCCTTGCTTCTTGTTTCTATTGTAACCTCTAATGAATCTGGGATCAGGCTAATAACATAACCTGTCTGATCAGCTTGTCGATCCTGTTTCTATCATCTGCTGTGAAGCTTCCCCCCCAGCAAAGAGAACATTTGCTGAAAAAAAATATAATTCTGATAAAAAAACATGTAAGAGTTTCTCACTCACATGATACGATCTAAACTTCGTAAAGAAAAATAATCTGGACCGGCCCTGGAAAAAAACTGCCTATTCGCATTTGTCGTATAAGTAGTTATTTATTCTTGAAGTTTTATTTTCGGTGCAAACCCGTCATTAGCTACATATCAGACACCTTGTACCCTGGAGCTTCTATTTTTGCATATGAAGAAGGGAACCTGAGAGAACACAATTTCAAACTAAACTAAACAGTATTGATTGTTAACTTTGATTGATTGAGTAATCCCCATGGGGGACACTGATTTAAAAACACTTCACAATCCCAAACAGTCAGTACATTAATGTAACAAATACGCACAATAAATGCAATCAGTGCTTGATTATCAGCAGGAAATTGGTACACAAGTTTAGAATGCATAACATTAAGAATCCATAACATTAGAATGCGTAACATTAAGAATGCATAACATTAGAATGCATAACATAAAGAATACATAACATTAGAATGCATCATGTCAGTACATAAAAGGTAATCTACCCACCAACAGAAAGTAGAGTGATGAAAATGAAACGCGGATCCCTGTCCGACTGAACCCTCTCATACTCTGGGCGACGCCTATGCCAATTGCCTATGCCATCACTGTGGACTGAATGAACTTCTAAGACCAATAGAAATACCATTTAATGGCTGGCCTTCATAATACAGAACAGTCTTTACTTTGGTTCTCGCTTCTAGAGTAACCTCTAGTGTATCTGGGATCAGGCTAATAACAAAACCTGCCTTTCTGATCAGCTTGTCGATCCTGTTTCTATCATCAGCAATGAATGATTGCTGAGAGGGACTGCCTCTCTGTGGGACTTTGTGGAACATACATCTTGTTGTGTGAACTGACTCCCCTTCTGCAGAATATAGAACATTGATTATTTACAGTTCCTGCCTCATACCTTTTACTACCAACTTTTGGAGTCTTACACCAATATTCAAGTTTAAACTATTGCTATCACTCCAGCTAACAAATGATTTGACCTCTCTTATAGGACAAGTCATCCCCATGATTATGTAGGCCAAATAAGGCAGGTAAAATAGTGTCAGAGACCTTACTTAAAAGTTTAACCATATCAATTCTCAACCAAGTTAACCTGGAAGATTGCCCATAACAAGTGAGTTATCTTGTCACGTTGTCATCTTTGGTTGGACCAGAGATGACGTTATATTGCTGCGCCCGTGTAATGTCATTAGCTTTATCAGAGATAAATAGCATCTCAGCATATCGTGAGCAGTAACGTAACGTTACAACCTTCAAAAAGGTACTTTACCGACATCATGGGTGTCCATTGCAATGTTTGCTAGAATCGGAATACACCATTTGTAACAAGTATTTGAAAACATGCGAAAAATATTGAAAATAAAGAAATTTTCACCCCACGAACAATTAGCTGACAGATATTTTTATTGATACAAATGAAAGACAGTGCAGTTAGCTACGGAGTCAGACGATGACTGTCCCTTGGCACCTCACACATACTGAGAGTCATCTAGTGTTGTTTATATATATGTAACCCCTGGTTAATTAACCAGCCTTAATATTTCAGCCTTAATGTTAGGCAATATGTTCATTTTTAAATAAAGTTCTCACATTTAAAATAGTTAGATTGAAAGACAGCCCACTACACATGTCAATACACTCTAACCTGATTTTTTATTTTCTGCACTACTGATTTGTCAATACAACGTATTCTACTGATTTGTCGTCTACGCCATTGTCAAAGTGCGTGTGTGGTTATCCTAGCGATTCGAGTGGAATCCGCATCAGTGCTATATACGTATATATATATAGTGTAGGCTATGTGTGTGTTTATATTAGCTAACTGTCAACCGTGCAAAGGCAAGTGCTGTGACGTGCCAAAGGGTTAAAGTCACCTTCAATTATAACTGTTGAGTTGTTGAGATCTGAAAGAGCTGAGAAAAATGAGTGAAAAAATGTGGGGTCGTCATTGTTTGGGGCGTAGATGTTAGCAATAGTTAGGTTGTTGTTATGGATGGAGGCGTTAATGATTATATATCTTAATAGTAGTATTGTGAATTAGTGGAATTTTCTTATTTATTAAAATAGAAACACCTCTTTGCTTAGAGTTGAATGTTGCTGAAAAGATTTGATTGAATTGTGATGATTTTAATTTCTGATGATTTGATTCTGTTAGGTGTGTCTCTTGTAGAAGGCATACGTCTGCCTGCAGTTTGAGTAAGTGATTTAGAACTTTAGTCTTTTTTGCCTGTGAGCCAGCTCCTCGAATGTTCCAGATAAGGAATTTATAAGAAGACATTGTTACGAATTAAATTTGATTATACATTAATCCATTATGAGTTATTATGAGTGTGTGTGTGTGTGTGTGTGTGTGTGTGTGCGCATGTGTGTGTGTGCGTGCATACATATATTCAATGATGTAAAGGAAGTGGTTTTTATATATTGTGATTTTGGCGACGTAATTAGATGAGGTAAAAACAAAACAAAAAACAAACAAACACGCACAAAAAACATACACAACACATAAAGCGTCTACACACAAACTGCACTTCTTTGGACAACATGACATTGGCCGTATGTCCCACAAAAACATAATTATTAGAAATAATAAGAAAAAATAAATATATAAATAAAAAATAAAAAATTACCCAAAAACAAAACTCTCATAGTAATAATAACACAAAAAGCATAACATCAAAGAAATAAGAGCATTAAGAAAGAAAATAAATAATTGGCCCGCTTATCATAATATCCTTATTAATTAATATTGTCTATCAAAAATAAAACAAAAGTAAAGGTAAAACAGTAATAATAATAACAATGTTAATATTTAGTCATCCATTATCACCGTTATCACCATTATCACAGCCTCCACCCTTTTACTATTCCCAAACCTTTCATTCCCCATATTAACCGCTGGGGTCATCTTTATTATTATTATTATCATTATTATTATTTCCTCCTTCCTTCCTGTACCCCAAGTTCATTCTTGTCAGGACATAGGGAATACTTAGATGAGAAAGAAAGAAACAAGGACGGGAGAAGACTATAGGCTATAGACGTAGCCTATACAGTAGCGAAGGAGAACGAAGAAAACCGCGTCGCTACAGCTTAACTAGTACAGCCAAGCTGTAATTACTGTGTCTCTGTATAACTGCTCATTTATATATAACCTATCAACAGATAGCCGCACTTTCTTCGCGCTTTCTTCTCCTTTCCATGATCTCTGCAGGGTATTGGTCGTTTATGGAGATGCAGGGTATTGGTCGTATATGGAGATGCAGGGTATTGGTCGTTTATGGAGATGCAGGGTATTGGTCGTATATGGAGATGCAGGGTATTGGTCGTTTATGGAGATGCAGGGTATTGGTCGTATATGGAGATGCAGGGTATTGGTCGTATATGGAGATGCAGGGTATTGGTCGTATATGGAGATGCAGGGTATTGGTCGTATATGGAGATGCAGGGTATTGGTCGTATATGGAGATGCAGGGTATTGGTCGTTTATGGAGATGCAGGGTATTGGTCGTATATGGAGATGCAGGGTATTGGTCGTTTATGGAGATGCAGGGTATTGGTCGTATATGGAGATGCAGGGTATTGGTCGTATATGGAGATGCAGGGTATTGGTCGTATATGGAGATGCAGGGTATTGGTCGTATATGGAGATGCAGGGTATTGGTCGTATATGGAGGGTATTGGTCGTATATGGAGATGCAGGGTATTGGTCGTATATGGAGATGCAGGGTATTGGTCGTATATGGAGATGCAGGGTATTGGTCGTATATGGAGATGCAGGGTATTGGTCGTATATGGAGAAGGGTTTGTTCTTAACTTCCCTAAAATGAATATCCTTCCCAAAATCAATAATTTATTCGCAATGACTCCTATCCAACCCAACATGAATCGGTTTTCCACCCTAAACTCAATAGTATCAAAATTCTACTGGAGCAACAAACCACCCCGGGTAACATTAATCATACAAAAAGATAAGTTACATGGAGGCCTAGACACCCCCAATTTTCAGGCAAACCGACTACAATATATTACAAAATGGATCAGCAAAAACCAGCACCAAAAACCATGGCTTGAGATTGAACAGTCAGAATGCAGAGATACTGACATTATTGACCTACCCTTCCTGAGCAAAACCATTAAAAAAACACCCGTTACAAAAACCCGGTCATCTCAACGACTCTGACAGCCTGGTGGACCATAAATACAATGACAAATTTCAATATGACACCCTGCACACACACTCCAATCTGGTCAAATCCAGACTTCCTGGTTAACAAAACTCCACTAAAATCAAAAATGTTAAACAAAAAGGAATCACCCATATCTCCATCACATTTTTGATGACAACACTCTCCTCAGTTTTCAAGCGTTGACCCAGAGGTAGGGCATTGGTAGAGATCAATACCTATTCTATTTACAAATAAAAAAATGCAGTTAAAACAAAAATAAAATATTTCTTCTAACAATCTTCAACAACCTCCTTTACTTGAAAAAATGACTACAATATCAGGCTAAAAAAAAAAACTACTATCAAAACTACGTAGACTCTCCACTATAGAGCAAATCATTGCTCTACCAAAAAACTAATGGGAACAAGACCTATCCATCTCTACCGATGCCAACCTCTGGGAACAAATCTGCTCCAACACTTTCACAATGACTTCTTCACTAATCTACAGTTAATCCAGTACAAAATAATACATAGAGCACATATCACTTAAAACGAAATGCACAAAATGGGCTTCAGCACCTCTGATATCTGTTCTCACTGCTCTCTCAATACCACAGATAACTATATCCACGCCACATGCCCACCGGTTCACCAATTCTGGAAAACAATCACCCACACTATATCATCAATCCTGGACTGCACCATTCCGCTATCACCAAATCTGTCTTCTCAGAGACCTAACAACTCTTGATCAACAATATCATAACACTAAACTCATCCTAGTCGCCCTTGCTATCGCCAAGACACAAACTCAACATTTCACTGTGGACTCAATTATAGAACACATACTACATCCCAAAATTACAGCCTCTTTAAGAAACCAATCAGAACATTTTTCAGAAATGGAACCCTATTATTACCTATCGAAGCTTACCTGTGGACTAAAGCCACGCCCACACACACTCACGCAGGCACACACAGACCCATACACATTCCAAACATACACATACAAATAGGCACACAAACATAGCAGTTATTAGTTATTACCTAATTTTATTTTCCTTTATTATTTTCCTGTCATCAGAATCCCCTGACTATATGAAGTCACTGTTGTTGCTTACTGTTGTTATACTTATGTTCATATTTTACACCTACTCCCTCCACATGTAAATATAAAATAACGATGTCTCTGTCCCCTAATTGCCTAACCTCGCTGTGAGAATGCTTGAGTATTGTCTGCTTGTTTGTCGATCTGTCTGTCTGTCTGTCTGTCTGCCTGTCTGCTAAAAGATCTAAAGATCTGCTGCAAGCGCATGGAAGACCTCAACGGAAATTACTGAGCAGGGGTTTCATTTTGTTACTGTGATCAGGCCGTTAGCCTCCGTCACATTTAAATGCAGCGATACTTATAGATTTATACATGTATACCAGACCTCTGAAAGACCTGAGGCATCTTCCGCATGTTCATTCTAAAGGGCAAAGGGTTTGTATAAACCTTAATCTGCAGCCAATAAAAAGATTTGAGTCATTATATGACAAACATCTTTTCATTTCATTCGAACTGTGTGGATTTTCTCTCTTGGCTGGGGATCCTATCTGCAAGGTTGTTAAACCTTGTGGTCTAGCCTTTGTACCTTGCCTGAGCATCATGATTATTGTGCTAAACTCATTCAGTTGGATGATTTACCTGAGGGAGGGATAATTCAGAGGTAATTTCAGAGACACTTACTGTATGTGGATCAGGGGTGTAGCATGAAATTCTGGGCCCAGTGCAAATGCAGTCTCTGTGGGCCCCCTATGTCAGGCCTTCTGAGGGCCCCTCCCCTGCCTACTGCATCACTGCTGAGCTACGAGTAGCCTAATAACCTGCAGCTTAGACTCCTATAAAGCCCTGTTCTACAAACCATAGCCTGCACATTACTACAGGAGAGCCTGTATCAAACTGCTGGAATGCGTTACCTATGACATAGCTAAGCGAGAGGGTTTCCGATTTAAACACCTCAGAGAATTCCAAGGGTTTTTTTTTTCAGTGCAAAATGCATTTATCAGAAATGAGCAGAGAATTTAAATGGGAAAAGGAAAACAACTGTAACTTGTTGGAGTAGGTTAAAAGCTTTCCAGTCGCCCCTTCCCACTCCTGCAAAAAAAAGAAATCCCTGGCTTCCTCACTGGCATTGACCTATCTGTTGGAGTAGCTATTACAGTGGTCAAACAAGCAAGTGTGGCCAAATTCCACCCTACCCTATAGTTAATATTTTATCCCTGGTGGGATAAGGGTAATTGTGTCTCCCCCATCTGGGTATAACAGCAAACTGACAGTCACACTGACATTTTCATCTGAGGCTCACCTTTCCCTGAGATAAATTTTACCCAGACGGACACCCTGAGCCCAAACGAGACCGGACACATCATTCAACAGGTTGGTAACTTATCAGGTTTCCTGCAGCTCCGTATTTGCATTCTGCACAAAGAAAATCCTGATATGTAATATAAAAAATGTTATCTCAGATAAATAATACTGAGAGACAATATTGGACACAGTCAGCTGTTCTTAATAAAAAATTCCATAAGGAAACTGATCCCTTATTTTCCCTTCCCTGCTGCTTCATGTTTCAGACTGTAAAGTGTAATTTGTACATTGTTTCAGACTGTAAAGTGTAATTTGCACATTGTTTCAGACTGTAAAGTGTAATTTGTACATTGTTTCAGACTGTAAAGTGTAATTTGTACATTGTTTCAGACTGTAAAGTATAATTTATACATTGTTTCAGACTGTAAAGTGTAATTTGTACATTGTTTCAGACTGTAAAGTGTAATTTGTTTCAGGCATGGGAGAAATAAATATTGTAGATATTGTGGGCCTCCTGAGATTGTAGTTACAGTAAGCTTAAACGAAAGATGCAGATCACTGTTGGGGATGACAAAAGAATACATTCAATTGTTAAGAACCACTTTTCAACTGTCGAACAGATGAAGAACACTCTCTGGGATGTACGCATAGACGTGTCAAAGACTACCATAGAGAAGCCAAGAGAAGACTACACCAGCTTAACCTCAGAGGGTTCACTGCAAGATGCAAACCATGGGTAAGCCTCAAGAGCAGGATGGCCAGGTTAGAGTATGTTAAAAAGTACGTAAAGAACTGGAGAGTTCTGGAACAAAGTCACATGGACAGATAAGACAAGTATTAACCTGCATCAAAGGTCCCTAATCTGAGAAAAATGTGGATGTAGTGTTATGTCTTGGGCATGCATGGCTGCCACTAGAACTGGCTTGTTTTTATTGATGATGTGGCTGCTGACGGCAGCAGCAGGATTCATTTTGAAGTTTACAGAATCATCTTATCAACTCATAGAATGACGCTTCACCTTGCAGCAGGACAATGACCCCAAATGCACTGTTACAGCCAGAAATTCATTTTTCAGGGCCAAAAACACTGTTGCTGCTGTCCCTGCGACTAACGTTACTGCTGCCAAAGGTTGAGCTGCAGATGAGTTACGGCTACGATGAAATAAGTGGTGGAACATTTAATAGATTTGGTAAGCTAAAAAACATGAATAATGTAATGACCAACAGACAAAGTATTGGAACATTTAATAGATTTGTGAAATAATATCAAACTCTAGCTTGAGCCATTTACAGTTTTGTAAATTACATGCTAAAATAATATTAATAAAACATTAAAGGCTATAGATATAATTTTTTTTGCAGACAAAAACATTTTTCTATATAATACATCCACAGAGCTTGATGAAAGTTGCAGAATAAAAGTATTGCTTTTCCCTAAAAAGAAATATTGATTATGAATGTATTATTGCAAAAAGTGTTTTACGGGCCTTAAAAGGGTGCAGGGTTTCTCTCTGTCTAGACGTCAGAGTTTGGTTCCCGGTGTTGTGCCGTTTGTTTTTCGACTCCCCTGCAGATCTCTCTCCCCCCTTCACTATAAACATGCTAGCTAAGCTACGCGCTATGCTATGAGCCCCTGCAGATCTCTCCCCCCTTCACTATAAACATGCTAGCTAAGCTACGCGCTATGCTATGAGCCCCTGCAGATCTCTCCCCCCCCTTCACTATAAACGCGCTAGCTAAGCTACGCGCTATGCTATGAGCCCCTGCAGATCTCTCTCCCCCCTTCACTATAAACATGCTAGCTAAGCTACGCGCTATGCTATGAGCCCCTGCAGATCCCCCCCCCCCCCCTTCACTATAAACATGCTAGCTAAGCTACGCGCTATGCTATGAGCCCCTGCAGATCCCCCCCCCCCCCCCTTCACTATAAACATGCTAGCTAAGCTACGCGCTATGCTATGAGCCCCTGCAGATCCCCCCCCCCCCCCCTCACTATAAACGCGCTAGCTAAGCTACACGCTATGCTATGAGCCCCTGCAGATCTCTCTCCCCCCTTCACTATAAACACGCTAGCTAAGCTACACGCTATGCTATGAGCCCCTGCAGATCTCTCCCCCCTTCACTATAAACATGCTAGCTAAGCTACACGCTATGCTATGAGCCCCTGCAGATCCCTCTCCCCCCTTCACTATAAACATGCTAGCTAAGCTACGCGATATGCTATGAGCCCCTGCAGATCTCTCCCCCCTTCACTATAAACATGCTAGCTAAGCTACACGCTATGCTATGAGCCCCTGCAGATCCCTCTCCCCCCTTCACTATAAACATGCTAGCTAAGCTACGCGATATGCTATAAACACCCTGTGCTTTTCTTTAACTTAATTTCACCAGTTAAAAATGAAAACGATAATGGATTGTGGTACGAGGATGGTGGTGTTATGAAATGCAATCTCCATATGAGAAACTAGAGGGGGTGAAATGCTGTATCTATAGCCTTTATGTTTATGGGCCAAAAGATAGACAATCTTTTCATAACTATAAGCACTATTTTGCTTGTTTTAACACAAACACTTTTTGAATACATTTCACACAATTCTCCTGTTTTAGGCACAATTTTCAAAAGGTATATATCTTGTTTTCACAAGAAAAACACTGCCATTAAAAACTATAAACTCACATATTAATTAACACACCCATTCGTCACAGATAAAACACTAGTTGATTTAATTATTCAATCAGCAATCGGAGCTTTAGCACAAATAAAAGGGCAAAATGTGAGCTCTCCTGTATGTGGAAAACAATGGCTGATGAACATTTAGAAATGAGAATAGGTAGACCAGCTCAGTTATTTACTGATTGAATAATTAAATCAACTAGTGTTTTACCTGTGAAGAATGTGTGTGTTAAATGATATCGGAGTTCATAGTTTTTAATGGCTGTATTTTTCATTTGAAAACAAGAGATATACTTTTTGAAAATTGTGCCTAAAAAGTGTTGAAGAGACTGAAATTTGTGTTAAAACAAGCAAAATAGTGCTTATAATTTTGAAAATATTGTCTATCTTTTGGCACATAGACTTAATGTTTTATTAATTGGGTCATAACATCAATTTTAGTGTGTACACAACTGAGAAAAACTAAGTGATTCCAAAGCATCATTTGTTGAATTAATTAAAATAAAATAAACTTGTGTCCAGATATGTCAAAAAAACTGACTTTGGTTTGAAGGTGTACTTACTTTTTTTGCATGACTGTATATCCTGTGAAATTAACATGGATGACATGATAAACTGTGCTCAAAATGTACTGAATATTATTTTGTAAGTTTCAAAGTCTGACCATGAAGTTCTATGAACCGTTTAAAAATGTAAATTTGACTCAAATACACACAAAAATGTTATGGGTAAGAATAACCTATTCCTATTTTTAGCTGGTCCGCATAATGTATTTCACTCCCATTTTCTTCTTGAAATTAGAGAAGCGGTCATTTGACCGCAAGCGGTAGTTTCTAGGTAGTTCGCGAGTCCCATCTTCAAAGTGTTAAGGACAGGGCTGAATTAGAGACGACTTTACAATTTATAGCCTAAACAATGCCAAACGTTATATATGGAGGATTATTCAGCCCAAAATGAAAATGAAAATGAAAATGGAGGATTATTCAGCCCAAAATTAAAATTAAAAACTTTTCATTTCCATTTCCATTTTTGTTTTAATTTCAATTTTCGTTTCATTTTCATTTTCGTTTCATTTTCATTTTAAAACTGTATCTATGTAAATGAGGGGGTATGGTCCTCCTGTCAATCAAAGCAAGCAGGGTGGGCCTCATACAGGTTTAGTGCAGTAGCACTTAATGAACACTAGGGGGAGCATAGCATAGGGATGGGTAACAGTCTATGCTTGATACTATGCTCTCAGGGCACTCGTAAGTTTTAATGGATGAAATGATGAAGAATCTGAGCAGTGTTATAAAGTATTCTTGTTTTATGAAAGAAACGGAGCTAGCTAGCCAGCGCTACACTGTGTAGGCTATAGGTCAAACCTGCGAGGTGGAAAATCCACGTTCAGAAAGTGAAAGTCCTCCCCAATCATTTGTTCCAATCACCTGGATTTGCTATTCTTCAGCCAAGAGGTAGGAGCCAACTAGGCTAATTAGTGAAATCGCGAGTTCATGGGTGGAAGAAACACGGCAGGACTTTTACTTTCTGACCCCTGGAAATTCTACCTCTGCAAACCTGGTAGTAGCCTACGATAGGCTACATTGTGCCAGGTTAAACGTTGGATTGGACCAGTGGGACTGCTGGAAATAAATGAAATCCTCTCTTAAAATAAATGAAGACCGCAAATGAGTCACTGGATAGTTAAAATTTTTAACCTGGCTCCGGTACTTTAAGCGAACATTAAGGCTTTGCTTCAAAAAATCTATCGACAGCCAGATTGTAGGCTATTTGAAAGTGAGTCCGCTTCGTCATACAAGAAATCCAGGGTTAAATCTTTAATTGAGCTTGCTAGCGGTTTATTATTATCCTAAAATAATAATAGACTGTCCTCGTATTTTATTTGCTTTGGGTGCACTGTGGAGTGTTTAAGTGTGTTTGGTAGTGGATGCTACCGATTACCTTAGAATTGTGCTAGCATTAGCAACGTGTGTATGTCCAAAAGAAGGGACAGCATGGAATTAGCTGAAAATGGTTTCCATCAATCAACTGCATCATGGGTAAATCGTAATTGAGACATTGGGCCTTTAACACCATATAGCCTATTGCTTGCTGGCACACTTTAACTACGCGCATAAGCGAGTTTCGCCAGCTATAAATCACTGTTTTCACAGTCTTACTGTCAGCCATAATATTAGCAATCTGCCAATATGCAAACGCAGATGGCTTTTAAAGGGAATGGGATATGACATTTTGATTGGTTTATTGCAAAATTAATGAAGAGACTAAGTTCAGCCCATTTGCACCTTGCGCTGTACTTAGCGCTCATAACACGCCGTCTAACTAGCAAAAGTGGACTTGCACACGTCCTAAATGCACTTGCGCCATGAGCTTTAGACCAAGCGCTAAGATCGTCAAGATAGAGCCCATGCTGTTTTAAAAATAGAACACACGCCCACAAGCGACCAGTTGTGGGAAGCGAGGGTGATACCAGGTGGTTTCATCGCTTTCTGTGGGGCTTTATCCTTACCCTGAAGCCCCACAGAAAGCGCTGTGTAGCTTTATCCTTACCCTGAAGCCCCACAGAAAGCGCTGTGTAGCTTTATCCTTACCCTGAAGCCCCACAGAAAGCGCTGTGTAGCTTTATCCTTAACCTGAAGCCCCACAGAAAGCGCTGTGTAGCTTTATCCTTACCCTGAAGCCCCACAGAAAGCGCTGTGTAGCTTTATCCTTACCCTGAAGCCCCACAGAAAGCGCTGTGTAGCTTTATCCTTAACCTGAAGCCCCACAGAAAGCGCTGTGTAGCTTTATCCTTACCCTGAAGCCCCACAGAAAGCGCTGTGTAGCTTTATCCTTACCCTGAAGCCCCACAGAAAGCGCTGTGTAGCTTTATCCTTACCCTGAAGCCCCACGGAAAGCGCTGTGTAGCTTTATCCTTACCCTGAAGCCCCACAGAAAGCGCTGTGTAGCTTTATCCTTACCCTGAAGCCCCACAGAAAGCGCTGTGTAGCTTTATCCTTACCCTGAAGCCCCACAGAAAGCGCTGTGTAGCTTTATCCTTACCCTGAAGCCCCACAGAAAGCGCTGTGTAGCTTTATCCTGACCCTGAAGCCCCACAGAAAGCGCTGTGGAGCTTTATCCTTACCCTGAAGCCCCACAGAAAGCGCTGTGTAGCTTTATCCTTACCCTGAAGCCCCACAGAAAGCGCTGTGGAGCTTTATCCTTACCCTGAAGCCCCACAGAAAGCGCTGTGTAGCTTTATCCTTACCCTGAAGCCCCACAGAAAGCGCTGTGTAGCTTTATCCTTACCCTGAAGCCCCACAGAAAGCGCTGTGTAGCTTTATCCTTACCCTGAAGCCCCACAGAAAGCGCTGTGGAGCTTTATCCTTACCCTGAAGCCCCACAGAAAGCGCTGTGTAGCTTTATCCTTACCCTGAAGCCCCACAGAAAGCGCTGTGGAGCTTTATCCTTACCCTGAAGCCCCACAGAAAGCGCTGTGTAGCTTTATCCTTACCCTGAAGCCCCACAGAAAGCGCTGTGTAGCTTTATCCTTACCCTGAAGCCCCACAGAAAGCGCTGTGTAGCTTTATCCTTACCCTGAAGCCCCACAGAAAGCGCTGTGGAGCTTTATCCTTACCCTGAAGCCCCACAGAAAGCGCTGTGTAGCTTTATCCTTACCATGAAGCCCCACAGAAAGCGCTGTGGAGCTTTATCCTTACCCTGAAGCCCCACAGAAAGCGCTGTGTAGCTTTATCCTTACCCTGCAGCCCCACAGAAAGCGCTGTGGAGCTTTATCCTTACCCTGAAGCCCCACAGAAAGCGCTGTGTAGCTTTATCCTTACCCTGAAGCCCCACAGAAAGCGCTGTGTAGCTTTATCCTTACCCTGAAGCCCCACAGAAAGCGCTGTGTAGCTCTATCCTTACCCTGAAGCCCCACAGAAAGCGCTGTGGGGCTTTATCCTTACCCTGAAGCCCCACAGAAAGCGCTGTGTAGCTCTATCCTTACCCTGAAGCCCCACAGAAAGCGCTGTGTAGCTTTATCCTTACCCTGAAGCCCCACAGAAAGCGCTGTGTAGCTTTATCCTTACCCTGAAGCCCCACAGAAAGCGCTGTGTAGCTTTATCCTTACCCTGAAGCCCCACAGAAAGCGCTGTGTAGCTTTATCCTTACCCTGAAGCCCCACAGAAAGCGCTGTGGAGCTTTATCCTTACCCTGAAGCCCCACAGAAAGCGCTGTGGAGCTTTATCCTTACCCTGAAGCCCCACAGAAAGCACTGTGTAGCTTTATCCTTACCCTGAAGCCCCACAGAAAGCGCTGTGTAGCTTTATCCTTACCCTGAAGCCCCACAGAAAGCGCTGTGGAGCGGACATGCACATTGTTTCTGTCTAAAATAAATTGAACCTTTGTGATCCTGATCTCCAGCAGGGAAGGCCGTTACACTAACCGCAAAGCTAAGGCGCCGTTATAGTGCAGTGCACTTTGACTGCACTGTATATACAGTATATGTGTATATTGTGAATTATGGCAAGTTACAAATAAAAATATGAACTATTCAATACTACTTCACGCCATGTACGACTTGCAGTTTGTGTCCTTGTATTGTATAACAAGGACAAATTCTGAACAGATTGTATTCTTGTTTTCTTAGTCTATTCTGAGACTATTCAAATTGCAGCCCTTGGACGACCCCTGCACCCTGGCATGCTGTATGACTGTCTCAAAGACACCTTTATCCCAGGTAATGTACCTATTAAACACACCTATATCCCAGGTAATGTACCTGTTACACACACCTATATCCCAGGTAATGTACCTGTTAAACACACCTATATCCCAGGTAATGTACCTATTAAACACACATATATCCCGGGTAATGTACCTATTAAACACACCTATATCCCAGGTAATGTACCTATTAAACACACCTATATCCCAGGTAATGTACCTATTAAACACACCTATATCCCAGGTAATGTACCTATTACACACACCTATATCCCAGGTGATTTTCCTGTTAAAAAGTTACACCTTCATCCTACATCATACTTTTACCAGGATGGATATAAGGCATGAAAAATCAATAAGAAATTTAACAAGAGTATGCTTTTGAACATAATATTCATAGCTTTTCTCTCAAGATGGCCAGCTATCAGTATGCATTTGCCTAAATCAAGTCATCTTAAATTCTTAGATTTCTCTATAACGCAACTGAGATCGAGGTCATATAGCCATATGAGATCAGCGTCCAATCCGACCATCTCTGGTTTGTTTATAAAAGTATTTATACACACTGTATATTTATTATTTATTAGAAAACAAGGAGTAGCCGATACTGGACATGTGGCCGAGGCTTATACCAGCACCCATGAAATTCACTCATGTACACCTAGTATGAAATATATGAAACCATACACTGTTGGCATACAGAGTAGTAGCCTATAGATTTCACTCATAGCATAACATGCAGGCCTAGTTTTCCTGATATGTAATACATAGTGGAGTTCAAAAGGTACTACACATAAAAACAATAGGTTTAAGTATACATTGAATAGCCTAATGCAATCACAGAGTACAATTATACGTATACCTGTATAGCTTTAGTATACTTTTAATAAAGATTTGAAATGTAAACAGACTGAAAGATTTAGATCCACCTTTCAAAAGCTATCTATCAATATTACCAAAAGTTGGCTATGAATTTTGGTATGAGGCATAAGAGGAATAGAGAAATAGCCTACACAAAACTGCAGTAGAGAAATACAAGAGACTTTTTGTACAGGTCACTATCATGGGTGGGAGCACATACTCTAAGAGTATGAATTAGGCTGTGTCTGTGCAAATAATCAGCATGATGTATACAAATATATATTAGTGCCACCCTTAATGTATGAACGTGCATCATACATCTGTAGCCTGTCTAAACCAACTCTAGTGGGACTTCTGTAATGCAGCAGTTGTAGATCACGTATCACTCTGCTGAGTATGAATTAGGCTCTTTGAACCAATGATGAGTACATTTTCTTTGAAATACAGTAGAACAACATAGTTACAGCACTGTATAGCAGTCGGATATAAAAAAACTTAGTGCTGGAAATCCTTGATAGTGTACAGAGCTGAGGTTTGGCTTGGTGGTGCTCATTTCAATTTCCTGTCTTTTGACCAAGCAAAACTTCTCACTTTTAAATATTTCAAATACTTTAATATTTTTTAATCCATGTATAATGATGCTAATAATGACAATGGTAAATGAGATAAATTTGATAAATGACAGACATTTCTTCTGTGTTAGGAGTCTCACTGTGGGATCAAGCAGCTATACAAAAAGATATGAATGTGCAACCACAGCCCCACACACATCTTGATTTTTCCGCGTCCGACTCATTCAGTGAGAAGACAAAGCTGATGGATGTGAGCGCCTCCCTGAAAGCCAGCTTCCTGGCAGGGCTGGTGGAGGTGGGGGGGTCGGGCAGTTACCTGAGAGACAAAATGTCCTCCATGCAACAGTGCAGGGTCACGATGCAATACAAACAGACGACTGAGTTCAAGCAGCTGACTATGACCCAGCTGGGACATGTGACGTACCCCGACGTGTTTGACCAGAAGATTGCCACCCACGTGGTCACAGCAGTACTGTACGGGGCCGAGGCCTTCATGGTCTTTGATCAGATGGCTTTGAATGAGAAGGACAAGCAAGATATTCAGGGGAACATGGATGTGATGATCAAGAAGATCCCTGAAGTTGAGATCAGCGGTTCAGGAAACGTCAGCCTGACAGATGATGAGAAGAAGAAGGTGGAGAAGTTCAGCTGCACGTTCTACGGCGATTACACGCTGGAACAGAACCCCACCTCTTACGAGGAGGCCGTGCTGTTGTACAAACAGCTCCCGAAGCTGCTGGGGGAGGACAAGAGGAAGGCAGTGCCTGTGAGGGTCTGGCTCTATCCTCTGAAGAACCTAAACCCCAAAGCTGCCCAACTGGTGAGCGAGATCAGCGTGGAACTGGTGTTTCGTGTGGAAGCAGTAATGGGCCAGTTGCAAGAGTCTAAAATGAGAGCCAACGACAACATCAGGCGGTGTGATGCCATTAAGGTCACTGATATAAAAGACAAGCTGGTCAAATTCCAAGACAAACTGGAAATGTACACAGTGACCCTCCAGCAGAATATAAGAAAGGTTCTGCCAGCTATCCGGGCGGGGACAGAGGGGGAACAGAAGCTGGTTGACATCCTGAAGTTCCACGATAACTCATCTTTCAGTCACGACAAGATGAGAGAATGGCTTGATGAGAAAGAGTCTGAAATAGGGGTGCTGGAGAGCTACATCAATTCTCTGGGGGGGGTTCCAATTGTGCCACCTGGACCTGAGCTGGACAAAGTTCTCTTTGATCCAGGTAGTGAATATATCTCTGCATTCACCTTCACCTCACTGAAGTACAAGGAGCCGTACCTCTCAAACCTCCATGAGTGCCTGGCTTCTGAAGAGTTCAATAAAATGGAGGAGATTTGTGTAGCTCATGACTTCAGCTTCAAAGCGGAGGCCCTGCCTTGGTTCAGGGACCCAGAGATCTCTAAGAGAATGAAAGGAGTATTGGCTGAATGGAACAAATGGCCTCTTCTCCTTTGTTCTTGGCCAAGTTTAGCCTTTCATATGCGTGATGTGTGCAATCCCATCATTAGCTACATGTCAGACACCACATACCCTGGAGCTTCTATTTTTTATTATTTTGAAGGGAAACTGAAAGATCGCTATTAAAAACCTCTGCCGCTGAATCCTATAACATTGGATATTATATATACATATATATTATATATATATAGATATTACCGTGCATAAAAGGTAATCTACCCACCAACAGAAAGCAGTATATAATAATAAACACCATGATTAAAATGAGGATCAACTGACCCTAGTCTACCTACCAGATTTGCAAGTGTTAATGTAAATTGTGTATTGCTCTGTGGACTGAATGAACTTCTAAGACCAATAAAAATACCATGCAATGACTGGCCTTCATAATGCAGAACAGTCTGGATCTTTGCCTTGTCTCATTTCTAGAATAACCTCCAGTGAATCTGGGATCAGGCTAATAACATAATCTGCCATTCTGATCAGCTTGTCGATCCTGTCTCTATCATCTGCTGTGAGGCCTAAATTAATTCTGCTGCCATTAAGGACATTTGTATAAGCTGTCAAACTAGAATAGGCTACACATCGGCTTTGACATCACAATGTGTCAACTGTTGCCGATGCCTATAAATTTTAGTTGATAGACGATGGTATCGTACATCAGCCCAACCCTATTGCTACATATGTAAGCAATTTATAGAAATATTATTTGCAACAACTAAATTATTTATTGATTTTAGGCTTATTGCTGCTCTCAAAATTCATGGGGAACAACCATTTTGTGGCTGCCTTTTTGAAAAAAGTTCTCCTGGGGGTGCATGCCCCCAGACCCCCCTAGTACAGGCTTAGCCCCCCTAAACATATATCTCTGGTGACGCCTTACTTCTTACTCCTAAAATCAATAACTAACTCTTTAGTCTGTAGTAAAATGAAGTAATACTCAAGCAATTGGCCGGTCAAGCCATTTTAAAATGAGCAAGACTTGACATTATAACGTTTTATTGTTAAACCTATATTCATTATGTTCATATATCTTTAAAGGGTGGATTGTTGGAGTTAAAATGTGACATTTTATATATACTATATGTTAGTATTTTTACTAACATAACTAATCAATATTATCCATAGTTATAATTAATAACTAACACTGTAGTTTAGATGGGTGGGGGCCTGGACTGGGGAGGAAGTTCTGACCAAGCACTCTCTCATAAGTAATAAATCTAACCTTATTACAGTTTTTCTCTGGACGAGAAGCTGGGTCGAGTAGGTGGTCAGGTATGGTCGAATCCTCCTGATGTTGTACAGGAGGAACCTGCAGGACCGTGCTGTTGCCCTGATGTGCTCTTTGAAGTCCAGCTGGTCATCCAGGACCATCCCCAGGTTCCTTGCAGAGCGGGAGGCAGCCACCATGGTACCGTCAATGGTGATGGAGGCAGTGTTTGATCCAGGATTCATTTAGAGGGGGCCAAATTGGCCCCTTACTATATTTTTAGGGGGTCATTATCAAATGTCAGGGGGTCAATAAAAAAACAAAACAGAAACACCCTGGGAAGTAAGTTTTGACCCTGGCCTACACTGCAGCCAATAGGACAGGCCCGTCCTACCTGCAGGACTTAAAGGAGCACAGTCAGGCATATGTATGTTTTCTGCATTCTAATCTACTATTTAATGTTCAATATTTTCCAAAAAATCATAAAGATTGGATTTGTGGTTTTTGAGATATGGGCCCTCAAGAACAGCTCCATCTCCAGAGCAGCTTCAGCCTTATTTACCACATTTCCCATATCTCCCTGCGCACGCTTAAGTTTGGTGTATATGAATATGTAATAGGGGGCGTACACGCCACTGCTGCGAGCACGGTGACGAGCTAACTGTTCAAGTCAGGATACCGCAGAAAATTCTCTTGTGTCTGCCTAAAATGCCATCGTGCGCCGTACGTGGGTGCGATATTAAGTCAGGATACCGTTTGCCCAAAAATGAGACGAGGTGCATCCAGTGGCTGGCAGCAATTAACAACCCATTCCAATAGCCAACGATAAGCTGTCAGTCTGAATTACCTAACGTTAAATAAAGGGGTGACAGAAAAAACTGGTTATAGTAATGTAATATCTGTTGTTGCACAAAGGATGCTAAATGAGCTGCAAGATAGCCATCTAGGTATAGCCAACAAGCGACTGATTCCGACAGTAGCCTAACATGGAATGTCCGAATCTTGGTGTCATGCTGGCAAGCACAACATATCGACTTTAACATAAGTTTAGCAAACGTTAGCTAAATTACAAGATTTTGATACAGCTTGTTAGCTACTCACTCGTCGCTTAGTTGCCCTCCTGGACCCCTTGGTTGTGGATACTTCTTCCAATTAATCTTCCTATTGCTGCATAAGAAGTTGGTAAGTACTGCAGGATGTAGCAAGGGTTCGAAGTTATTATTGGCAGTGATGCAAACTCCGTGTTCGGTTTCTGTCAACAGCCGTTGCCCTCGATCCCATTCGCGGCAGCAAAGGCTCTCCGTCTCGGTAGGCATGGGTTCACAGTTCCCACACTGGCACCAATTTATGTTCCCACTTCTCTGCTCTCTGTTAGCTTCGGCTGCCTCGTCCTCCGCTCTCTGTCTCTGTCTCTCTCGCTCACGCAATTCTTCCTCTGTAAATTCCGGTTCAAAACTGTAAGGTTGTATTTCTTCGTCAAAATCGAAAAGCTCGTCCTCTAACTCGGCGAACTCAGAGCTGTCCGCCATACACTACTCACAAAAAGTTAGGGATATTTGGCTTTCGGGTGAAATTTATGGAAAATGTAAGTTCACGCTACAGTGATATTATACGTATCATGAAAGTAGGGCATTTAAGTAGAAGCCTGCAATGGTGATTTCCTCATCTCAAACAATTTATTGAAACAAAAGCCAACAACAGTGGTGGGTATACCACAACAAAAATGTCAATGTCTCAATAACTTGTCATGTGCCCTTGAGCATCAATTACAGCTTGACAATGACGTCTCATGCTGTTCACAAGTCGACTTATTGTCTGCTGAGGCATGGCATCCCACTCTTCTTGAAGGGCGGCCCTCAGGTCATTGAGATTCTGGGGTACAGAGTTACGAGCCTCTACACGGTGAGTCAGCTGATCCCATAGGTTTTCTATGGGATTCAGGTCTGGAGAAAGTGCAGGCCACTCCATTTGAGGTACCCCAGTCTCCAGCAGCCTTTCCCTAATGATGCGACCTCGATGAGCTGGAGCATTGTCGTCCATGAAGATGAAATTAGGCCTGTGTTGTTCATGCAGGGGCACAATGACTGGATTAATGATGTTATTCAGGTAGTATGGGCTTGTCACTGTACCATTCACAAAGTGTAGGGCAGTTCTGTATTGACTAGACACACCTGCCCACACTGTAACACCGCCACCACCAAAGGGTCGTCTGGTGACAACAGTGGCTGATGCATAGCGCTCTCCTTGACGTCTCCAACATCGTTGGCGGCCATCATTTCTGCTCAACGTGAATCGACTTTCATCAGAGAACAGCACTGAGGCCCACTGGTCCCTCGTCCAGCGTAAATGCTCCCTGGCCCATGCAAGACGATGACGCCTGTGCCTGGTGGTGTGGTCAGGTACCCTTGCAGGTCGTCTAGCACGCAGACCACGCTGATGTAAACGGTTTCGAATGGTCTGACGTGACACTTGGGTGCCTCTCACCTCCCTTAAATGTGCCTGGAGTTGAGTGGCATTCATCATCCAGTTCCGCAGGGCACTGTTCACAATGAAGCGGTCATGTGTTACAGTGTGGGTCATTAGTGTGGGATGTGGCCAAAGGACATCCACTTCTATGCCTTTCTGTGACTCTTCCAGTCTCTCTGTATCTCTGTTGCAACCTGCTGATGACACTCTGTGACACTGTAAGCTCAGTGGCCACTTCCCTCTGAGAACATCCTGTTTGAAGCCTCGCAATGGCGAGGTACTGTTGATCAATTGTTAGGTGTCGTCTTGGTCTCATGATGTCAAAATGTGAACAGCATGATGAAGAGGACTGTTTAAATACCAATTCTAATTGAACCAGGAAATTTATTGGTCGATTCATGGATCAAACACCTGTTGTGAATTTTGCCGTTCAGCTCCTTGTTAGAGAACAGCAAGTTGTGCAAAAAGTACTGAAACATTGAATAGTTGGACATGTGCATTCAAAAGTTTAGAGAAGGTCAAATTAATTTCACCTGTAAAGGTTATAGTGCATTTTAGGTTCATCCTGAAATTTCACCCGAAAGCCGAATATCCCTAACTTTTGTGAGTAGTGTATCTCTCAGGCTATCGTCGTCGGCCAAGATAGGCCACGTGATATTTGTACGCTAACGTTACCGTATTTTCGTGGGAGTGTCATGTGATCGCCTGGATGGGTGCCCGCCCATAAACCATAGACTGTATAAAAATATCCATAAACCAGTCTCTGCGTTCAAGGGTGGAGTTTGAGCACCCGTTACCTTCTGAGAAATACTGGCTGGAGATTCCAGTGACGTCACTGGACGTGTTTGCCCTTTGAAGTTTTGCCGCCGTATTTCCCATAAATAGGAAACGGCTGCACTGACGGTGATTTTAAAAAGGCCTACACACAGAATTTACGCATTTAATCCAAATATTATCAACTGAAACAAGCGTGACTGTGCTCATTTAATCCAGCACCATGTTCCTGCTCGACCACTTCGCTCTTCTACAGCAGGGCGACTCGCACTTCCCCCACTCCGTGGCAACAGCGCTCGCTCGTCCTGACTGCGGAGCTTTTCCACCCTAGCTCCTCAGAGGTGGAACTAACTACCTGTTCCCCTACGTTCTACTCCAGCACTGTCTGCGTTCCGTCGTGGCCTGAAGACACACCTCTTCAGACTCTACCTTGACTGATATACTAATCTCCGACCGTTTCTCATAGTACTTTTTCCCTGTTTTTCTTGTCTTAACTGTTTCATGTAATAGTTTATAATAGTATTTAGAATAGAATTATAGTATAGCCGATTTACCCACAGCTTACTGTGAACTACATTCAATGTTCATCACTAGGGATAGCTGCTACGTTTTTGGAAGGATGTGCTTTGTTTTATCTGTTCTGTAGTTGCTTCGATGACCTTTCTGTATGCACTTATTGTATGTCGCTTTGGATAAAAATGTCTGCTAAATGACTGTAATGTGATGTTACATCCTCAATCCTGTTGTCGCTGTTACCATTTGTGACACACCACCTTTAAAATTGTTGTGCTTGATTGCACACAAACTGGTCTGCAACAGAGATGGATTCCATAAATGTGCTCTGGTGACCGATAAAACATTTCTGAATGGCTTATTTCAACATCTCTGTGTTTTTGGGCAGCATGCTGTGCAGCTGTCTGTCACGGCTATGGGGCCCGTGGTTCGGTTTTCTGTTTTTGAACCTGGCTGGCCCTCCGCTGGACTAAGTCATTCTAACACAAGTCATGTGAGTGCTGGTGTAAGCTGCTTCATGTGAATTTGGTTTGACTGAACTGTGGGTTGAAGACTGGCTCAAGCCTGATTTCAGCTCACTTAGCTATTATAAGCTCATGTATAGGAAATTGTGTTACTGAGAGTCTGTGGTAATTTCAGTTATTTCTACAGGAAATAACCCTAAAAGATAGACATCAACACTGTAATCTTCCAATCAGAAAATATATTTATTTAAGTATTTATTTAAGTATAGTATTTTATCCTTTCAGAACATCGAATTACTGCAATGTCCAAATCATGAGGGTACGCAGCAGGCAGGGGAGTCCTCCAAAATGCCTGCCTGTAGACTGAAGGCCACCAGTTCACCAGGCAGGGTTGCTATTGAAGCACAACCAGGCAGGCTAAACCCTCCCTAGGCAACGCTATGGATGATCGTGGGGGGGATCGACGAGACTCTCTGCCAGGACAACATCAGGATTCTTGGGTGTGGCGTGGACATTGTTTAACTTTTGTGCTGTAGCATCTTTCTAACTCCTTGTTGCAAGTAGCCATGTTTTGTTAGCTTGATTGATATGCTGGTTGGCTTGATATATGAAGGGGTTCTTTAGCTGTTCTGATTGGTCAGGACCACCTCATTCATTCATAGTGAGCACAAGCAACAAGGAATCTTGCGTGGTGTCTCGCCTGCCTAATTGATGCCCAAGTAGGAGACCTGGGGGGTATTTCACAAAGCAGGATTAGTGAGTTAGCTGGATAACTGCACTGAGTAAAACCCAGAACAGCTCTATTTATTTCAGTCCATGTTCCAGATTTGGGAGGGTTCTGGGTTTTACTCAGTGCAGTTATCCAGCTAACCCAGTAATCCATCTTTGTGAAATACCCCCTGGGGTGTGTGGCCAAGCTGCTGGCCAGAGCTGGGCTGAATCTAGTGGTCAGGCTCCAAACTGATTGGGTGGGATTGAGGCTATGCAAGGCAATGCTGCCAGCCAATCATCATGCTGCATCCTAAATGGCATGCTCCTAAAGGCAACACTGCCAGCGTTGAATAAAACTTTGTGAAGTCTCTCCTCAAACCCATTCATAATTATTATGTCAGCAATGAAATCCAGCTCCCACCAAAACAAAACTACACGGAAGTACAGGAACCTCAATTTCTCATGTCCGTGGCAACGTAGAATGCTCCGTAACCCCAGACCAGTCAAGCAATCGGTGCTATGCGACAAATCATGACGCCTTGTGTGCCGTTACAAATTTCAGGAGGTACGCGACAAGTGTCCCACAGCCTGTGAGATGTTCCTAATTACGTCAACGGGACAGAAAATGTGTCTCACAGGGTGCCAGCCAGCCACCATACTGTATCCTAAATGGCATCCTCCTAAGTGCAACGCTGCCAGCCAATCACCATGACTGGCCCTGAATGATGTCCTCCTTGTAGCTATGCTGCCAGCCAATCACCATTCTGGATACTAAATGCCATCATAATCATGGCTATTCTGCCAGCCAATAACCATTCTGGATACTAAATGCCATCATTCTCATGGCTATTCTGCCAGCCAATAACCATGGAGGAAGCTAAATGACATGCTACTCCTGACGACGCAGCCAGCCAATCAACATGCCCGACCCTAAATTACCTTTTGAATGTCTACACAGCCAGTTAACCACCATGTCTGTCTAAAAGAGCCAAGCAGTTCAGACACCCTGAAGGAGACTACATTGCTGAAATGAGTTGTAGCATACCACGCTTACGGAAAGCAGGTATCGTCATTGTTGGCTTCGTTCCTACATCAGGGCGCCACATAAAGTCTTCCGTCTCTTGTGAAATGTTCCCAAACTGATGGAGGACATTGCAGTGATTGGATGGTCTGATAGGGATAAACATTGGTCTCCACAATCTCCAATCTTATGATTTTCTCCTGAGAGGGCGAAAAACCACAAAACACCTTTCCGTCAGGCCATTATCTGATTGCCGAGCTGAAAAAAGGAAAAAGTGGGTAAAAATTCCCCCTCTGCCCCATAAATGGCGACAAAAGTATTACTTTAAGAGCAAATCTGGAATATGTTGAGGCAGATTTGGAGTCAGGAAGCCAAACTAAAAACAGAATTTGAAGCAGAGAAAAGAGAGAAAAGAACGGCAGAAAAACACAAATGGTACAACAGCGCCCCTTCAGGTGGACATGTGAACAGCGGTGATCACCAAGGGTGGGTTCAGACCAGAAGACAAGGAACAACAGCTGTGTTCCACGCTCTGATTTGGGTAATTCTGGTCAGAACGCTCCCTTGATGAACCAATGCTGAACCAATGATGAAACCTTAACCCCTCCAGCGATCACAGTGTTGTTCAGTGTCTCCATCGCCGTCTCGGTCTTCGGTTCCGCGCACCTCCCCGACCTCTTCTTCCCCCACCCGCCATTCCTCCGCTATCATCCTCTCTGCCACACACAGGCTGTCATATGGAGGGACATACAGGGGGATGAGTGCAAAGGAGAAAGGGATGGGTAGTCTGCCTGGGCTAAAGGCCTAAACGTGCAATCAAATCAAATGATATAACGGGTGTAGTCAGTATTAGCGCTCTGTAGCAGAGCTATATTAGTGAGTAGTAGTGCTCTGTAGCAGTGTTATATTAGTGAGTATTAGCACTCTGTAGCAGTGCTTTATTAGTGAGTATTAGCACTCTGTAGCAGTGCTATATTAGTGAATATTAGCGCTCTGTAGCAGTGCTGTATTAGTGAGTATTAGCGCTCTGTAGCAGTGCTTTATTAGTGAGTATTAGCACTCTGTAGCAGTGTTATATTAGTGAGTATTAGCATTCTGTAGCAATGCTGTATTAGTGAGTATTAGCGCTCTGTAGCAGTGCTGTATTAGTGAGTATTAGCACTCTGTAGCAGTGCTGTATTAGTGAGTATTAGCGCTCTGTAGCAGTGTTATATTAGTGAGTATTAGCGCTCTGTAGCAGTGTTATATTAGTGAGTATAAGGGCTCTGTAGCCGTTTTATATTAGTGACTATTAGCGATCTGTAGCAGTGCTGTACTAGTGAGTATTAGCGCTCTGTAGCAGTGCTTTATTAGTGAGTATTAGCACTCTGTAGCAGTGTTATATTAGTGAGTATTAGCATTCTGTAGCAATGCTGTATTAGTGAGTATTAGCGCTCTGTAGCAGTGCTATATTAGTGAGTATTAGCACTCTGTAGCAGTGCTATATTAGTGAGTATTAGCACTCTGTAGCAGTGCTGTATTAGTGAGTATTAGCACTCTGTAGCAGTGTTATATTAGTGAGTATTAGGGCTCTGTAGCAGTGTTATATTAGTGAGTATTAGCACTCTGTAGCAGTGTTATATTAGTGAGTATTAGCGCTCTGTAGCAGTGTTATATTAGTGAGTATTAGCGCTGTGTAGCAGTGCTGTATTAGTGAGTATTAGCGCTCTGTAGCAGTGTTATATTAGTGAGTATTAGCACTCTGTAGCAGTGCTTTATTAGTGAGTATTAGCACTCTGTAGCAGTGTTATATTAGTGAGTATTAGCGCTCTGTAGCAGTGCTGTATTAGTGAGTATTAGAGATCTGTAGCAGTGCTGTATTAGTGAGTATTAGCGCTCTGTAGCAGTGTTATATTAGTGAGTAGTAGTGCTCTGTAGCAGTGTTATATTAGTGAGTATTAGCACTCTGTAGCAGTGCTTTATTAGTGAGTATTAGTGCTCTGTAGCAGTGTTATATTAGTGAGTATTAGCGATCTGTAGCAGTGCTGTACTAGTGAGTATTAGCGCTCTGTAGCAGTGTTATATTAGTGAGTATTAGCGCTCTGTAGCAGTGCTATATTACTGAGTATTAGTGCTCTGTAGCAGTGCTGTATTAGTGAGTATTAGTGCTCTGTAGCAGTGTTATATTAGTGAGTATTAGCGCTCTGTAGCAGTGCTATATTAGTGTGTATTAGTGCTCTGTAGCAGTGTTATATTCGTGAGTATTAGCGATCTGTAGCAGTGCTGTACTAGTGAGTATTAGCGCTCTGTAACAGTGTTATATTAGTGAGTATTAGCACTCTGTAGCAGTGTTATATTAGTGAGTATTAGGACTCTGTAGCAGTGCTATATTAGTGAGTATTAGCACTCTGTGGCAGTGTTATATTAGTGAGTATTAGCGCTTTGTAGCAGTGTTATATTAGTGAGTATTAGCACTCTGTAGCAGTGCTATATTAGTGAGTATTAGCGCTGTGTAGCAGTGCTGTATTAGTGAGTATTAGCGCTCTGTAGCAATGCTGTATTAGTGAGTATTAGCGCTCTGTAGCAGTGCTATATTAGTGAGTATTAGCGCTGTGTAGCAGTGCTGTATTAGTGAGTATTAGCGCTCTGTAGCAATGCTGTATTAGTGAGTATTAGCGCTCTGTAGCAGTGCTTTATTAGTGAGTATTAGCACTCTGTAGCAGTGATATATTAGTGAGTATTAGCACTCTGTAGCAGTGCTATATTAGTGAGTATTAGCGCTCTGTAGCAGTGCTGTATTAGTGAGTATTAGAGATCTGTAGCAGTGCTGTATTAGTGAGTATTAGCGCTCTGTAGCAGTGTTATATTAGTGAGTATTAGCGCTCTGTAGCAGTGTTATATTAGTGAGTATTAGTGCTCTGTAGCAGTGTTATATTAGTGAGTATTAGCGATCTGTAGCAGTGCTGTACTAGTGAGTATTAGCGCTCTGTAGCAGTGTTATATTAGTGAGTATTAGCTTTATTAGTGAGTATTAGCACTCTGTAGCAGTGTTATATTAGTGAGTATTAGGACTCTGTAGCAGTGCTATATTAGTGAGTATTAGCGCTCTGTAGCAGTGCTGTATTAGTGAGTATTAGAGATCTGTAGCAGTGCTGTATTAGTGAGTATTAGCGCTCTGTAGCAGTGTTATATTAGTGAGTATTAGCGCTCTGTAGCAGTGTTATATTAGTGAGTATTAGTGCTCTGTAGCAGTGTTATATTAGTGAGTATTAGCGCTCTGTAGCAGTGCTATATTAGTGAGTATTAGTGCTCTGTAGCAGTACTGTATTAGTGAGTATTAGTGCTCTGTAGCAGTGTTATATTAGTGAGTATTAGCGCTCTGTAGCAGTGCTATATTAGTGAGTATTAGTGCTCTGTAGCAGTGTTATATTCGTGAGTATTAGCGATCTGTAGCAGTGCTGTACTAGTGAGTATTAGCGCTCTGTAGCAGTGTTATATTAGTGAGTATTAGCGCTCTGTAACAGTGTTATATTAGTGAGTATTAGCACTCTGTAGCAGTGTTATATTGGTGAGTATTAGGACTCTGTAGCAGTGCTATATTAGTGAGTATTAGCACTCTGTGGCAGTGTTATATTAGTGAGTATTAGCGCTTTGTAGCAGTGTTATATTAGTGAGTATTAGCACTCTGTAGCAGTGCTATATTAGTGAGTATTAGCGCTCTGTAGCAGTGTTATATTAGTGAGTATTAGCGCTTTGTAGCAGTGTTATATTAGTGAGTATTAGCACTCTGTAGCAGTGTTATATTTGTGAGTATTAGCGCTCTGTAGCAGTGTTATATTAGTGAGTATAGCGCTCTGTAGCAGTGTTATATTAGTGAGTATTAGCGCTCTGTAGCAGTGTTATATTAGTGAGTATTAGCACTCTGTAGCAGTGTTATATTAGTGAGTATTAGCGCTCTGTAGCAGTGTTATATTAGTGAGTATTAGCGCTCTGTAGCAGTGTTATATTAGTGAGTATTAGCGCTCTGTAGCAGTGTTATATTAGTGAGTATTAGCACTCTGTAGCAGTGTTATATTAGTGAGTATTAGCGCTCTGTAGCAGTGCTATATTAGTGAGTATTAGCGCTCTGTAGCAGTGTTATATTAGTGAGTATTAGCGCTCTCTAGCAGTGCTATATTCGTGTTTATTAGCGCTCTGTATTAGCACTAGCGGTGTTTCCTCACTGTCTGGCCAGAGTGCTGGGTGGTCTGCTGCCCCTCGGTGTAAATCTCTACCCTGATTCGGTTGGGTCTCTCCTCCTGCCTGCAGGCCACGCCCTCCTGAGCTGGCTTCCTGCAACATTGAGAAGGCAGCTATTAGAGCGAGACCACACAAATCATTCTCACACCCTCATTCCAGCAACTTCTCAAACCTCAACTATATCCTGTATTTTTGCAGAACCAGACACTTGAATCTTTTCTCCACCAAAGTATGCGAGTATGATTTTTAACATTCTCTTCAGTCTCTGCCATTTTACACAAGTTGTCTGGGGAAAAGATCACATCTTACTACAGCCTTGTTCTTGATTAGTGTTATGATGCCCTTCATAAATGTCCCAAATGTTGTGTTTGTCACCCCCTTGTGTGCAATGCAAGTATTTCCACAGACACCATCCTTTTTTGATACTTACTGCTCTTGAGCGATGTCTTGTCGCCTGGATCCCTCCAGCTCACTCCCTTCCCTCTCAACTACTGAGTCAGCCTCCTTTCCCTGCAGCAGAATACCCAGTACTAAATCTAAACTGTTCACCTGCATGTAGAGCTAAAAGAACTCATTTTAAAGGGATGTGTTTGAGAAGACGAGACAAAATCCAACCAAAGATGGTCGACCATCAATGAAATAATTCTGGTATTTCTAATATTCTGGCAATGCTGTACTGTTCAGTGCAACATTACTTACATGTCCTTCTGAAGCTCTCTCATTCTGGACCATGCATTCGCCTATAAGAGGCAGGACAAAAACAGTAATCAGGAGAAAGGTAATAAATTTACAACCATCTAAAACTATCCTCACCTTCAGACATTGCTGGCCAGAGCCCAAACTAGCCTCCACTGCGTGGTACTAGGCATTAATTAGCCTCAAATACAGATAGATGCTTATTTGCTGATGTCTATCTTGTTAGCATGCTAACTTTTACTATGTATTTATCCAGGTGGCTGTGACTGTGTTTGGTGAAGAGTAATGCCCGAGTGTGATGTCTGACTGCAGCACTTAGCATTGCAGAGCTTTACAATGGACAGATGCACACCTTTCACACCAACGATCTCCTGTGCAGTGGGGAGGCAACGGGTGGAACTGGTGACTGATCTTTTCAGATCAGCCAACTCACTGCTGATCTCTGTGAGCCTGGAAACAGAAAAGCACAGAATTCGGCCACCACCAAGCAGTGTGTGAAAATCAGCCATTTAACTCCGATACCAGTCCAAATACCAGCCATTTCGCTTTGATACCAGTCCAAATACCAGCCATTTAACTGAGTAACAAGTATGGATCCAAGACCACAGTCACCAGCCTAGCCGATGGCAAAGTTTCTGTTGAGCAGTTTCCCTGTGATTATTCAATCGCTGTGATCGCCAATAAAGTGTCGACTGGCTTCTGAACTCACTTCTTCCGCAGACTGGCTGTTGCTCTCCGTTCCTCCTCCTGTAACAAACCATTGGGGCAAAGCATTACAAACACTCAGTAATTATGTACAAAATGGCGGTAAAACATTACAAACACTCAGTATTTATGTACAAAATGGCGGTAAAGCATTACAAACACCCAGTAATTATGTACAAAATGGCGGTAAAGCATTACAAACACTCAGTAATTATGTACAAAATGGCGGTAAACGGTAAGCTGTACACATTGCGCAGAGTCTTGTTGCTGAGTGCACTGTGCTGGTAGTGCAGGGTGAGACTGCTTACCTGGGCCATCAGGATGACATGTTTTTCTTCCATCTCATCCTCCAGGAAAGAAACCCTCTCCTTCAGTTTGTTGCTTTCTAGCAGCTGGGCCAACTCCTGACTGATCTTCCTGCAAGGCAGAGTATAGAGGCTTCAGGCTCTGCCTGCACCGCTCTTATGCATAAACACACCTTTCCTCTGCTGTATTACATCAAAGTCACTGCAGCTGAAAGCCCCCACAACAACTCACCATCCTTCTGTCGCCTAATTTGTAAAACCCACATGACCCTCGACAGCCACCGTACTTACTCCTGCAGGACGGCCTCTTGCTGCTGAGACATTGCAGAAACAGCTGCCAGCCTCTCGTCCTTCTTGTAGCACACTTTCTGCAAGGTGGCCATGTTCTCCGCCTTTTCCTGGCAGAGCTGCTTTAGGCCCGCCATCTTCTCCTCCTTCTCCTGAAGTGAGAAAGCCATGGCTGCCAGTTGGTCCTCCCGCTCCTGGAAAAGCTCTGCCATGGCCCTCAGCTCACGTTCTTTCCTCTCACACTTCCCTTCCATGGCCGACAGCTCCTTCACTACCAACTCAGTCCGTCCCTCTTCCCAAATCTCACATGTTTGAGTCATGGCTACCAGCTTCTGCTCTTTCCTCTTACAGATGTCCAGAACGACAGCCAGCTCATGCTTCAAGTCTCCAATCGCGGTCTTGCTCCTCTGTCTCTCTTCTTCGGTGGTCTTAGAGTTCACTTCTGCCTGTTCAACTGATTCCTGTTGCATCTGGTGGAACGTTGCCTTTCAAATAAGAAATTAGAACATGAAAAATTGTATATGAAAAAAAAAACAAAGCATTTAAACATTACGGATTCAATACATATCTTAGATGTTCAGTATGCGGTATCTCCATGCTACAGTGCTCAGCATCACTGATATTATTCAACTGGCCAAACGGCCGGTTATGAATGATCTCACCTTCAGCTCCTTGGATTCTTGGAGGTGTTCACATCCCTCTGAAGCTTGAGGATTTTCTGATCAAGCTCTTTATTAGTCCCTAATAATATAAAAAATTAAAATGAATTTAAAACCTTATTCCTTTAATAACATAATATAAATAATAACAAATGTTAGTGAAGTCAACTAATATTAAATAAAATTAAAATAACTTACGTTGGTGTTTCCTGGTTTTAAACTGAAGGGGTACAAGAAAGAAGAAAAAAACGAATTAATACAATTTAACTACAGACAGAGCAATTAACTACAGACAGGGCAGATTTTAACACAATAGCATGAACAGGCAATCGGCACTCAGCAGTTAAAACGAATGGTCAGAACAGATAATGCACAAATTACAGATGGTAGAGTGAGAGTAGCCTTACTTTAACTCAGTCAACAGTGGCCAGAGGCAATGATTTAATTGACAATGTTTCACGGATTAAGTAGACTGGATAATGTGCCACCACTGTAACGGTGGCTTCTGTAGCCTAGTTCGCTCTAGCGTCTGCTAAAGTAATGTGATATCATGTAAATGAATGCGCTAAGAAATGACTCACCACAAGCACTGCTATGCAGATCACCGAAAACATTATCAGCGATCCCATCACCAACCACTCAGTTGGGACCAGATTCCAGAATTCCGATAGGTTTCCCATGAGCTGAACAAATGTAAAAGTACAGGGGGTAATACACCTGCTACCTGGGGATGCAGTGAGCCACTTAATACCCCAATCTTAACACACATTCTCCCCACACACGGCATCTTGATTAGGCAGTCCATTGTATATTTACTATTTTCAAATAGGGCTACAGTGCAAACAGCATGTAGGTACCCTTTCTTTTACAGGTAATCACGCATATGGAGGCTACATGTTACGCGCCTTTTAGGCATATTTTATCCACGTTATTAAAATACTAAAGCCGACTAGACATGCAAAAGAAAAAAAAAAAGTTTTACTTACAGTTCCAGCAGAGTGTGCTATCCGCTCCTTGGTGGGAAGGAGGGTGCTGTTCCACCACATGGGACCAACCAAGGTGTTGTTGGTGACATTGCCTTGAGCACATTTAATTTAGGATATTAATTATAAATGGTTGCGAACAATTATCTGTCGAAGAGCATCCATTAAATGTAACTAAATGACAAATACCATGCTAGTCCTAGGAAAATGCGATATCTGGCCAGCTACAATAGGGCTATAGACGGCAGTGAATCTTCCAGTCGTCATCGATTAGTTAAAATTCACGCCGCTGCAAATCAGCCGGCCCTATACCGAAGTAACCTATAGCCAAACAATGATCAGCCTGCCATCATGGACGCTTTCAGATCAGGTCTGATCGGAGCTAATTAGCTAACCGAATATGATCAACGGAGGGGGGAGACCGGGGGCAAAATATTAGCGAGGCTAGACTTTTATAAATATTAACCAATAACTTTACATAAAACTGCTCCAAATGAAGACAGGCACCGCATAATTATGTCCAAGAATTCTTACCTTGATGTTCTCCGTTCAAAAACTTGATGAAGTTCAAAACGATCTGAGGCACAAAATTTAGGTAGGCCAACCAAAAAGTAAAGATAACTCCACGCCAAATCGCCACCATTATGGCTGTGGGTGGGTGGAATTATCCAAACAAAAACCAGATCTCACGGTTGTAGGATCAAGAAAAAATTACAAGATCAAGTAAACGCGATAAATCCGATAAGTGGTTTAAAATCAAGCAGAAAAACCTAAATATAAAGAACAACGAGGGTTATAATCGACTGTGACGTGTTAGTGAATATTATGAGGTCATCATTTCACAGAAAGCACTACGCAGAGCCCGTTAGAGATCTTTTTCTTGGGCTCTGGCTCAATACAGGCGTTAGTAATTCACCTTTATTAGGAATCTCCGGAAGAAGTCGGACAGGGTTGAAATATCTTTAATATCGGCACTGAGTTTCCAGCTTTAATAACGGACATCTAGAGGGTAAAACCTTAGGCCTAATTACACTATATTAATATTTGTAGCATATTTTTAATAGTTGAAAGGGCGAGATTATAAAGAAATGCGATCTCGTGAAAGCAGATTAGGCTACACATGAATTAGACGAGGCGGCAGAGTGAAGATTTCAGGCTCGTTTCATACCTCAGAACCTTGAGGATTTACAGCCATTTAGCCAACCATGCGTTCCATACTATTCCCGTGCAATTTACATCTTAATCTAGTCCCGCCCCCCAATTCCCCCAAGAGATCAATTCAAATGCAGAGGATATAGTATCCCTTGTAAGAGTACCTGAAAATAAGATATCAAGAGTGTTTTGATGTTGTTAGGTCACAGATATCAAGAGTCTTTTTGATATCCTTTCATACCCAGTCGTGATAGCATGATAGCACACCTGTTTACCTGTATAATAGTAATTTGCTTATGTATAAAAATGGATACAATTACTACACGGTTCACCTGATATGGATGTGAAAACCCTCAAATTAAAGCTGAAAGTCTGCATTTAAACTAATTGTTCCATTTCAAATCCAATGTGCTGGAGTACAGAGACAAAACAACAAAAAATCTGTCACTGTCCAAATACTTACGGACTGCACTGTATGTTCCCGTGCTGCAGAAAATCTGGCTTTGCTATAGCGTGTGCAGAAGGACATTTCTCTCTGTGGACACATCACACTCATGTTACACAACAGCACACAGAAGAAAGTACCTCTAGCACCCATGGATGGACACCTGGATGTCAAAGTGCATGCTTTCCCCATCATAACAACAATAACAAAACATGATTTATGCCAAATGTAGTAACATGCAGGCATACGGTGGGATATCAGCCAATAGTAATGATCTCAATGCAGGTGGATCTTTACCTGGTGGAAGAACATCAGAGTCATAAGAACAGTGCTGCCACTTGCATGTTGCTGGGATATCCTGTGGAACGGGTAGTGAAGCGGTGCCCATATGTGCGTGCCTCTGTGTGTCAGAGTAGGAGAGGATAGCTCTGTGTTCCTCTCGTGTGCCTGAGTGTGTCAGAGTGGGAGAGGATAGCTCTGTGTTCCTCTCGCGTGCCTGTGTGTGTCAGAGTGGGAGAGGATAGCTCTGTGTTCCTCTCGTGTGCCTGTGTGTGTCAGAGTGGGAGAGGACAGCTCTGTGTTCCTCTCGCGTGCCTGTGTGTGTCAGAGTGGGAGAGGACAGCTCTGTGTTCCTCTCGTGTGCCTGAGTGTGTCAGAGTGGGAGAGGATAGCTCTGTGTTCCTCTCGTGTGCCTGTGTGTCAGAGTGGGAGAGGATAGCTCTGTGTTCCTCTCGCGTGCCTGTGTGTGTCAGAGTGGGAGAGGACAGCTCTGTGTTCCTCTCGCGTGCCTGTGTGTGTCAGAGTGGGAGAGGACAGCTCTGTGTTCCTCTCGCGTGCCTGTGTGTGTCAGAGTGGGAGAGGACAGCTCTGTGTTCCTCTCGCGTGCCTGAGTGTGTCAGAGTGGGAGAGGACAGCTCTGTGTTCCTCTCGCGTGCCTGTGTGTGTCAGAGTGGGAGAGGATAGCTCTGTGTTCCTCTCGTGTGCCTGTGTGTGTCAGAGTGGGAGAGGATAGCTCTGTGTTCCTCTCGTGTGTCTGTGTATATTTGGAAATGCAGAATATCTCAAATATTTACAAATAAAAACAATTTGAAATCATTCATAATTAATCTGAGCCAGATGGTTGCTACAAGGTTCACTTAACAAGGTCAGATAATAAGGACACGTCCAAAACATTGCCTATCAACTGTCTGCACAAAGAAAAACTTTCCGCACATAACAACAGCAATCGATATGCATCCAGCATAAAACTGACAAGGAAGATTATCGTTTGTCTCCAGACATTGGACTGGTCTTTTTGTTTTGTTTTGCTCAGTAGTGCAAAACGTGTTCACTGCTTTCAAAGCCAGGCTGGTATGAAATATATAACCATAGTTCAGAAACGTTAAGCAATTACATAACCTACACTAAAAAATCCAACCTTAAAGACCATGATTAGTTACTGTAATATGGATTTAAAGCAGCATTTGAAATATGATATAAGTCAGACTCTTTGAGTTCAAGATCAGAAAACTATTAATGGATGCCATTCAACAATGCAAAATCATTCCCTAAATCATTTGTATGAATATTTTGTAGAGGACTGAGGCATTGAGCTGTAATTTTCAACGAAAACAAAAAAAGCAGGTTTGTGTTTCATACACACCTGCCATCACCCATAATAAATATAGTCGTATACCTTTTACAGTAACACTGGTTGTGCTTTTTAGTATCTCTGACTGATGATCAGTCATTAATTCACATGGCTTCTCATATCATAGTTATGCTGATGATACTCAACTCTTCCTCTCTTTCCCTCCCTCTACCCCACCAGTTAAGGAGAGGATATCTGCTTGTCTGGCTGACATCTCTGAGTGGATGGCTACCCATCACCTGAAGCTCAACCTTGAAAAGACAGAGCTCCTCTTCATGCCATACAAGACGTCCCCACTATGTGACCTCTCCCTCACCATTGACGGTACCATGGTGGCTGCCTCCCGCTTTGCAAGGAACCTGGGGGTGGTGCTGGACGACCAGCTGGACTTCAAAGAGCACATCAGGGCAACGGCACGGTCCTGCAGGTTCCTCCTGTAGAACATCAGGAGGATTCGACCGTACCTGACCACCTACTCCACCCAGCTTCTTGTCCAGACCATGGTCACCTCATGCCTGGACTACTGCAACTCCCTGCTCGCAAGCCTACCTGCCTGTGCCATTCTGCCTCTTCAACTGATCCAGAACGCAGCTGCCCGGCTTGTATTCAACCTCCCGAAATTTTCACATCACCCCCCTGCTGAGGTTACTCCACTGGCTGCCGGTTGCAGCCAGGATCAGGTTCAAAGTTCTGACCCTGGCCTACACTGCAGCCAATAGGTCAGGCCTGTCCTACCTGCAGGACTTAATCCAGCACCATGTTCCTGCTCGACCACTTCGCTGTTCTACAGCAGGGCGACTCGCACTTCCCCCCCTCCGTGTCAACAGCGCTCACTCGTCCTGACTGCGGAGCTTTTCCACCCTAGCTCCTCAGTGGTGGAACGAACTACCCGTTCCCCTACGTTCTACTCCAGCACTGTCTGCGTTCCGTCGTGGCCTGAAGACACACCTCTTCAGACTCTACCTTGACTGATATACTAATCTACGACCGTTTCTCATAGTATTGGTCCCTGTTCTTAACTGTTTCATGTAGTCGTTTATAATAGTATTTAGAATAGAATTATAGTATAGCCGATTTACCCACAGCTTACTGTGAACTACATTCAATGTTCATCACTAGGGATAGCTGCTACGTTTTTGGAAGGATGTGCTTTGTCTTATCTGTTCTGTAGTTGCTTCGATGACCTTTCTGTATGCACTTATTGTATGTCGCTTTGGATAAAAGTGTCTGCTAAATGACTGTAATGTAATGTGATGTTACATCCTCAATCCTGTTGTCGCCGTTACCATTTGTGACACACCACCTTTACAATTGTTGTGCTTGATTGCACACAAACTGGTCTGCAACAGAGATGGATTCCATAAATATGCTTTGGTGGCCGATAAAACATTTCTGAATGGCTTATTTCAACATCTCTGTCTTTTTGGGCAGCATGCTGTGCAGCTGTCTGTCACGGCTATGGGGCCCGTGGTGCGGTTTTCTGTTTTTGAACCTGACTTGCCCTCCGCTGGACTAAGTCATTCTAACACAGGTCATGTGCTGGTGCAAGCTGCTTCATGTGAATTTGGTTTGACTGAGCTGTGGGTTGAAGACTGGCTCAAGCCTGATTTCAGCTGATTTATAAGCTCATGTATAGGAAATTGTGTTACTGAGAGTCTGTGGTAATTTCAGTTATTTCTACAGGAAATAACCCTAAAAGATAGACATCAACACTGTAATCTTCCAATCAGAAAATATATTTCAAAAAAGGATATGGAGAGGGCTACGGCGTTCTTGGTTTTGTGTTAAGTTGTAGGTGCTCTTTGGATTAAATCCGGGGTAGGATGCGTGATAATCAGAAGAAATTAATAGTCCAAGGCAGCTCTACAAAATTAAAAAGCCTTTATTGAATGGCTCACATTATTTAGAATATTAAAAAACCAACATGTTTCGGCCTACATAGGGCCTTCATCAGGGTATCTAGAACAAAGACCAAACACTGACTAATATGAGGAGTCCTGAGCTCTGGGAGAGTCTAATTGCAATGATTAACAGCTGGTGCTGAAAGAATGGAACAATATATAACTTAGCCAGAAGGGGTCAGTCGAGATACAATCTATTAGATAGATCATTATGTCAAATGAATAAACAATATTACTTACAAAATAATGCATCAAACTAACACATAATGTATATATATATATATAAACAACAACTCAAAAAACAACTCAAAAAACAAAAACTGTAGCAACATAAGAAAACAAGTCAGATCAAATCAATAAGTCAAACATACTAGATTGATGTTAAACAGAAAATAATATAATATAAACAATATGATATAAAAATAAAATAAAGAAAATATCAGGAGATGAGCAATGAACAATGGACAAAGTAATAAAGTAACCTACTTAACCTATAGAAATGACACCAAGTCTATGGAGTCATTTAGACCTGGGGGTACGGTGGCCTGTAGCCTATCGATCCAGCGGTTCTCTTTTTAGTTTAATATCTTCTGTCTATCTCCTCCCCTAGAGGTGGGGGGGGACCATGTCAATATCGATAGCTGTAAATATAACTGAGGCACTTTGGTGAGCGTTTTTAAGGTGTTTAGCCATCGCGTAATCCATATTGTTTGTTTTTATTGCATATTTGTGATCAGCCAGTCGATCAAGTAAGCGGCGTTTCGTACGACCCACATAAAAGGAATTACATTTAGAGCAGGACAGTATATAAATAACATGAGTAGTTTGACAATTAATGAAGCTGTTAGATGTATATATTTGTTTAGTTACTGGGTGGGTGAACCCTTTAGATCTCTCCACCACATCACATTGTTTACAGTGACCGCATCTATACGTTCCTGTAGGAGGCTTGGGTAACCATGTGGATTTAACATCAGCCGGTAGATGGCTTCGTATCAATTTATCTCCGAGATTGGGGGCTCTTCTAAATGTACAGAGAGGGGGGTCAGGGAATATGTTGGATAAGGCATCATCACATTGGATCAGGCTCCAATTCTTTTTAATTATATTGCGGACAGCGAGGGCCTTAGTGCTGTATGTGGTGGAGAAAAACACCCTATCGGATTTCTCTTTCTGCGCCTTTCTTGTTAAGAGAGAGTCGCGTTCTACAGTAGCGGCTTTAGATAGAGCTGTTTTAAGAGTGTTATGTGTATAGCCACGTTCTCTGAAGCGATCATACATTTCTCCGCTCTTTTCTCTAAAGTCAGACTCGCTGTCACAGATTCTACGTACTCTTTTAAATTGACCGTAGGGAATATTGTTAATCAGAGTAGAGGGATGAAAGCTCTCTGCATGTAGTATAGTATTTTTATGCGTTTTCTTCCTATACAACGACGTATGTAGGTCACCATTTGAATCTTTAGTGATTTCTAAGTCGAGAAAATGGATCTTATCAGGGCTAAAATCTAACGATAGCTTTATATTAGAGTTGGCTTTGTTCAAATAACTATGAAATGCTTTCAATTCATCTACAGTGCCTTTCCACCACATAATGATGTCATCTATGTACCTGGCCCACCACATAATCTTATCTTTAAATACGTTTAGAGTGCTAAACACATAGTCCTCCTCCCATTTTCCCATAAATAAGCCTGCATATGAAGGGCTAAAACATGCACCCATCGCACAACCTTTCACCTGTTGATACATTTTGTCCTGAAATAAAAAAACATTGTTAAGTAGAGTCAATTTAGTGAGTTCGACCAAAAAATCTGTAGGCGAATCAAGTGGGTCAGTGCGAGTGTCCAAAAAATGTCTCATGGCTGCCATACCTTGGTCATGGGCAATGCTGGTGTAAAGGGCTTCTACGTCCATTGTCACCAAATGGGTGTCTGATCCAATATTACCTTGCTCTTTGATTTTATTAAGAACATCTGTAGTGTCCTGCAAATAAGCAGGGAGCATTGGAAGTAATGGCTTAATAAAATAATCTACCTATTTTGATATAGGCTCGGTAAGGCTTTCGTTCCCTGAAATCACTGTCTCCCTGGAGGTTCAGTCAGGTTCTTATGTACCTTAGGCAATAGATAGAAGGATGCCATACGAGGGTTAGGATTGTATAGGAATTTAAATTCTTGTTTGGAGATAAGGTTATCGTCTTTCGATCTATCTAGGAAATCTTTAAGTTCTTGCGCTAATAAAGTTGACGGGTTTGAAGTAAGGGGGAGATAAACGGTAGTGTCCTGAAGTTGTCTGGACGCCTCCTTGACGTATTGTTCTAAACCCCAAACTACTATGGCTCCTCCCTTGTCAGCTCTTTTAATGACAATATTTTTGTTATCTGAAAGTTCTTTAAGAGCATCTTTTCGTTTTTAGTCAAATTATGGCAGACATATGTCTTTCTGTTAGTTAACTTCTTCACTTCATAATTAACTTTTTTCTCAAAAGTGCTTAGCGTAGTATTCTGTACCACTGGGCAAAAATAAGATTTAGGCTTAAAAGGAGTACAGGGGGTACGTGTAATATTTTGACTATCAGGGGTAAACACACACTGTGGATTCTGCTTATACCATGCCTTAATGTGTAGATTCCTATAAAAACGAAACAAGTCTGTTTTCAATTCAAAGTCATTAGAGAGATTGGTAGGGGAGAAGGAAAGGCCCTTAGACAATACCTTGGTATGCGTATCAGTAAGCTGTACATCTGACAGGTTAATCACTACCTCTGTTGGCTCCGTGTGTGATATTTGCGAGGCGGGTTCCTTTCGCCCCCTCCTCGTCCTCTTGCTCTTCCTCTGTATTCCTTGTGGGTTGTCCATATATCCTTGTCTTTGTTGGTTAGAGGTTGGCCTTCTCCTAAAAAATCCTTTTCGGGGTTCCTTCGTAGGGCATCAGAATCCTCTTCTTCACTGGTGAAGTTGAAGGAGACAGTGCGGGGGCGTGTACGCTTGGGTTCATGAAAATGTTGAAACTTGGGTCTTTGCCATGGACCGGCAGCCCCTGGTCTGTGCCAAAAGTAAACATTGTTCTCTTTAAAGTCCTTTTCATCCCGCTGGAATTTTCGGAGCTTGTCTTGTTTGAGTGTCGTTGTGAATTTGTTCAAATGTTCTGTTAATTTGGTTTCAAGCTGAGCCTTCTCTGGGTCGTTGCTCAGTTCATCAACCTTCTTGTTAATATCCTCAATTTCATGCTGAATATTCTTTCGATCTTTAGTTGCTTCTTCTATCAGCAGGAGCATTAAATCGGACGAGCCTTTATTTTAAAATAGCTTCCCATTTCTTTTTGAAATCAGTATTGTCCTTTGATCCAAAGGAGGGGAATTTCTTAATTCTTAGGCCACGTGGAATGTATCCCTTTCTCCAGTAGTCGGATAACGTGATAGAATTAAGGTCCAATTTAATGTCTTTCTCCTTGAGATATTTCAAGTCGGTAAAAATATCTTTAAGATCAGAGTTCTTTAAGGTGTCAGCTGGTGTTTCATCCAGTAATGATGAGCTTGTAATGATCCGTTTTCCATCCTCATTAGAATAGGAAAATCCATTGGGTTCCATAGTCAGACCGGAGAGTCAAGTTGTAAAGAGTATAAAAATTGACACACTACACCTAGACGGTGGAGCACCACTCCAAAAGCTTACCCCGAACGCTTGTAGTTAAATCAAAAAAGGATATGGAGAGGGCTACGGCGTTCTTGGTTTTGTGTTGAGGATTCTGATGCCCTACGAAGGAACCCCGAAAAGGATTTTTTAGGAGAAGGCCAACCTCTAACCAACAAAGACAAGGATATATGGACAACCCACAAGGAATACAGAGGAAGAGCAAGAGGACGAGGAGGGGGCGAAAGGAACCCGCCTCGCAAATATCACACACGGAGCCAACAGAGGTAGTGATTAACCTGTCAGATGTACAGCTTACTGATACGCATACCAAGGTATTGTCTAAGGGCCTTTCCTTCTCCCCTACCAATCTCTCTAATGACTTTGAATTGAAAACAGACTTGTTTCGTTTTTATAGGAATCTACACATTAAGGCATGGTATAAGCAGAATCCACAGTGTGTGTTTACCCCTGATAGTCAAAATATTACACGTACCCCCTGTACTCCTTTTAAGCCTAAATCTTATTTTTGCCCAGTGGTACAGAATACTACGCTAAGTACTTTTGAGAAAAAAGTTAATTATGAAGTGAAGAAGTTAACTAACAGAAAGACATATGTCTGCCATAATTTGACTAAAAACGAACAAGATGCTCTTAAAGAACTTTCAGATAACAAAAATATTGTCATTAAAAGAGCTGACAAGGGAGGAACCATAGTAGTTTGGGGTTTAGAACAATACGTCAAGGAGGCGTCCAGACAACTTCAGGACACTACCGTTTATCTCCCCCTTACTTCAAACCCGTCAACTTTATTAGCGCAAGAACTTGAAGATTTCCTAGATAGATCGAAAGACGATAACCTTATCTCCAAACAAGAATTTAAATTCCTATACAATCCTAACCCTCGTATGGCATCCTTCTATCTATTGCCTAAGGTACATAAGAACCTGACTGAACCTCCAGGGAGACAGTGATTTCAGGGAACGAAAGCCTTACCGAGCCTATATCAAAATATGTAGATTATTTTATTAAGCCATTACTTCCAATGCTCCCTGCTTATTTGCAGGACACTACAGATGTTCTTAATAAAATCAAAGAGCAAGGTAATATTGGATCAGACACCCATTTGGTGACAATGGACGTAGAAGCCCTTTACACCAGCATTGCCCATGACCAAGGTATGGCAGCCATGAGACATTTTTTGGACACTCGCACTGACCCACTTGATCCGCCTACAGATTTTTTGGTCGAACTCACTAAATTGACTCTACTTAACAATGTTTTTTTATTTCAGGACAAAATGTATCGACAGGTGAAAGGTTGTGCGATGGGTGCATGTTTTAGCCCTTCATATGCAGGCTTATTTATGGGAAAATGGGAGGAGGACTATGTGTTTAGCACTCTAAACGTATTTAAAGATAAGATTATGTGGTGGGCCAGGTACATAGATGACATCATTATGTGGTGGAAAGGCACTGTAGATGAATTGAAAGCATTTCATAGTTATTTGAACAAAGCCAACTCTAATATAAAACTATCGTTAGATTTTAGCCCTGGCATTTTCTCGACTTAGAAATCACTAAAGATTCAAATGGTGACCTACATACGTCGTTGTATAGGAAGAAAACGCATAAAAATACTATACTACATGCAGAGAGCTTTCATCCCTCTACTCTGATTAACAATATTCCCTACGGTCAATTTAAAAGAGTACGTAGAATCTGTGACAGCGAGTCTGACTTTAGAGAAAAGAGCGGAGAAATGTATGATCGCTTCAGAGAACGTGGCTATACACATAACACTCTTAAAACAGCTCTATCTAAATCCGCTACTGTAGAACGCGACTCTCTCTTAACAAGAAAGGCGCAGAAAGAGAAATCCGATAGGGTGTTTTTCTCCACCACATACAGCACTAAGGCCCTCGCTGTCCGCAATATAATTAAAAAGAATTGGAGCCTGATCCAATGTGATGATGCCTTATCCAACATATTCCCTGACCCCCCTCTCTGTACATTTAGAAGAGCCCCCAATCTCGGAGATAAATTGATACGAAGCCATCTACCGGCTGATGTTAAATCCACATGGTTACCCAAGCCTCCTACAGGAACGTATAGATGCGGTCACTGTAAACAATGTGATGTGGTGGAGAGATCAAAAGGGTTCACCCACCCAGTAACTAAACAAATATATACATCTAACAGCTTCATTAATTGTCAAACTACTCATGTTATTTATATACTGTCCTGCTCTAAATGTAATTATTTTTATGTGGGTCGTACGAAACGCCGCTTACTTGATCGACTGGCTGATCACAAATATGCAATAAAAACAAACAATATGGATTACGCGATGGCTAAACACCTTAAAAACGCTCACCAAAGTGCCTCAGTTATATTTACAGCTATCGGTATTGACATGGTCCCCCCCACCTTCGGGAGGAGATAGACAGAAGATATTAAACCAAAAAGAGAACCGCTGGATCGATAGGCTACAGGCCACCGTACCCCCAGGTCTAAATGACTCCATAGACTGGGTGTCATTTCTATAGGTTAAGTAGGTTACTTTATTACTTTGTCCATTGTTCATTGCTCATCTCCTGATATTTTCTTTATTTTATTTTTATATCATATTGTTTATATTGTATTATTTTCTGTTTAACATCAATCTAGTATGTTTGACTTATTGATTTGATCTGACTTGTTTTCTTATGTTGCTACAGTTTTTGTTTTTTGAGTTGTTGTTTATATATATATATACATTATGTGTTAGTTTGATGCATTATTTTGTAAGTAATATTGTTTATTCATTTGACATAATGATCTATCTAATAGATTGTATCTCGACTGACCCCTTCTGGCTAAGTTATATATTGTTCCATTCTTTCAGCACCAGCTGTTAATCATTGCAATTAGACTCTCCCAGAGCTCAGGACTCCTCATATTAGTCAGTGTTTGGTCTTTGTTCTAGATACCCTGATGAAGGCCCTATGTAGGCCGAAACATGTTGGTTTTTTAATATTCTAAATAATGTGAGCCATTCAATAAAGGCTTTTTAATTTTGTAGAGCTGCCTTGGACTATTAATTTCTTCTAATTATCACAGAAAATATATTTATTGAAGTATTTATTTAAGTATAGTATTTTATCCCATCAGAACATCGAATCACTTCAATGTCCAAATCATGAGGGTACGCAGCAGGCAGGGGAGTCCTCCAAAATGCCTGCGTGTAGACTGAAGGACACCAGTTCACCAGGCAGGGTTGCTATTGAAGCACAACCAGGCAGGCTAAACCCTCCCTAGGCAACGCCACAGATGATCGTGGGGGGGATCGACGAGACTCTCGGCCATGACAACATCAGGATTCTTCGGCGTGGTGTGGACATTGTTTACCTTTTGTGATGTAGCATCTTTCTAACTCCTTGTTGCAAGTAGCCATGTTTTGTTAGCCTGACTGATATGCTGGTTGGCTTGATATATGAAGGGGTTATTTAGCTGTTCTGATTGGTCAGGACCACCTCATTCATTCATAGTGAGCACAAGCAACAAGGAATCTTGCGTGGTGTCTCGCCTGCCAAATTGATGCCCAGGTAGGACATGTTTAAGGTTTTCTAGGTGCGTATAATAATGAGCTAACTTTAATGTAACTTACCAGCTTACTTTACGAGGTCAATGGCTTGCTAGCGTTAACCCACTAAACACTAATATATAAAACACTGTATATACAGTGCTCTCTATAATGTTTGGGACAAAGACATCATTTTTTCTTGATTTAGCTCTGCACTCCACAATTTCAGATTTGTAGTCAAACAATTCGCATGTGGTTGAAGTGCAGATTTTACTTAGGGAAATGAAAATATAAAAAAAAATATATATACATAAAATACCCTTTAATAAAAGCTGAGAATCTGCAAATGTTATGGAGAGCACTGTATACGTATGTAATTAAAATGCCTTTATTAATTTGCCATGAAACTGAATAGCAGGAGGTTAATCGAATTGCATTCCTTCAGTAAACTATCCAGCTGCATAAATAAATTGTTTTATAAATATGTAAATTGCTGTGGGTGAGAGCGTCTTGATGTCATGCAATGCAAGTCCATGGAGAAGATAATTATTCACGTCCCATAATGCACCTGTTATATGCATCCACTCTGTCAGTGTGTTTGTACTTGTGTGACACAGGCTAAAAGTCAAAGGAGGCATTGACCGCCTGGTTTCACTTAGACTCTGTTAGCTTTGGACCGGGATCCAGCCCGTTTACAGGAAACATATCATGGCATCCTGACAAAATGGCTTCCAAGCAACCAAACCCACGCTCTGTTAAACAAGGGCATGGAGAGAGGGGCGTAATCCCTGTTTCAGTGCCAGAGAGTGCTCTATGGGGTGTCATAGTGGGGCTAATACTGGAACTGACTATCTAGGGCCCCAAGGCAGGGGAGGGGCCCTCAGAAGGCCTGACATAGGGGGCCCACAGAGACTGCATTTGCACAGGGCCCAGAATTTCATGCTACACCCCTGATCCACATACAGTAAGTGTCTCTGAAATTACCTCTGAATTATCCCTCCCTCAGGTAAATCATCCAACTGAATGAGTTTAGCACAATCATCACAATGCTCAGGCAAGGTACAAAGGCTAGACCACAAGGTTTAACAACCTTGCAGATAGGATCCCCAGCCAAGAGAGAAAATCCACACAGTTCAAATTAAATGAAAAGATGTTTGTCATATATTGACTCAAATCTTTTTACTGGCTGCAGATTAAGGCTTATTCAATTATTCAAACCCTTTGCCCCTTTAATGGTTCTGTGGAACATGCTCCGAATTAACCGAACATGCCTCAGGTCTTTCAGAGGTCTGTTATACATGTATAAGTCTATAAGTATCACTGCATTTAAATGTGACGGAGGCTAAAAGCCCTGATCACAGTAACAAAATAAAACCCCTGCTCAGTAATTTCTGTTGAGGTCTTCCATGTGCTTGCAGCAGATCTTTAAAAGCGCTCACGTTCTGCATTTTCCTTTCAACTTGCTGAGAGGGTCACGGGCGTCATTTGGTGTCTGTAATGTAGTGCACACATACAGCACTATACAGACCATAACGGTAGTTTGGACACCAGGAACCAAGGTATGGATCTCTCTAGGCCTCAGAACATAAACTGGGTGAAGCAACTCTAGAAAGTAAACCCATTTGTTTGTTCTGGGACTGTTCATTTACCCACGCTCCACATTAATGTCCCTGTCTGTTGGCAAACAGGCCCTGCTGGGGAAGAGAGGGCACCAGCTGTAGTTTATTTCCTTTTTGACAGGTTGGCAGGTTAATAAAAATGAAAACTTGCATACTGTCAATATATTAGTACATGGGAAGATAGCTACACATGAATCAGACCTGGCTGGCAGCAAATGGCCTACTATTCTACTGAATCACAGCTGAGCTACGAGTAGCCTAATAACCTGCAGCTTAGACTCCTATAAAGCCCTGTTCTACTGAATCACAGCTGAGCTATGAGTAGCCTAATAACCTGCAGCTTAGACTCCTATAAAGCCCTGTTCTACTGAATCACAGCTGAGCTATGAGTAGCCTAATAACCTGCAGCTTAGACTCCTATAAAGCCCTGTTCTACAAACCATAGCCTGCACATTACTACAGGAGAGCCTGTATCAAACTGCTGGAATGCGTTACCTATGACATAGCTAAGTGAGAGGGTTTCGCATTTAAACACCTCAGAGAATTCCAAGGTTTTTTTTTTCAGTGCAAAATGCATTTATCAGAAAGGAACAGAGAATTTAAATGGGAAAAGGAAAACAACTGTAACTTGTTGGAGTAGGTTAAAAGCTTGCCAGTCGTCCCTTTCCACTCCCGCAAAAAAATAATATATATCCTTGGCTTCCTCACTGGCATTGACATATCTGTAGCAGGAGCTATTGCAGAGGTCAAACAAGCAAGCATGGCCAAATCAACCCTATAGTTAATATTTTATCCCTGGTGGGATAAGGCATAATTGTGTCTCCCCCATCTGGGTATAAAAGTCAGAACAGCAAACTGACAGTCACACAGACATTTTCATCTGAATCTCACCTCTACCTGAGATTAATTTTACCCAGACGAACACCCTGAGCCCAAACGAGACCGGACACATCATTCAACAGGTTGGTAACTTATCAGGTTTCCTGCAGCTCCGTATTTGCATTCTGCACAAAGAAAATCCTGATATGGAATATAAAAAATGATATCTCATATAAAAAATACTGATAGACAATATTGGGTACATTCAGCTGTTCTTAATAAAAAATTCCATAAGGAAACTGATCCCTTATTTTCCCTTCCCTGCTGCTTCATGTTTCAGACTGTAAAGTGTAATTTGTACATTGTTTCAGACTGTAAAGTGTAATTTGCACATTGTTTCAGACTGTAAAGTGTAATTTGTACATTGTTTCAGACTGTAAAGTGTAATTTGTACATTGTTTCAGACTGTAAAGTATAATTTATACATTGTTTCAGACTGTAAACTGTAATTTGTACATTGTTCCAGACTAAGTGTAATTTGTTGCAGGCATGGGAGAAAAAAATATATTATGGGAGATTGTAGTTACAGTAAGCTTAACCAAAAGATGCAGATCACTGTTGGGGATGTCAAAAGAATACTTTCAATTGTTAAGAACCACTTTTCAACTGTCGAACAGATCAAGAACACTCTCTGGGATGTACGCATAGATGTGTCAAAGACTACCATAGAGAAGCCAAGAGAAGACTACACCAGCTTAACCTCAGAGGGTTCACTGCAAGATGCAAACCATGGGTAAGCTTCAAGAGCAGGATGGCCAGGTTAGAATATGTTAAAAAGTACGTAAAAAACTGGAGAGTTCTGGAACAATTCACATGGACAGATGAGACAAGCATTAACCTGCATCAAAGGTCCCTAATCTGAGAAAAATGTGGAGGTAGTGTTATGTTAGAACTGGCTTGTTTTTATTGATGATGTGACTGCTGACGGCAGCAGCAGGATTAATTTTGAAGTCTACAGAATCATCTTATCAACTCATAGAATGACGCTTCACCTTGCAGCAGGACAATGACCCCAAATGCACTGTTAAAGCTAGAAATTAATTTTTCAGGGCCAAAAACGCTGTTGCTGCTGTCCCTGCAACTAACGTTACTGCTGCCGACGGTTGAGCTGCAGTTACAAGCCAGCGACCTCCAAGGAAAAGGTTGGTAAGCTAAAAACATGAATAACATAATGGCCACTAAACAGACAAAGTATTGGAACATTTAATAGATTTGTAAAAAAAAAAATCAAACTCTAGCTTGAGCCATTTACAGTTTTTCTCAATTGTAAATTACACACTAAAATTGGTGTTATGACCCTATTAATAAAACATTAAAGGCTATAGATACAGCATTTTTATGCAGACAAAAACCATAGAATACATCCACAGATGTTGATGAAAAATGCAGAATAAAAGTGTTGCTTTTCCCTAAAAAGAAATATTGATTATGAATGTATTATTGCAAAACGTTTTTTACGGGCCTTAAAAGGTGCAGGGTTTCTCTCTGTCTCGATGTCAGAGTTTGGTTCCCGGTGTTGTGCCGTTTGTTTTTCGACTATAAACATGCTAGCTAAGCTACGCGATATGCTATACACACCCTGTGCTTTTCTTTAACTTCATTTCTCCAGGTAAAATGAAAATGATAACAGATTGTGGATTGTGGTGTTATGAAATGAAATCTCCATATGAGAAACTAGAGGGGGTGAAATGCTGTAGCTATAGCCTTTAAATTTATGTGCCAAAAGACAGACAATCTTTTCAAAACTATAAGCACTATTTTGCAAATTTCAGTATCTTTAACACTTTTTTAATACATTTTACACAATTCTCCTGTTCTAGGCACAATATTCAAAAAGTACATCTCTTGTTTTCACATGAAAAACTGCCATTAAAAACTATAATCTCCAATTATCAATTAACACACCAATTATTCACAGGTAAAACACGAGTTGATTTAATTCTTGGCATGGTCTTAGCATCTTACCAGCCTTACTGTAAAGAGGACCCGAAACATACTTTTAAAATTGATAAGATGTAGGCTATTTTTCCATGGATACTACTATACATTTCCCTCTTTATATTTGATAAAATTTCAATAAGAAATAAAGAAAAAATGAAATACAATTAACACCAGCCAAAAAAAGGGCACTTTTTGACTCTGAGGGCAAAAGGGCAGGGGCTCAAGATCCCCATTGGGCCCTATCTCTGCACGTGCCAGTACACTCAAACAATACTGATGTCTAAGTAATATAATGGTAATAGTGTCTTTCAGTTTTTACACCAGTATGTAATTGGCATTTATAATTTAAAAATTTTTGTTAAGTAGTGTTTATTATTTGAAGGAAAAATGTCATTTTGGGATGAGAGTGTATGGTTTTGAAAATAGTGCTTTATTTTGACAATGAAGTTTTGCAGAAAGAGTTGACTGTGTGGGTTTTGTGTTCATAATTTTGAGAAATAATTTTGACAAAAGCACGTTGTCCCTGGAATCGCGGGAAAAGTGGTCTTGCTTTAAAGCATTAAGCTACCAGTGAAAACTGGTAAAAATAAATAAATAAATAAATAAATAAGCTTACCAGGCTATAAGCAGGACAATTTAAAACGAGGGAAAACCCGTGTAAACCTATTGGTTCCCAACCTGACAGCTTTAGTGTATTTAGTGTCATCATTAAGGCAAAAGAATGCAATTTATGTTATTCATCAATATTAGAATGCACCTAGTATGAACATCGGATGACGCTTGAACTTCGCTAGCCGAATTCATTGCCGATGATCTGTCTGCTGTGAGAACAGTCTCATGAAATGCCTGCTTGTTTAACAAATTTAGTTTGATTATGCAATGAAGCAATGAACTCATGTTCAAGCTTCATCCGAAGTTCATTTGGCCTACCTGCATTCTAATTTTGATTAATAACATAAATAACGTTATTTTACATTAATGATGACACTAAATACAATAAAGCTGTCAGGTTGGCAACCCATAGGTTTAGCATATTTTCCCTTGTTTTATAATGTCCTGCTTATGGAAATGTGACCAACCTGTTTTACTGGTAGCGTAATGCTTTAAAACGATCCACTTTCCCAGGAAGACCGTGAAAAGTGTGATTTACAGAAGGGGAAAGAGACTTGCTCCTGTAAAGTGCACATGCAGATAATGGCATTAAAATTAATTTTAAATTAATTGTGTAACGTGCTGCAAATTTGTTTCAGTTTCTAATTAGACGCATAGTTCTCTTTAAAATATTTTGGAATAACAGGTGAAATCAGCTGGGTTTTAATAAGCTGAGAGTATGGAAACCTTGTCCCTATAATTAAAAAATTATGAAGGACGAAGAATAGCTAAGGTTACAATTCAGTTAACATGGTGACATTTATCTCAGTTTTTTAACCATAGGCTATCGAAAAAACCTTATGCACAGTGAATCCGCTGTAGCCTAGGCTATTTGAAAAACAATAAATGCAATATTCACTAGACAAGGTTTTGAACTTTTTTCAGTCACAACCATTCTATTTACTTACAGGCTGTATTCCTAGATAAACAGAGCTGTATTGTAATGACATTTGAAGCGCATTTTCAGAACTAAAATGTCCGTCTATTGCAGTGCGCGAGTTTTCCATTGAATTACAATTCACGCATTAGGTGTAAATAGCAATTCGCACATTAGGCTTGATATAGGTGTTATCAGCTAATTTATAATGGATAGCCATTGTCCCGTACCATCGCACATCGCCTGGATGTTGATGGAGTGAGCTGAGGGACTGGTATCTGGTCTTTGACCTATGGACCCTTTTATTATTATGCATTTTTTGCAATAATAATATTTCACATTGTAATCTTGATATTTATAGTCATGCTTGTGCGCGCCCCTGTTTGTAACAGAAAGGAGGGTGTACGCGTGTTGGGCACACACCTATGTAGACGCACTTATATGCGCCGTTAAAATAACATGTAAACAACTGCAACATGACTTTAGACCAGGTTTGTGGTGGTTCTAGCGCAAGCGCTTTCTGTTGGCTCAAGATAGCAAAACAATAATCCTGGCCACTCCTCATCTTAAGACCAACACACCCAGTTCACTTGCAACAGGCGCAAGAATACATGGTATTTAAACGACGTGAACGCAAGGCGTTATAATGAACCATGCGCCTGGTTTAAGATAGCAAAGACACTTGCGTTTGGGTTAGCACTGCTTAGCGCCGGGTGTAAGATAGGGCCCATGGTGTTTTAAAAATAGAACACAAAGCGACCAATTGGGGGAGGCGAGGGCGATGCCAGGTGGTTTCAACGCTTTCTGTGGGGCTTTATCCTTACCCTGAAGCCCCACAGAAAGCGCTGTGTAGCTTTATCCTTACCCTGAAGCCCCACAGAAAGCGCTGTGTAGCTTTATCCTTACCCTGAAGCCCCACAGAAAGCGCTGTGTAGCTTTATCCTTACCCTGAAGCCCCACAGAAAGCGCTGTGTAGCTTTATCCTTACCCTGAAGCCCCACAGAAAGCGCTGTGTAGCTTTATCCTTACCCTGAAGCCCCACAGAAAGCGCTGTGTAGCTTTATCCTTACCCTGAAGCCCCACAGAAAGCGCTGTGGAGCTTTATCCTTACCCTGAAGCCCCACAGAAAGCGCTGTGTAGCTTTATCCTTACCCTGAAGCCCCACAGAAAGCGCTGTGTAGCTTTATCCTTACCCTGAAGCCCCACAGAAAGCGCTGTGGAGCGGACACGCACATTGTTTCTGTCGAAAATAAATTTAACCTTTGTGATCCTGATCTCCAGCATGGTAGGCCGTTACACTAACCACAAAGCTAAGGCAGCTTTATAGTGCAGTGCAAATACTTTTGGACTGCACTGTATATACAGTATACGTGTATATTGTGAATGCAATATATGTTGTGAATATTGCAATTTACAAATAAAAATATAAGGGCTGTAATTACATTTAAAATATGAACTATTCAATACTTCTTCAAGCCATGTAAGGTCTGCAGTTTGTGTCTCTGTATTGTATAACAAGGACAAATTCTGAGCAGATTGTTTTCTTGTTCACAGCCATGGATTCTGGGACAATTCAAATTGCAGCTCTTGGACGACCCCTGTACCTTGGCATGCTGTATGACAGTGTCAAAGACACATATATCCCAGGTAATGTACCCGTCACACACACCTATATCCCAGATAATGTACCTGTTACACACACCTATATCCCAGGTAATGTACCTGTTACACACACCTATATCCCAGGTAATGTACCTGTTACACACACCTATATCCCAGGTAATGTACATGTTAAACACACTTTTATCCCAGGTAATGTACCTGTTACACACACTTTTATCCCAGGTGATTTACCTGTTAAAAAGTTACATCTTCATCCTTCATCAGACTTTTACCAGGATGGATTTAAGGCATGAAAAATCAATAAGAAATTTAACAAGAGTATGCTTTTGAACATGTCATAATATTCATAGCTTTTCTCTCAAGATGGCCAGTTATCAATATGCATTTGCCTAAATCTAGTCATCTTAAATTCTTAAATGTCTCTATAACTGAGATCAGGTCATGTAGCCTCCATATACAGTCAGGTCCATAAGTATTTGGACAGTGACACAATTGTTGTTGTTTAGGCTCTGTACTCCAGCACACTGGATTTGAAATGGAACAGTAACTATGAGGTTAAAGTGCAGACTTTCTGCATTAATTTGAGGGTTTTTACATCCATATTGGGCAAATGGTGTAGCAATTGAAGCCATTTTTATGCATAGTCCCCCCCCCCCCCCCATTTTAGGGGACCAAAAGTAATTGGACAAATTAATATAAACTTTAATAAAGTTATCATATTTGATATTTGGTTGCATATCCTTTGCATGTCACAACTTCCTGATTTCTGTGACCCAACAACATCAAAAGACTCTGTTGTCCTGATATGTCAAACATAGTGGAGTTCAAAGGATACACATAAAAACAATAGGTTTAAGGATACATTGAATAACCTAATGCAATCACAGAATACAATTATAAGTCTATCTGTATACTTTAAATAAAGATTTGAAATGTAAACAGACTGAAAGATTTAGATCCACCTTTCAAAAGCTGTCTATCAATATTATCAAAAGTTGCCTATGAATTTTGGTATGAGGCATAAGAGGAATAGAGAAATAGCCTACACAAAACTGCCGTAGAGAAATACTTTTTGTACAGGTCACTATCATGGGTGGGAGCACATACTCTTAAAGAGTATGAATTAGGCTGTGTCTGTGTAAATAATCAGCATGATGTATACAAATATATATTTGTGTCGTGCTTAATATATGAATGTGCATCATAGATTGATAGGCTGTCTAAACCTACTCTAGTGGGACTTCAATAATGCAGCAGTTGGAGGTCACTTACCACTCTGAAGCATAAGAATTAGGTTCTTTGAGAGAAGGTTTGAACCAATCTGCCCTGTGATGAGTACATTTTGTTTGAAATACAGTAGACGAACATAGCTATAGCACTGTATAGCAGTCAGATATAAAAAAACTTAGTCCTGCAAATCTTGGATAGTGTACGGAGCTGAAGTTTGGCTTGGTGGGGCTCATTTCAATGTCCTCATTTGTGGCTTTTGACCAAGCCAAACTTCTCACTTGATACTACTTTTTTTGTTATTAATATAAAGACTGAATATTTATTATTCATTAGAAATGTCTATTTCAAATACTTAAATATTTTTTAATCCATGAATAATGATGCTAATACTGACAATGATAAATGAGATAAATTTCTTCTGCGTTAGGAATCTCACTGTGGGATCAAGCAGCTATCAAAAAAGATATGAATGTGGAATCAAAGCCCCACACATATCTTGAAGTTTCTGCGTCCGACTCATTCAGTGAGAAGACCAAGCTGATGGATGTGAGCGCTTCCCTGAAAGCCAGCTTCCTGGCAGGGCTGGTGGAGGTGGGGGGATCAGCCAGTTACCTAAAGGACAAAATGTCCTCCATGACACAGTGCAGGGTCACGATGCAATACAAACAAACGACTGAGTTCAAGCACCTGACTATGACCCAGCTGGGACATGTGATGTACCCTGATGTGTTTGACCAGCAGATTGCCACCCACGTGGTAACAGCAGTACTGTACGGGGCCGAGGCCTTCATGGTCTTTGATCAGACGGCTTTGAATGAGAAGGACAAGCAAGATATTAAGGGGAACATGGATGTGATGATCAAGAAGATCCCTTTTGTTGAGATCAGTGGTTCAGGAAAAGTGGTTCTGACAGACGAGGAGAAGAAGAAGGTGGAGAAGTTCAGCTGCACGTTCCACGGCGATTACACGCTGGAACAGAACCCCACCTCTTACGAGGAGGCCGTGCTGTTGTACAAACAGCTCCCGAAGCTGCTGGGGGAGGACAAGAGGAAGGCAGTGCCTGTGAGGGTCTGGCTCTATCCTCTGAAGAACCTGAACCCCAAAGCAGCCCAACTGGTGAGCGAGATCAGCATGCAGCAGGCGTCTCGTGTGGAAGCAGTAATGGGCCAGTTGCAAGAGGCTAAAATGAGAGCCAACGACAACATCAATCGGTGTGAGGCCATTAAGGTCGCTGATATAAAAGACAAGCTGGTCAAATTCCAAGACAAACTGACGAGTTACACAGTCATCGTCCAGCAGAATCTAAGAAAGGTTCTGCCAGCTATCCGGGCGGGGACAGAGGGGGACCAGAATCTGGTTGACATCCTGAAGTTCCACGATGACTCATCTTTCAGCCACAACAAGATGAGAGAATGGCTTGATGAGAAAGAGTCTGAAATAGGGGTGCTGGAAAACTACATCAATTCTCTGGGGAGCGTTCCAATTGTGCCACCTGGACCTGAGCTGAACAAAGTTATCTCTGACCCAACAAATACTATGATCATGATGTTCACCTTCACCTCACTGAAGTACGAGGAGCCGTACCTCTCCAACCTCCATGAGTGCCTGGCATCTGAAGAGTTCAAGAAAATGCAGGGGATTTGTGTAGCTTATGACTTCAGCTTCAAAGAGGAGGCCCTGCCTTGGTTCAGGGACCCAGAGATCTCCAAGAGAATGAGAGGGGTATTGGCTGACTGGAAAAACACAGACTTTTTCCAAATGTGATATTACAATTTTATTCATTGTCATTCCTCTTCCGTGCAAACACATCATTAGCTACATATCAGACACCTCATACCATGGAGCTTCTATATTTATATATAATGAAGGGAGCCTAAATGAACACAATTGGAAACCTGTGCCGCCTAAAACCATCGAAGAAATATTGAATATTAACTGATTGATTGAGTAATCCCCATGGGGGACACTGATTTAAAACCACTTCACAATCCCAAACAGTCAGTACATTAATGTAACAAATACGCACAATAAAAGCAATCAGTACATGATTATCAGGCAGGAAATTGGTGCATAAGTTTAGAATGCATAACATTAAGAATCCATAACATTAGAATGCATTACATAAAGAATGCATAACATTAGAATGCATCATGTCCGTACATAAAAGGTAATCTACCCACCAACAGAAAGCCGTATATAATAATAAACACCATGATTAAAATGAGGATCAACTGAACCTACTCTACCTACCAGATGTGCAAGTGTTAATGTAAATTGTGTATTGCTCTGGTGACTGAATGCACTTCTAAGACCTATAAAAAATACCATGCAATGACTGGCCTTCATAATGCAGAACAGTCTTAGCTTTGTCTCATGTTTCTAGAATAACCTCCAGTGAATCTGGGATCAGGCTAATAACATAACCTGCCTTTCTGATCAGCTTGTGGATCCTGTCTCTATCATCTGCTGTGAAGCTTCGTCGTGGCATTGTTTCGACAACCTTATGCAACATCACATTTATTTTTCTGAATTTTAGCTAAATTAACACTACTCACTGTAGTCGTGCGCACGCACCCTTTATGATAAGACTGAATGGCTGTGTTGGTCACATTAATCGGCAATAAAAGTATGAAATAGTCCATCCTCTGAATTTTAGCTAAATTAACACTACTCACTGTAGTCGGGTGCACGCACCCTTTATGATAAGACTGAATGGCTGTGTTGGTAACATTAATCGGCAATAAAATTAGTCCATCATCATCGGAACTTTAGGTAAATTAACAGTGCTCACTGTAGTCGGGTGCACGTACGCACCCTTAGTTATGAATGGCTGTGTTGGTAACAATCATCAATTAGTAAGCATTATACCATGGTATGGGTGAATACTCGATTCTGATTGGTCAATAACTGGTCGTTATTCTGTATAACCGGTCAGTCATCCGGGTCACAAGTTTAATCACAGTTCTAAATTAATGCGCTGCCTGCCTGGCCAGCTAGTACTACGCAACCTGGGAATGGCAAACATGACCGGTCAATTCAGAGTCCAAGACGTTCTAGAAAATAAGTGGAATAAATAAAGTGAATTAATAAAGGTGTGTAGCAGTGTGTAGCAGATTCGCATCATGATGTCCTATGGGACCATCTAAAAAATACTACGGAGTTTGTTAGATGTAACTTATCGAAGAATTTTCGCTGGATAAAAAGTTTTCTACATATAGCCTATAGGCTACAGATTAACATGCTTTGTGAAGTAGCCTAGCTTGCATTCACAAGCAGTTAGCGTGTTGCCGACGTCAATTTACATGCAAATTCCTACTATGATAAATTCGTATTTCCAACTGAATAAATACTGCACTTCTAACCACAAAAATGTTTTGCTAGATTGAAGTAGTTGTAACTAAGATATCTGCCGAATACAAACTTTTTTTAATCTGTAGATTAATGTTGTTTACCGATTTTTATAAATCAGATGTATGCTGTTGCTACGGCAACGTTAACTTCTACCTTAGAGACGGATTTATGGCTCGCACTAAAAAAAAGATTAGGCTACGCATTGCACATAAACACCATGCGCTTTGCTAACTCCGTGATAATGTAACTATGGCTAGCTATATAGTTACCTCGCCACGTATTGCATTTGCATTATCTTAAAAACAATGACAAAAGTTTATCGTAGCCAAAGTTAGCCTACTATTTGCAGCATAGGCTACCTACGAGGCGAAGTAGCCATCTGCCGTAGGCTACAGTAGCCTAACGTTAGTCACTGAGGAAAATAAAGTAGGCAGGCTACATTCGTTTACTTTATTAATTCAATTTATTTATTCCACTTATTTTCTAGAACGTCTTGGACTGAATTGACCAGTCATGTTTGCCATTCCCAGGTTGCGTAGTACTAGCTGGCCAGGCAGGCAGCGCATTAATTTAGAACTGTGATTAAACTTGTGACCCGGATGACTGACCGGTTATACAGAATAACGACCAGTCATTGACCAATCAGAATCGAGTATTCACCCATACCATGGTATAATGAGTATTAGCGCTCTGTAGCAGTGTTATATTAGTGAATATTAGCGCTCTGTAGCAGTGCTATATTCGTGAAGGCAGCTATCAGAGCTAGACCACACAAATCATTCTCACACCCTCATTCCAGCAACTTCTCAAACCTCAACTAAATCCTGTATTTTTGCAGAACCAGACACTTGAATCTTTTCTCCACCAAAGCATGCGACTATGTTTTTTTAACATTCTCTTCAGTCTCTGCCATTTTACACAAGTTATCTGGGGAAAAGATCACATCTTACTACAGCCTTGTTCTTCATTACAGTGTTACGATGCCCTGCATAAATGTCCCAAATGTTGTGTTTGTCGCCCCCTTGTGTGCAATGCAAGTATTTCCACAGACACCGTCCTTTTTTGATACTCACTGCTTTTGAGCGATGTCTTGCTGCCTGGATCCCTCCAGCTCACTCCCTTCCCTCTCAACTACTGAGTCAGCCTCCTTTCCCTGCAGCAGAATACCCAGTACTAAATCCAAACTGTTCACCTGCATGTAGAGCTAAAGGAACTCATTTTAAAGGGATGTGTTTGAGAAGACAAGACAAAATCCAACCAAAGATGGTCGACTATCAATTAAATAATTCTGGTATTTCTAATATTCTGGCAATGCTGTACTGTCCAGTGCAACATTACTTACATATCCTTCTGAAGCTCTCTCATTCTGGACCATGCATTCACCTATTAGAGGCAGGACAAAAACAGTAATCAGGAGAAAGGTAATAAATTTACAACCATCTAAAACTATCCTCACCTTCAGACATTGCTGGCCAGAGCCCAAACTAGCCTCCACTGCGTGGTATTGGCATTAATTAGCATCAAATACAGATAGATGCTTATTTGCTGCTGATGTCTATCTTGTTAGCATGCTACTATGTATTTATCCAGGTGGCTGTGACTGTGTATGGTGAAGAGTAATGCCCGAGTGTGATGTCTGACTGCAGCACTTAGCGTTGCAGAGCTTTACAATGGACAGATGCACACCTTCCACACCAACGATCTCCTGTGCAGTGGGGAGGCAACGGGTGGAACTGGTGACTGATCTTTTCAGATCAGCCAACTCACTGCTGATCTCTGTGAGCCTGTAAACAGAGAAAAGCACAGCATTCGGCCACCACCAAGCAGTGTGTGAAAATCAGCCATTTCACTCCGATACCAGCCCAAATACCAGCCATTTCACTTTGATACCAGTCCAAATACCAGCCATTTAACTGAGTAACAAGTATGGATCCAAGACCACAGTCACCAGCCTAGCCGATGGCAAAGTTTCTGTTGAGCAGTTTCCCTGTGATTATTCAATCGCTGTGATCGCCAATAAAGTGTCGACTGGCTTCTGAACTCACTTCTTCCGCAGACTGGCTGTTGCTCTCCGTTCCTCCTCCTGTAACAAACCATTGGGACAAAGCATTACAAACACTCAGTAATTATGTACAAAATGGCGGTAAAGCATTACAAACACCCAGTAATTATGTACAAAATGGCGGTAAAGCATTACAAACACTCAGTAAATATGTACAAAATGGCGGTAAAGCATTACAAACACCCAGTAATTATGTACAAAATGGCGGTAAAGCATTACAAACACTCAGTAATTATGTACAAAATGGCGGTAAACGGTAAACTGTACACATTGCGCAGAGTCTTGTTGCTGAGTGCACTGTGCTGGTAGTGCAGGGTGAGACTGCTTACCTGGGCCATCAGGATGACATGTTTTTCTTCCATCTCAGCCTCCAGGACAGAAACCCTCTCCTTCAGTTTGTTGCTTTCTAGCAGCTGGGCCAACTCCTGACTGATCTTCCTGCAAGGCAGAGTATAGAGGCTTCAGGCTCTGCCTGGCCGCTTTTATGCATAAACACACCTTTCCTCTGCTGTATTACATCAAAGTCACTGCAGCTGAAAGCCCCCACAACAACTCACCATCCTTCTGTCGCCTAATTTGTAAAACCCACATGACCCTCGACAGCCACCGTACTTACTCCTGCAGGACGGCCTCTTGCTGCTGAGACATTGCAGAAACAGCTGCCAGCCTCTCGTCCTTCTTGTAGCACACTTTCTGCAAGGTGGCCATGTTCTCCGCCTTTTCCTGGCAGAGCTGCTTTAGGCCCGCCATTTTCTCCTCCTTCTCCTGAAGTGAGAAAGCCATGGCTGCCAGTTGGTCCTCCCGCTCCTGGAAAAGCTCTACCATGGCCCTCAGCTCATGTTCTTTCCTCTCACACTGCCCTTCCATGGCCGACAGCTCCTTCACTACCAACTCAGTCCGTCCCTCTTCCCAAATCTCACATGTTTGAGTCATGGCTACCAGCTTCTGCTCTTTCCTCTTACAGATGTCCAGAACGACAGCCAGCTCATGCTTGAAGTCTCCAATCACGGTCCTTGCTCCTCTGTCTCTCTTCTTCGGTGGTTTTAGAGTTCACTTCTGCCTGTTCAACTGATTCCTGTTGCATCTGGTGGAACGTTGCCTTTCAAATAAGAAATTAGAACATGAAAAATTGTATATGAAAAAACAAAACTAAGCATTTAAACATTACGGATTCAATACATATCTTAGATGTTCAGTATGCGGTATCTCCATGCTACAGTACTCAGCATCACTGATATTATTCAACTGGCCAAACGGCCGGTTATAAATGATCTCACCTTCAGCTCCTCATACAGAAGATTCATTTGAGGAGCAGAATTCAGGTGTTCACATCCCTCTGAAGCTTGAGGATTTTCTGATCAAGCTCTTTATTAGTCCCTAATAATATAAAAAATAAAAATGAATTTAAAACCTTATTCCTTTAATAACATAATATAAATAATAACAAATGTTAGTGAAGTCAACTAATATTAAATAAAATTAAAATAACTTACGTTGGTGTTTCCTGGTTTTAAACTGAAGGGGTACAAGAAAGAAGAAAAAAACGAATTAATACAATTTAACTACAGACAGAGCAATTAACTACAGACAGGGCAGATTTTAACACAATAGCATGAACAGGCAATCGGCACTCAGCAGTTAAAACGAATGGTCAGAACAGATAATGCACAAATTACAGATGGTACAGTGAGAGTAGCCTTACTTTAACTCAGTCAACAGTGGCCAGAGGCAATGATTTAATTTACAATGTTTCACGGATTAAGTAGACTGGATAATGTGCCACCACTGTAACGGTGGCTTCTGTAGCCTAGTTCGCTCTAGCGTCTGCTAAAGTAATGTGATATCATGTAAATGAATGCGCTAAGAAATGACTCACCACAAGCACTGCTATGCAGATCACCGAAAACATTATCAGCGATCCCATCACCAACCACTCAGTTGGGACCAGATTCCAGAATTCCGATAGGTTTCCCATGAGCTGAACAAATGTAAAAGTACAGGGGGTAATACACCTGCTACCTGGGGATGCAGTGAGCCACTTAATACCCCAATCTTAACACACATTCTCCCCACACACGGCATCTTGATTAGGCAGTCCATTGTATATTTGCTATTTTCAAACAGGCTACAGTGCAAACAGCATGTAGGTCCCCTTTCTTTTACAGGTAATCACGCATATGGAGGCTACATGTTACGCGCCTTTTAGGCATATTTTATCCACGTTATTAAAATACTAAAGCCGACTAGACATGCAAAAGAAAAAAAAAAGTTTTACTTACAGTTCCAGCAGAGTGTGCTATCCGCTCCTTGGTGGGAAGGAGGGTGCTGTTCCACCACATGGACCAACCAAGGTGTTGTTGGTGACATTGCCTTGAGCACATTTAATTTAGGATATTAATTATAAATGGTTGCGAACAATTAACTGTCGAAGAGCATCCATTAAATGTAACTAAATGACAAATACCATGCTAGTCCTAGGAAAATGCGATATCTGGCCAGCTACAATAGGGCTATAGACGGCAGTGAATCTTCCAGTCGTCATCGATTAGTTAAAATTCACGCCGCTGCAAATCAGCCGGCCCTATACCGAAGTAACCTATAGCCAAACAATGATCAGCCTGCCATCATGGACGCTTTCAGATCAGGTCTGATCGGAGCTAATTAGCTAACCGAATATGATCAACGGAGGGGGGAGACCGGGGGCAAAATATTAGCGAGGCTAGACTTTTATAAATATTAACCAATAACTTTACATAAAACTGCTCCAAATGGAGACAGGCACCGCATAATTATGTCCAAGAATTCTTACCTTGATGTTCTCCGTTCAAAAACTTGATGAAGTTCAAAACGATCTGAGGCACAAAATTTAGGTAGGCTAGGCCAACCAAAAAGTAAAAATAACTCCACGCCAAATCGCCACCATTATGGCTGTGGGTGGGTGGAATTATCCAAACAAAAATCAGATCTCACGGTTGTAGGATCAAGAAAAAATTACAAGATCAAGTAAACGCGATAAATCCGATAAGTGGTTTAAAATCAAGCAGAAAACCCTAAATATAAAGAACAACGAGGGTTATAATCGACTGTGACGTGTTAGTGAATATTATGAGGTCATCATTTCACAGAAAGCACTACGCAGAGCCCGTTAGAGATCTTTTACTTGGGCTCTGGCTCAATACAGGCGTTAGTAATTCACCTTCATTAGGAATCCCTAGGAAGAAGTCGGACAGGGTTGAAAAATCTTTAATATCGGCACTGAGTTTCCAGCTTTAATAACGGACATCTAGAGGGTAAAACCTTAGGCCTAATTACACTATATTAATATTTGTAGCATATTTTTAATAGTTGAAAGGGCGAGATTATAAAGAAATGCGATCTCGTGAAAGCAGATTAGGCTACACATGAATTAGACGAGGCGGCAGAGTGAAGATTTCAGGCTCGTTTCATACCTCAGAACCTTTAGGATTTACAGCCATTTAGCCAACCATGCGTTCCATACTATTCCCGTGCAATTTACATCTTAATCTAGTCCCGCCCCCCAATTCCCCCAAGAGATCCATTCAAATGCAGAGAGGATATAGTATCCCTTGTAAGAGTACCTGAAAATAAGATATCAAGAGTGTTTTGATGTTGTTAGGTCACAGATATCAAGAGTCTTTTTGATATCCTTTCATACCCAGTCGTGATAGCATGATAGCACACCTGTTTACCTGTATAATAGTAATTTGCTTATGTATAAAAATGGATACAATTGCTACACGGTTCACCTGATATGGATGTGAAAACCCTTAAATTAAAGCTGAAAGTCTGCATTTAAATTAATTGTTCCATTTCAAATCCAATGTGCTGGAGTACAGAGACAAAACAACAAAAAATCTGTCACTGTCCAAATACTTACGGACTGCACTGTATGTTCCCGTGCTGCAGAAAATCTGGCTTTGCTATAGCGTGTGCAGAAGGACATTTCTCTCTGTGGACACATCACACTCATGTTACACAACAGCACACAGAAGAAAGTACCTCTAGCACCCATGGATGGACACCTGGATGTCAAAGTGCATGCTTTCCCCATCATAACAACAATAACAAAACATGATTTATGCCAAATGTAGTAACATGCAGGCATACGGTGGGATATCAGCCAATAGTAATGATCTCAATGCAGGTGGATCTTTACCTGGTGGAAGAACATCAGAGTCATAAGAACAGTGCTGCCACTTGCATGTTGCTGGGATATCCTGTGGAACGGGTAGTGAAGCGGTGCCCATATGTGCGTGCCTCTGTGTGTCAGAGTAGGAGAGGATAGCTCTGTGTTCCTCTCGCGTGCCTGAGTGTGTCAGAGTGGGAGAGGATAGCTCTGTGTTCCTCTCGCGTGCCTGTGTGTGTCAGAGTGGGAGAGGATAGCTCTGTGTTCCTCTCGCGTGCCTGTGTGTGTCAGAGTGGGAGAGGACAGCTCTGTGTTCCTCTCGCGTGCCTGTGTGTGTCAGAGTGGGAGAGGACAGCTCTGTGTTCCTCTCGCGTGCCTGTGTGTGTCAGAGTGGGAGAGGATAGCTCTGTGTTCCTCTCGTGTGCCTGTGTGTGTCAGAGTGGGAGAGGACAGCTCTGTGTTCCTCTCGCGTGCCTGTGTGTGTCAGAGTGGGAGAGGACAGCTCTGTGTTCCTCTCGTGTGCCTGAGTGTGTCAGAGTGGGAGAGGATAGCTCTGTGTTCCTCTCATGTGCCTGTGTGTCAGAGTGGGAGAGGATAGCTCTGTGTTCCTCTCGCGTGCCTGTGTGTGTCAGAGTGGGAGAGGACAGCTCTGTGTTCCTCTCGCGTGCCTGTGTGTGTCAGAGTGGGAGAGGATAGCTCTGTGTTCCTCTCGTGTGCCTGTGTGTGTCAGAGTGGGAGAGGATAGCTCTGTGTTCCTCTCGTGTGTCTGTGTATATTTGGAAATGCTGAATATCTCAAATATTTACAAATAAAAACAATTTGAAATCATTCATAATTAATCTGAGCCAGATGGTTGCTACAGGGTTCACTTAACAAGGTCAGATAATAAGGACACGTCCAAAACATTGCCTATCAACTGTCTGCACAAAGAAAAACTTTCCGCACATAACAACAGCAATCGATATGCATCCAGCATAAAACTGACAAGGAAGATTATCGTTTGTCTCCAGACATTGGACTGGTCTTTTTGTTTTGTTTTGCTCAGTAGTGCAAAACGTGTTCACTGCTTTCAAAGCCAGGCTGGTATGAAATATATAACCATAGTTCAGAAACGTTAAGCAATTACATAACTTACACTAAAAAATCCAACCTTAAAGACCATGATTAGTTACTGTAATATGGATTTAAAGCAGCATTTGAAATATGATATAAGTCAGACTCTTTGAGTTCAAGATCAGAAAACTATTAATGGATGCCATTCAACAATGCAAAATCATTCCCTAAATCATTTGTGTGAATATTTTGTAGAAGACTGAGGCATTGAGCTGTATGTAAATATATCAGTCATAAGCTGTAATTTTCCACGAAAACAAAAAAAGCAGGTTTGTGTTTCATACACACCTGCCATCACCCATAATAAATATAGTCGTATACCTTTTACAGTAACACTGGTTGTGCTTTTTAGTATCTCTGACTGATGATCAGTCATTAATTCACATGGCTTCTCATATCATAGTTATGCTGATGATACTCAACTCTTCCTCTTTCCCTCCCTCTACCCCACAGGTTAAGGAGAGGATATCTGCTTGTCTGGCTGACATCTCTGAGTGGATGGCTACCCATCACCTGAAGCTCAACCTTGAAAAGACAGAGCTCCTCTTCATGCCATACAAGACCTCCCCACTATGTGACCTCTCCATCACCATTGACGGTACCATGGTGGCTGCCTCCCGCTCTGCAAGGAACCTGGGGGTGGTGCTGGACGACCAGCTGGACTTCAAAGAGCACATCAGGGCAACGGCACGGTCCTGCAGGTTCCTCCTGTAGAACATCAGGAGGATTCGACCGTACCTGACCACCTACTCCACCCAGCTTCTTGTCCAGACCATGGTCACCTCATGCCTGGACTACTGCAACTCCCTGCTCGCAAGCCTACCTGCCTGTGCCATTCTGCCTCTTCAACTGATCCAGAACGCAGCTGCCCGGCTTGTAATCAACCTCCCAAAATTTTCACATCACCCCCCTGCTGAGGTTACTCCACTGGCTGCCGGTTGCAGCCAGGATCAGGTTCAAAGTTCTGACCCTGGCCTACACTGCAGCCAAAAGGTCAGGCCTGTCCTACCTGCAGGACTTAATCCAGCACCATGTTCCTGCTCGACCACTTCGCTGTTCTACAGCAGGGCGACTCGCACTTCCCCCCCTCCGTGTCAACAGCACTCGCTCATCCTGACTGCAGAGCTTTTCCACCCTAGCTCCTCAGTGGTGGAACGAACTAACTGTTCCCCTACGTTCGACTCCGTCATGGCCTGAAGACACACGTCTTCAGACTACACCTTGACTGATATACTAATCTACGACCGTTTCTCATAGTACTTGTTCCCTGTTCTTAACTGTTTCATGTAGTCGTTTATAATAGTATTTAGAATAGAATTATAGTATAGCCGATTTACCCACAGCTTACTGTGAACTACATTCAATGTTCATCACTAGGGATAGCTGCTACGTTTTTGGAAGGATGTGCTTTGTCTTATCTGTCCTGTAGTTGCTTCTATGACCTTTCTGTATGCACTTATTGTATGTCGCTTTGGATAAAAGTGTCTGCTAAATGACTGTAATGTAATGTGATGTTACATCCTCAATCCTGTTGTCGCCATTACCATTTGTGACACACCACCTTTACAATTGTTGTGCTTGATGGCACACAAACTGGTCTGCAACAGAGATGGATTCCATAAATGTGATTTGGTGGCCGATAAAACATTTCTGAATGGCTTATTTCAACATCTCTGTCTTTTTGGGCAGCATGCTGTGCAGCTGTCTGTCACGGCTAAGGGGCCCGTGGTGCGGTTTTCTGTTTTTGAACCTGGCTGGCCCTCCGCTGGACTAAGTCATTCTAACACAGGTCATGTGAGTGCTGGTGCAAGCTGCTTCATGTGAATTTGGTTTGACTGAGCTGTGGGTTGAAGACTGGCTCATGCCTTATTTCAGCTGACTTATAAGCTCATGTATAGGAAATTGTGTTACTGAGAGTCTGTGGTAATTTCAGTTATTTCTACAGGAAATAACCCTAAAAGATAGACATCAACACTGTAATCTTCCAATCAGAAAATATATTTATTCAAGTATTTATTTAAGTATAGTATTTTATCCCATCAGAACATCGAATCACTTCAATGTCCAAATCATGAGGGTACGCAGCAGGCAGGGGAGTCCTCCAAAATGCCTGCATGTAGACTGTAGGCCACCAGTTCACCAGGCAGGGTTGCTATTGAAGCACAACCAGGCAGGCTAAACCCTCCGTAGGCAACGCCACGGATGATCGTGGGGGGGGATCGACGAGACTCTCGGCCATGACAACATCAGGATTCTTGGGTGTGGCGTGGACATTGTTTACCTTTTGTGCTGTAGCATCTTTCTAACTCCTTGTTGCAAGTAGCCATGTTTTGTTAGCCCGACTGATATGCTGGTTGGCTTGATATATGAAGGGGTTATTTAGCTGTTCTGATTGGTCAGGATCACCTCATTCATTCATAGTGAGCACAAGCAACAAGGAATCCTGCATGGTGTCTCGCCTGCCAAATTGATGCCCAGGTAGGACATGTTTAAGGTGCGCATAACAATGAGCTAACTTTAATGTAATTTACCAGCTTACTTTACGAGGTCAATGGCTTGCTAGCGTTAACCCACTAAACACTAATATATAAAACACTGTATATACAGTGCTCTCTATAATGGTTGGGACAAAGACATAATTTTTTCTTGATTTAGCTCTGCACTCCACAATTTTAGATTTGTAGTCAAACAATTCGCATGTGGTTGAAGTGCAGATTTTACTTAGGGAAATGAAAATATTAAAAAAATATACAGTATATATACATAAAATACCCTTTAATAAAAGCTGAGAATCTGCAAATGTTATGGAGAGCACTGTATACGTATGTAGTTAAAATACCCCTATTAATTTGCCATGAAACTGAATAGCAGGAGGTTAATCGAATTGCATTCCTTCAGTAAACTATCCAGCTGCATAAATAAATAGTTTTAAAAATGTGTAAATTGCTGTGGGTGAGAGCGTCTTGATGTCATGCAATGCAAGTCCATGGAGAAGATAATTATTCACGTCCCATAATGCACCTGTTATATGCATCCACTCTGTCAGTGTGTTTGTACTTGTGTGACACAGGCTAAAAGTCAAAGGAGGCATTGACCGCCTGGTTTCACTTAGACTCTGTTAGCTTTGGACCGGGACCAGCCCATTAATGAGAAACAAAAAAATAAATAAAATAAAATAGTGCCACCCGGACAATAATGGCTCCCAAGCAATTAACCCACGCTCTGTTAAACAAGGGCATGGAGAGAGGGGCGTAATCCCTGTTTCAGTGCCAGAGAGTGCTCTTTGGGGTGTCGTCGTGGGGGGTAATAGTGGAACTGACTATCTAGGGCCCCAAGGCAGGGGAGGGGCCCTCAGAAGGCCTGACATAGGGGGCCCACAGAGACTGCATTTGCACAGGGCCCAGAATTTCGTGCTACACCCCTGATCCACATACAGTGTCTGTGAAATTACCTCTGAATTATCCCTCCCTCAGGTAAATCATCCAACTGAATGAATTTCGCACAATCATCACGATGCTCAGGCAAGGTACAAAGGCTAGACCACAAGGTTTAACAACCTTGCAGATAGGATCCCCAGCCAAGAGAGAAAATCCACACAGTTCAAATGAAACTAAAAGATGTTTGTCATTTAATGACAAATCTTTTTACCGGCTGCAGATTAAGGCTTATTCAATTATTCAAACCCTTTGCCCCTTTAATGGTTCTGTGGAACATGCAGAATGAACCGAAGATGCCTCAGGTCTTTCAGAGGTCCGGTATATGTGTACAAATCTATAAGTATCGCTGCATTAATGAGGGTAATAAGGTTAATGAGGTTCATAAGGGTAATAAGGTTAATGAGGTTAATAAGGGTAATAAGGGTAATGAAGGCAATAAGGTTAATGAGTTTAATGAGGGTAATAAGGTTAATGAGGTTAATAAGGTTAATGAGGTTAATAAAGGTAATAAGGTTAATGAGGTTATTTAGGGTGATGAGGTTAATAAGAGTAATACGGTTCATAAGGGTAATAAGGTTAATGAGGTTAATAAGGGTAATGAGGGCAATAAGTTTAATGAGGGTAATGAGGTTAATAAGGGTAATGAGGTTAATAAGGGTAATAAGGTTAATGAGGTTAATAAGGGTAATGAGGTTATTTAGGGTGATGAGGTTAATAAGGGTAATACGGTTAATGAGGGTAATAAGGTTAATGAGGGTAATAAGGTTAATGAGGTTAATAAGGGTAATGAGGTTAATAAGGGTAATAAGGTTAATGAGGTTAATAAGGGTAATGAGGGCAATAAGGGTAATAAGGTTAATGAGGTTAATAAGGGTAATAAGGGTAATGAGGGCAATAAGGGTAATAAGGTTAATGAGGTTAATAAGGGTAATAAGGGTAATGAGGGCAATAAGGGTAATAAGGTTAATGAGGTTAATAAGGGTAATAAGGGTAATGCGGGCAATAAGGGTAATAAGGTTAATGAGGTAATAAGGGTAATGAGGTTAATGAGGGTAATAAGGTTAATGAGGTTAATAAGGGTAATAAGGGTAAAGAGGGCAATAAGGTTAATGAGGGTAATGAGGTTAATAAGGGTAATGAGGTTAATAAGGGTAATGAGGTTATTTAGGGTGATGAGGTTAATAAGGGTAATACGGTTAATGAGGTTAATAAGGTTAATGAGGTTAATAAGGTTAATGAGGTTAATAAGGGTAATGAGGTTATTTAGGGTGATGAGGTTAATAAGGTTAATACGGTTAATGAGGTTAATAAGGGTAATAAGGTTAATGAGGGTAATAAGGGTAATGAGGGTAATGAGGGTAATGAGGTTATTTAGGGTGATGAGGTTAATAAGGCTAATACGGTTAATGAGGTTAATAAGGGCAATGAGCTTATTTAGGGTGATGAGGTTAATGAGGTTAATAAGGGTAATGAGGTTAATAAGGGTAATGAGGTTATTTAGGGTGATGAGGTTAATAAGTTTAATAAGGGTGATGAGGTTAATAAGGGTAATGAGGTTATTTAGGGTGATGAGGTTAATAAGGGTAATAAGGTTAATGAGGTTAATCATGTTAATGAGGTTAATAAGGGTAATAAGGTTAATGAGGTTAATAAGGGTAATGAGGGTAATGAAGGCAATAAGGTTAATGAGTTTAATGAGGTTAATAAGGGTAATGAGGTAATTTAGGGTGATGAGGTTAATGAGGTTAATAAGGGTAATGAGGTTAATAAGGGTAATGAGGTTAATAAGGGTAATGAGGTTAATAAGGTTAATGAGGTTAATAAGGGTAATGAGGTTATTTAGGGTGATGAGGTTAATGAGGTTAATAAGGGTAATAAGTTTAATGAGGTTAATCATGTTAATGAGGTTAATAAGGGTAATAAGGTTAATGAGGTTAATAAGGGTAATAAGGGTAATGAAGGCAATAAGGTTAATGAGATTAATGAGGGTAATAAGGTTAATGAGGTTAATAAGGTTAATGAGGTTAATAAGGGTAATGAGGTTAATAAGGGTAATGAGGTTAATAAGGGTAATGAGGTTATTTAGGGTGATGAGGTTAATGAGGTTAATAAGGGTAATGAGGTTAATAATGGTAATGAGGTTAATAAGGGTAATGAGGTTAATAAGGTTAATGAGGTTAATAAGGGTAATGAGGTTATTTAGGGTGATGAGGTTAATGAGGTTAATAAGGGTAATAAGGTTAATGAGGTTAATAAGGGTAATGAGGTTAATAAGGGTAATGAGGTTAATAAGGGTAATGAGGTTAATAAGGTTAATAAGGTTAATGAGGTTAATAAGGGTAATGAGGTTATTTAGGGTGATGAGGTTAATGAGGTTAATCATGTTAATGAGGTTAATCATGTTAATAAGGTTAATGAGGTTAATAAGGGTAATGAGGTTATTTAGGGTGATGAGGTTAATGAGGTTAATAAGGTTAATGAGGTTAATAAGGGTAATAAGGTTAATGAGGTTATTTAGGGTGATGAGGTTAATAAGGGTAATACGGTTCATAAGGGTAATAAGGTTAATGAGGTTAATAAGGGTAATAAGGGTAATGAGGGCAATAAGGTTAATGAGGGTAATGAGGTTAATAAGGGTAATGAGGTTAATAAGGGTAATAAGGTTAATGAGGTTAATAAGGGTAATGAGGTTAATAAGGATAATAAGGTTAATGAGGTTAATCATGTTAATGAGGTTAATAAAGGTAATAAGGTTAATGAGGTTAATAAGGGTAATAAGGGTAATGAAGGCAATAAGGTTAATGAGTTTAATGAGGGTAATAAGGTTAATGAGGTTAATAAGGTTAATGAGGTTAATAAAGGTAATAAGGGTAATGAGGTTATTTAGGGTGATGAGGTTAATGAGGGTAATAAGGTTAATGAGGTTAATAAGGGTAATAAGGTTAATGAGGTTAATAAGGGAAATACGGTTAATGAGGTTAATAAGGGTAATACGGTTAATGAGGATAATAAGGTTAATGAGGGTAATGAGGTTATTTAGGGTGATGAGGTTAAAAAGTGTAATACGGTTAATGAGGTTAATAAGGGTAATGAGGTTATTTAGGGTGATGAGGTTAATGAGGTTAATAAGGTTAATGAGGTTAATAAGGGTAATAAGGTTAATAAGGGTAATAAGGTTAATGAGGTTATTTAGGGTGATGAGGTTAATAAGGGTAATACGGTTCATAAGGGTAATAAGGTTAATGAGGTTAATAAGGGTAATAAGGGTAATGAGGGCAATAAGGTTAATGAGGGTAATGAGGTTAATAAGGGTAATGAGGTTAATAAGGGTAATAAGGTTAATGAGGTTAATAAGGGTAATGAGGTTAATAAGGATAATAAGGTTAATGAGGTTAATGAGGTTAATAAGGGTAATGAGGGCAATAAGGGCAATGAGGGCAATAAGGGTAATAAGGTTAATGAGGGCAATAAGGGTAATAAGGTTAATGAGGTTAATAAGGGTAATAAGGGCAATAAGGGTAATAAGGTTAATGAGGTTAATAAGGGTAATAAGGGTAATGAGGGCAATAAGGGTAATAAGGGTAATAAGGTTAATGAGGGTAATGAGGTCAATAAGGGTAATGAGGTTAATAAGGGTAATAAGGTTAATGAGGTTAATGAGTTTAATAAGGTTAATGAGGTTAATAAGGGTAATGAGGTTATTTAGGGTGATGAGGTTAATAAGGGTAATACGGTTAATGAGGTTAATAAGGGTAATAAGGTTAATGAGGTTATTTAGGGTGATGAGGTTAATAAGGGTAATACGGTTAATGAGGTTAATAAGGGTAATAAGGTTAATGAGGGTAATAAGGGTAATGAGGGCAATAAGGGTAATAAGGTTAATGAGGGTAATGAGGTTAATAAGGGTAATGAGGTTAATAAGGGTAATAAGGTTAATGAGGTTAATAAGGTGAATTAGTTTAATGAGGGTAATAAGGGTAATGAAGGCAATAAGGTTAATGAGGTTAATAAGGGTAATAAGGTTAATGAGGTTAATAAGGGTAATAAGGTTAATGAGGTTATTTAGGGTGATGAGGTTAATAAGGGTAATACGGTTCATAAGGGTAATAAGGTTAATGAGGTTAATAAGGGTAATGAGGGCAATAAGGTTAATGAGGGTAATGAGGTTAATAAGGGTAATGAGGTTAATAAGGGTAATGAGGTTATTTAGGGTGATGAGGTTAATAAGCGTAATACGGTTAATGAGGGTAATAAGGTTAATGAGGTTAATAAGGGTAATGAGGTTAATAAGGATAATAAGGTTAATGAGGTTAATGAGGTTAATAAGGGTAATGAGGGCAATAAGGGTAATAAGGTTAATGAGGTTAATAAGGGTAATAAGGGTAATGAGGGCAATAAGGGTAATAAGGTTAATGAGGTTAATAAGGGTAATAAGGGTAATGAGGGCAATAAGGGTAATAAGGTTAATAAGGGTAATAAGGCTAATAAGGTTAATGAGGTTAATAAGGGTAATACGGATAATGAGGGCAATAAGGGTAATAAGCGTAATAAGGTTAATGAGGGTAATGAGGTTAATAAGGGTAATGAGGTTAATAAGGGTAATAAGGTTAATGAGGTTAATAAGGTTAATGAGCTTAATAAGGTTAATGAGGTTAATAAGGGTAATGAGGTTAATAAGGGTAATGAGGTTAATAAGGGTAATACGGTTAATGAGGTTAATAAGGGTAATAAGGTTAATGAGGTTATATAGGGTGATGAGGTTAATAAGGGTAATACGGTTAATGAGGTTAATAAGGGTAATAAGGTTAATGAGGTTATATAGGGTGATGAGGTTAATAAGGGTAATAAGGTTAATGAGGTTAATAAGGTGAATGAGTTTAATAAGGGTAATAAGGGTAATGAAGGCAATAAGGTTAATGAGGTTAATAAGGTTAATGAGGTTAATAAGGGTAATAAGGTTAATGAGGTTATTTAGGGTGATGAGGTTAATAAGCGTAATACGGTTAATGAGGGTAATAAGGTTAATGAGGTTAATAAGGGTAATGAGGTTAATAATGATAATAAGGTTAATGAGGTTAATGAGGTTAATAAGGGTAATGAGGGCAATAAGGGTAATAAGGTTAATGAGGTTAATAAGGGTAATAAGGGTAATGAGGGCAATAAGGGTAATAAGGTTAATGAGGTTAATAAGGGTAATAAGGGTAATGAGGGCAATAAGGGTAATAAGGTTAATGAGGTTAATAAGGGTAATAAGGGTAATGAGGGCAATAAGGGTAATAAGGGTAATAAGGTTAATGAGGGTAATGAGGTTAATAAGGGCAATGAGGTTATTTAGGGTGATGAGGTTAATAAGGGTAATACGGTTAATGAGGGTAATAAGGTTAATGAGGGTAATAAGGTTAATGAGGTTAATAAGGGTAATAAGGGTAATGAGGGCAATAAGGGTAATAAGGTTAATGAGGGTAATGAGGTTAATAAGGGTAATGAGGTTAATAAGGGTAATAAGGTTAATGAGGTTAATAAGGTTAATGAGCTTAATAAGGTTAATGAGGTTAATAAGGGTAATGAGGTTATTTAGGGTGATGAGGTTAATAAGGGTAATACGGTTAATGAGGTTAATAAGGGTAATAAGGTTAATGAGGGTAATAAGGGTAATGAGGTTAATAAGGGTAATAAGGTTAATAAGGGTAATGAGGGTAATAAGGTTATTTAGGGTGATGAGGTTAATAAGGGTAATACGGTTAATGAGGTTAATAAGGGTAATAAGGTTAATGAGGTTAATAAGGGTAATGAGGTTAATAAGGGTGATGAGGTTAATGAGGGTAATAAGGTTAATGAGGTTAATAAGGTTAATGAGGGTAATGAGGTTATTTAGGGTGATGAGGTTAATAAGGGTAATGAGGGCAATAAGGTTAATAAGGGTAATGAGGTTAATAAGGGTAATAAGGTTAATGAGGTTAATAAGGGTAATAAGGTTAATGAGGTTAATAAGGGTAATAAGGTTAATGAGGTTAATAAGGGTGATGATGTTAATGAGGGTAATAAGTTATTTAGGGTGATGAGGTTAATAAGGGTAATAAGGTTAATGATTTATTACTTATGAGAGAGAGCTTGGGCAGAACTCTCTCACCAGTCCAGGCCCCTCCTTAATCCACAGTGTTAGTTATTCATTATAACGAGGGTCCAGAATTAACTTTTTGGCTTACCTGCCAAGGTGGGGGGGTAAATGACTGGCCAGATGTATTTTTTTTCCGGCCAAAATAATTAAATTGCACTATATCATCTCAGATGGTCACCTATGCAATTTTCAATAAATGTAATAAGCAAAATAACCATTCCCCAGTGCAATAACTATGAGAGATAGAACACTTAAGGATTTACTGCAAAGATGATAATTTATTAAAGAATATGCTTTGCCATTCTTAAAGATTGTCTTCGATATTAAGTAATATTGCAAAAACAAAATGCATAAATTTACACAGGGTTCATACAGACGTTTTAAACTAAATCAGACGCAACATACACAGTGTTACATTCGGAGAGGATCCAAAACATCGAACAGTATCCTTCAGTAAAGGTGCTTATTTTGTGAACAGTATCCTTCAGTAAAGGTGCTTATTTTGTGAACAGTATCATTCAGTAAAGGTGCTTATTTTGTGAACAGTATCATTCAGTAAAGGTGCTTATTTTGTGAACAGTATCCTTCGGTAAAGGTGCTTATTTTGTGAACAGTATCCTTCAGTAAAGGTGCTTATTTTGTGAACAGTATCATTCAGTAAAGGTGCTTATTTTGTGAACAGTATCATTCAGTAAAGGTGCTTATTTTGTGAACAGTATCCTTCAGTAAAGGTGCTTATTTTGTGAACAGTATCCTTCAGTAAAGGTGCTTATTTTGTGAACAGTATCCTTCAGTAAAGGTGCTTATTTTGTGAACAGTATCCTTCAGTAAAGGTGCTTATTTTGTCATTAATGCCATGGCAGGCTGAGTTGGCTAATTCAACTAACTAATATCATGTAAGGTAACGTTAGACAGAATTAGGGTGATTTCACACCTGCCGTGTTTGGTACGGTTTAATCGTACCCTGGAGCGCATACCCAGTTGCAGGAAATGATCCGAACATGCTATGCATTTTGGTTGAAAACATCAGTTTCATGACCGAACGCAAATTTCTCTTTGCTGAGTTATTGTGATTATTATTATTGCATACTTCTAAGGAGAATATGTACCTTCCTCGTCTTCTTTGTAACAAGTAGGCTAGGCTACGAACGAACGCATCAGAGCTAGCCTCCAATAGCCTACCGCCGTCTGTTCACGCAACAGGTCGTCTTTTATACAAGAGCGCGACATACATAATTCGCCTACTTTCCTTTGTGTAACCTTAATAGTCTACTAGATTAATTATATTATTAGTTCATCTGTAAGGAATAGTGTAACAGTAGCTAAATATAAATTTTTCATTGATTAATTTGTCAAGACTGTAGACCTACGCAACAGGCCATAATATCGTTTCATGACATACAGCCTTCTCCGCTCATATCTGCGACGATGGCAGCGCATCTGCCTTGCATGTAGGTGTAATGTAATTGCATACATGTTCGCCTTGAGTCTTTCTCATTCATCCTCCTCATACCTCTACCTTTGGTAACAGCACCAAAGGAGGAGACTGGCTATAAATTCCAGAATAAAATGGGGTTCCGTTATTTTCTATGCGGGGAGAAGTGTATGTTTTTCTGTGTACCTGCGTCAAATCCTGACCAATGAGCGAACGACATTTGCAAACATACAAATCATGGTCTGCTTGTGTGAAAGCGATCCGGACTAATGAAAAAAACAACAACTTATTTAATGTAGTACATACTTTATTCATAGTGAAGATATTCTCCAACCTTCAGAAACCTTCTACATTACAGGCATTTAGCAGACACTAATGTTATGCACTCCAATGCTATGCACTCTAATGCTATGCACCAATTTCCTGCTGATAATCATGTAAGGATTGCTTTTATAATTTCAAATGAGGGCTCGAACCCTCAATGTGTCTTCTGAGAACTAAAGAAAGAGATTGATTGATTGTGCGTGTTGATTAATATACTTTATGTTTGGGATTGTGAAGTGGAAATGTCCCCTATGGCGATTAATAAAGTTAACAATCAATAGTTTTTTAGTTGGACGCAGGCCAATTGCGATATTTAAGTTCCCCATCACGATATGCATAAACAGAAGCTCCATGATATGAGGTGTCTGAAATGTAGCTTATTATGGTTAATACCAACTTGTCATCTACAACAGTCTTGAAGGCACCTTTCAGAAGTCTCATTCTCTTAAGGATCTCTTGGTCCCTGAACCAAGGCAGGGCCTCCTCTTTGAAGCTGTGGTGATGAGCTACAGAAATCTCCACCATTTTCTTGAACTCGTCAGAAGCCAGGCAAACATGGAGGTTCGAGAGGTACGGCTCCTCGTACTTCAGTGAGGTGAAGGTGAATATAAGAATAAATGCATTATCTGGATCAGAGAGAATTTTGTTCAGCTCGGGTCCAGGTGGCACAATTTGAACGCTCCCAAAAGAATTGATGTAGTCATCCAGCACCCCTATTTCAGACTCTTTCTCATCAAGCCATTTTCTCATCTTGTCGTGACTGAAAGATGAGTCATCATGGAAATTCAGGATGTCAACCAGCTTCTGTTCCCCCTCTGTCCCCGCCCGGATAGCTGGCAGAACCTTTCTTAGATTCTCCTGGAGCGTCACGGTGTAAATGTTGAGGTTGTCTTGGAACTTGACCAGCTTGTCTGTTATATCGGGGACCTTAATTGCCTCACACCGATTGATGTTGTCGTTGGCTCTCATTTTAGCATTTTGCAACTGGCCCATTACGGCTTCTACACGTGACACCAGTTCCACGCCAATCTCCTTCACCAGTTGGGCTGCTTTGGGGTTCAGGTTCTTTAGAGGATAGAGCCAGACCCTCACAGGCACTGCCTTCTTCTGGTCCTCCCCCAGTAGCTTTGGGAGCTGTTTGTACAACAGCACGGCCTCCTCATAAGAGGTGGGGTTCTGTTCCAGCGTGTAATCGCCGTAGAACAAGCAGCTAAACTTCTCCACCTTCTTCTTCTCCTCGTCGGTCAGAATCACTTTTCCTGAACCGCTGATCTCAACTTGAGGGATCTTCTTGATCATCACATCCATGTCCCCCTTAATATCTTGATTGTCCTTCTCATTCAAAGCCATCTGATCAAAGACCATGAAGGCCTCTGCCCCGTACAGTACTGCTGTTACCACGTGGGTGGCAATCTTCTGGTCAAACACTTCGGGGTACGTCACATGTCCCAGCTGGGTCATAGTCAGGTGCTTGAACTCAGTCGTCTGTTTGTATTGCATCGTGACCCTGCACTGTTTCACGGAGGACATTTTGTCCCTCAGGTAACTGGCCGACCCCCCCACCTCCACCAGCCCTGCCAGGAAGCTGGCTTTCAGGGAGGCGCTCACATCCATCAGCTTGGTCTTCTCACTGAATGAGTCTGACGCGGAAAAATCCAGGTATGTCTGGGGCTTTGGTTCCACGTTCATATCTTTTTTGATAGCTGCTTGATCCCACAGTGAGATTCCTAACACAGAAGAAATTTCTGTCATTTATCATTGTCATTATTAACATAATTATTCATGGATTCAAAAATATTTTTGAAATAGAAATTTCTAATGAATAATAAATGTACAGTCTATATATTAATAACAAATTAATTAGTTTTAAGTGAGAAGTTTGGCTTGGTCAAAAGCCGCAAACGAGGACACTGAAATTAGCACCACCAAGTCAGACTTCAGCTCTGTACACTATCAGGGATTTCCAGTACTTTTTTTAAATTTTTAAAAAAAGTTTTTTTATATCTGACTGCTATACAGTGCTATAGCTATGTTGGTCTACTGTATTTCAAACAAAATGTACTCATCCTGTATAAACCTTATCAAAAGTATACTAAAGCTATACAGGTAGACGTATAATTGTATAATTGCATTAGGCTATTCAATGTATACTTTAACCTATTGTTTTTATGTTTACCCTTTGAACTCCACTATATATGACATACCAGGACAACTAGGCCTGCATGTTATGCTATGAGTGAAATCTATAGGCTACTACTCTGTATGCCAACACATATTTCATACTATTTAGGTACATGAGTGAATTTCATGGGTGCTGGTATAAGCCTCGGCCACATGTCCAGTATTGGCTACTCCTTGTTTTCTAATAAATAATAAATATACAGTGTGTGTATAAATACTTTTATAAACAAACCAGAGACGGTCGGATTGGAGGCATTTGGAGGCTATATGACCTCGATCTCAGAAATCTAAGAATATAAGATGATTTGATTTAGGCAAATGCATATTGATAACTGGCCATCTTGAGAGAAAATCTATGAATATTATGTTCAAAAGCATACTCTTGTTAAATTTCTTATTGATTTTTCATGCCTAATATCAATCCTGCTAAAAGTCTGATGAAGGATGAAGGTGTTATTTTTAACAGGAAAATCACCTGGGATAAAAGTGTGTGTAACAAGTACATTACCTGGGATATATGTGTGTTTAACAAGTACATCACCTGTGATATATGTGTGTTTAACAAGTACATCACCTGTGATATATGTGTGTTTAACAAGTACATTACCTGTGATATATGTGTGTTTAACAAGTACATTACCTGTGATATATGTGTGTTTAACATGTACATTACCTGGGATATATGTGTATTTAACAGGTACAATACCAGGGATATAGGTGTGTGTAACAGGTACATTACCTGTGATATATGTGTGTTTAACAAGTACATTACCTGGGATATATGTGTATTTAACAGGTACAATACCAGGGATATAGGTGTGTGTAACAGGTACATTACCTGTGATATATGTGTGTGTAACAGGTACATTACCTGTGATATATGTGTGTTTAACAAGTACATTACCTGTGATATATGTGTGTTTAACAAGTACATTACCTGTGATATATGTGGGTTTAACAAGTACATTACCTGGGATATATGTGTGTTTAACAGGTACATTACCTGTGATATATGTGTGTTTAACAGGTACAATACCTGGGATATAGGTGTGTGTAACAGGTACATTACCTGGGATATATGTGTCTTTGAGACTGTCGTACAGCATGCCAAGGTACAGGGGTCGTCCAAGAGCTGCAATTTGAATTGTCCCAGAATCCATGGCTGTGAACAAGAATACAATCTGCTCAGAGAATAGGGAGAGAGGGAGAGAATACATTTTTTTTGCCAATTAAACTGGGGGATGATTAGGTGGCAGATTGAATGAGCCTGGGTTGGGAGTTTAGCTAGGCCACTGGGGAAACCCCTACTCTTTACGATAAGTGTCATGGGATCTTTAATGACCACAGTGAGTCAGGACCTCAGTTTAACGTCTCATCCGAAAGACAGCATCTCCTACAGCACAGTGTCCCCATCACTGCACTGGGGCATTGGAGTTTATTTGACCAGAAGAAAGACTGCCCCCTACTGGCCCACCAACACTACTTCCAGCAGCAACTTAGTTTTCCCCAGAGGTCTCCCATCCAAGTACTAACCATGCCCACAACCTGCTTAGCTTCAGCCATTCAGCAGGCGCAGATTGCATAGTGGCATGGCTGCTGGCTAAATATGCCCAATTATGGGCTATTTTATAGCGAGGCCCCATGAACGGGGATAATTCAAGGAGGGAATTCAATTGAATTAAAACATTTTATCAGTCAAATGAATGAATGATACATTCATAATCAATATTTATTTTTAAAGAAAAGCAATACTTTTATTCTGCATCTTTCATCAAGCTCTGTGGATGTATTATATAGAAAAATGTTTTTGTCTGCATGAAAATGCTGTATCGATAGCCTTTAATGTTTTATTAATATGCTCATCATAACACCAATTTTAGTGTGCAATTTACAATTGAGAAAAACTGTAAATGGCTCAAGCTAGAGATATTATTTTACAAATCTACTAAATCCAATACTTTGTCTGTTTAGTGGTCATTACGTTATTCATATTTATAGTTTACCAACCTTTTCCTTGGAGGTCGCTGGCATGTAACTGTAGCTCAACCGTCGGCAGCAGTAACGTTATTTGCAGGGACAGCAGCAACAGCGTTTTTGGCCCTGAAAAATTCATTTCTGGCTTTAACAGTGCATTTGGGGTCATTGTCCTGCTGCAAGGTGAAGCGTCATTCTATGAGTTGATGAGATGATTCTGTAAACTTCAAAATGAATCCTGCTGCTGCCGTCAGCAGTCACATCATCAATAAAAACAAGCCAGTTCTAACATAACACTACCTCCACATTTTTCTCAGATTAGGGACCTTTGATGCAGGTTAATGCTTGTCTCATCTGTCCATGTGAATTGTTCCAGTTTTTTACGTACTTTTTAACATACTCTAACCTGGCCATCCTGCTCTTGAAGCTTACCCATGGTTTGCATCTTGCAGTGAACCCTCTGAGGTTAAGCTGGTGTAGTCTTCTCTTGGCTTCTCTATGGTAGTCTTTGACACATCTATGCGTATATCCCAGAGAGTGTTCTTGATCTGTTCGACAGTTGAAAAGTGGTTCTTAACAATTGAAAGTATTCTTTTGTCATCCCCAACAGTGATCTGCATCTTTTGGTTAAGCTTACTGTAACTACAATCTCCCATAATATATTTTTTTCTCCCATGCCTGCAACAAATTACACTTAGTCTGGAACAATGTACAAATTACACTTTACAGTCTGAAACAATGTACAAATTACACTTTAGTCTGGAACAATGGACAAATTACACTTTACAGTCTGAAACAATGTACAAATTACACTTTACAGTCTGAAACAATGTACAAATTACACTTTACAGTCTGAAACAATGTACAAATTACACTTTACAGTTTGAAACAATGTACAAATTACACTTTACAGTCTGAAACAATGTACAAATTACACTTTACAGTCTGAAACAATGTACAAATTACACTTTACAGTTTGAAACTATGTACAAATTACACTTTACAGTCTGAAACAATGTACAAATTACACTTTACAGTCTGAAACATGAAGCAGCAGGGAAGGGTACATAAGGGATCAGTTTACTTATGGAATTTTTCATTAAGAACAGCTGAATGTCCAATATTGTCTGTCAGTATTATTTATACGAGATATCATTTTTTTCTATTACATATCAGGATTTTCTTTGTGCAGAATGCAAATACGGAGCTGCAGGAAACCTGATAAGTTACCAACCTGTTGAATGATGTGTCCGGTCTCGTTTGGGCTCGGGATGTCCGTCTGGGTAAAATTAATCTCATTTAGAGGTGAGCCTCAGATCAAAATGTCAGTGTGATTATCAGTTTGCTGTTCTGACCTTTATATCCAGATGGGGGAGACACAATTATGCCTTATCCCACCAGGGATAAAATATTAACTATAGGGTTGATTTGGCCATGCTTGCTTGTTTGACCTCTGCAATAGCTCCTGCTACAGATATGTCAATGCCAGTGAGGAAGCCAGGGATTTTTTTTTTTTTTGCAGGAGTGCTTTTAACAAGTTACATTTGTTTTCCTTTTGAGTGCCACCAAAAACAGTGGCCACCAAAAACACACGCACGCACGCACGCACGCACGCACGCACGCACGCACGCACGCACGCACGCACGCACGCACGCACGCACGCACGCACGCATGCACACACACATACACATGCACACACACACACACACACACACACACACATATACATGCACACACACACACACACACACACACACACACACACACACACACACACACACACACACACACACACACACACACACACACACACACACACACACAGTAGCTTCACATTCAGTAGTATAGTAGGATACTAACTTTCTAAATATGCCAACAAGGTCTGTTGCCTAATGGGACATGTTTAAGGTTTTCTACGTACGCATAATAATTGGCTAACTTTCTTACCAGCTTACTTTACGAGGTCAATGGCTTGCTCCCGTCACCCACTAAACACTAATATATAAAACACTGTATATACAGTGCTCTCCATAATGTTTGGGACAAAACCATAATTTTTTCTTGATTTAGCTCACTACTCCACAATTTTAGGTTTGTAGTCAAACAATTTGCATGTGGTTGAAGTGCAGATTTTACTTACTGAAATGAAAATTCAATAAAAGCTGAGAATCTGCAAACATTATGGAGAGCACTGTATATGTAGTTAAAATGCCTTTATTAATTTGCCATTAAACTGAATAGCAGGAGGTTAATCAAATTGCATTTCTTCAGTAAACTATCCAGCTGCATAACTAAATTGTTTTAAAAATGTGTAAATTGCTGTGGGTGAGAGTGTCTTGATGTCATGCAATGCAAGTCCATGGAGAAGATAATTATTCACATGTCCCATAATGCACCTGTTATATGCATCCACTCTGTCAGTGTGTTTGTACTTGTGTGACACAGGCTAACCGCCTTGACCGCCTGGTTTCACTCGGACTCTGTTAGCTTTGGACCGGGATCCAGCCTGTTTACAGGAAACTATAATGGAGGGAGTTGGGTTCGGAGGGCCTGATGCAACAGAGAGAAGTCAAAACGTATTTCTGATAATCGGAAACACCACTAGAGCGAAACGTATTTGTGAACAGAGAGAAAAGGATAACAGAGAATGGAGCAAAAGACTCCCGGCGCAGAGCCAAACGAAAAAGCAACCCTAAAAACAGGGCGAGGCTCAAGACTTTGAGCAGAATATCTATAAACAGAAATTACCTTTGAGTCTCAGTAGAAGAAAAAACTAAACAAAGGGAGAAAAATAGAAATGAAAATAGTATTTCCGCGGTACTGGAAAAAATAAGCTCGTAGATACGAGTGCAGACAAAGGAAATGCCTCTCCCCCTCAAACGAGGGTTTAGTAAAAAGAGAGGTGAAAAGAAACCAAGAAAATAATTCCTCCAGCTCGCTAAACTCAGCGAGTAACAAATAAAGAGGTACTAGAAAGAAGCATAAAATATAGGAATACCTCTTAAAGAAGAGAAAATGAGGAAGAACAGAGTAGTGAAAGGGAAATAAAAATATCAAAAGATCAAACCCTAACTCTAACCGGACTTGTCCTGCTTTGCTTATTAGTAACAGCAAGGAAAGCAGTCTCCGTATACCTGCGTGTCAAATGCAAGACAATATCGAAGCACTGGAAACCCAGAGCTATATATAGCTGGCAGGAAACCAAAAACAGGTGCGAAGGATAATTGCAGTGCGAGATGAAAATACCGGAACGGAAGACGGAAAATCTGATAGAGTGCACCGACGCCGCTAAAAGAAAGAACGACTGCCGAAATAAAATGAGGCTGCCGAAAACCATGACAGAACCCCCCCTCTAAGGGACGACCCCAGACGATCCCTCAGCCTTATTTCTGTGGAAGTCTCTAATAAGAAAGGGGTCCAAGATGTTCCTGGAAGGTACCCAGCAGTGCTCCTCAGGACCATAACCCTCCCAGTCTACTAAAAACTGGCACCCTCTGCCCACACGCCTCTCAGCCAAAATGCGCCGAACGGTATAAACCGGACCTCCCTCCACGAACCGGGGGGGAGGCGGCGGCTTGTCAGTCAGAACGAGCGTGCTCACCAGCACCGGTTTCAACCGAGAGACGTGAAAAGTGGGATGGATAGGCATAGAAGTGACCGGGTTGATCCTCCTGATGATCTTAAAGGGACCCACGAACCGTGGCGCGAGTTTGCCCGACTCCACTCGCAAAAAAAAGCCACACTCTTTGCCCCACCCGATAAGAGGGAGCTGGGCGACGGCATCTGTCGGCCGCAACTTTTTGTTTAGCAGTGGCATGCAGGAGAGAAGCGCGCACACGCCTCCAGACAGAACGACATCTCCGCATGAAAGCCCCTGCAGACGGTACCTCCACCTCCCTCTCTAACTCAGGAAATAGAGGGGGTAGATGCCCCAGCTGAGCCTCAAAAGGAGAGAGCCCTGTGGAGGCATTGCGTAGAGTATTATGGGCGTACTCCCCCCAGGTTAGATGGCGACTCCAGGACGTAGGATTGGAGGCGGCCAAACACCGAAGGGTACTCTCCAACGTCTGATTGGTACGCTCTGTCTGTCCATTGGTTTCCGGGTGAAAACCCGAAGACAAACTGACAGATGCCCCTAGCAGGGTACAAAAGGAGCGCCAAAACTTGGCTGCGAATTGAGGGCCGCGATCGGAAACCACATCCAGAGGAATGCCGTGTATCCTAAAAACGTGGTCTGCCATCAGCTGAGCGGTCTCCGGTGCTGACGGTAGTTTAGGTAGTGCAATAAAATGCGCTGCCTTTGAAAACCTATACACAACCACTAGGATCACAGTGTTACCCTGGGAAGCCGGCAACCCGGTAACAAAGTCGAGGGCGATGTGACTCCAAGGGCGACTGGGGGTAGGCAGGGGATGCAAGAGACGATGCACCTCCGCGGGTGGGAGTCGTGATCCCTTACTACGGGCACAGACAGGGCAGGCGGCAACAAAGTCCCGCACATCACTCTCCATTTTAGGCCACCAAAAGCGTTGGGACAAAAATTCCCTAGTCCGGTGGACGCCAGGATGGGCCGCCAGCTGAGAAGAGTGGCCCCACTGGAGAACCCGAGATCTAATCCGGGATGGTACAAACAAGCAGGGGGACGGGCCCCCACCTGGACCCGGATCCGAACGCCACGCCCACTGTACAGCTGCTTCGATCTTCCACACAACCGGGGCTACAATCTGGGCGACAGGTATGATGGGCTCAGGATGCGCTTCGCTGTCAGTGTGGTCGTAAATACGTGACAGTGCGTCCGGCTTAACATTATTCAATCCCGGTCGATACGTTAGAAGAAATCTGAACCGGGCGAAGAATAATGCCCACCGAGCTTGTCGGGAGTTCCGCGTCTTAGCCTGTTGGACATATTCCAAATTCTTATGGTCTGTCCAGACCGTAAAGGGATGCTCGGCTCCCTCCAACCAATGACACCACTCCTCTAACGCCAATTTGACCGCAAGCAGCTCCCGGTCCCCTACGTCATAATTCCTCTCGGCCGGTGTTAAAGCACGAAAGAAATATGCACATGGTTGCATCTTACGGTCCAGAGGCAAGTGCTGGGACAGAATGGCACCCACTCCCAGCTCCGATGCATCTACCTCTACCACAAAGGGGAGGGAGGGATTGGGAGTTACCAGGATAGGTTCGGAGCTGAACCTCTTTTTTAGCTCCGTTAATGCCGCCTCAGCCCTAGAGTTCAATTGGAAGCGTGCAGGAGATTTCTTCTTGGTGAGGGCTGTGATAGGGGTGGCTATCATACTAAAATTGCGGATAAACCGCCGGTAAAAATGAGCAAAGCCCAAGAAGCGCTGTACCTGCTTTACTGATGTAGGAGTAGGCCAGTTCTTAACCCTCACCAGTTTTAAATAATAACTTTAAATAAAAACAGGAACATAAAAACAGAGGTGTAGGTAGAATTTAAGGAATACATAAATAAGTAAGAAAAAAAACTAAATAAAAAAACATGTTCAGTTATTGCTATGTTTACTGAGTCATGTTATGTGGACTGAATGCTGTTAGTTTAACGTTATTGTTTCATGGAGGACCTGCCTGCCTGTTAGCTAGCTCGGGGAAAGATATCCCATGTTTATTTCCAGACTCTGAAGGCTCAAAATGCAGTCAAAATCCAAAAACTGGAGACAGACTTGTGTAATAGTTTACGACTGCTAGCTAGCACAGTAAGTAAGTGATCTGGATAATGGCGATAAGCTTGAAGCGTCCACGTTCACGTATTTGCGTGAGGTATGTTTTCTGGCCTCACGCCCTGAACCCACCAGATGCGATAACGCACGCGCACTGCTGTGCTTCACTTCCGCTCCCATGTTAACGAATTGCCGCGGTTCTCACCGGCCGCACGCACAGCTGGCGGGCGGGCGGCTCGCGGACGTGGAGCAGAATTTTCTGGGCGTCCGCATGCGCAATTTTATAGAAATACATTGTATATGCACAATATCTGCATCATATCACCACATATTAATGTTTTTCAACCTACTAATAGTTTTTCTCTTCAATTAATTAAGACTATGCTTACTTCAGTTTTTATTATACTGATATCACTGTATCGATAACGGCAAGCCGTTGTTTTGGTTCGATGGCAGCCCGGTAATCAGTTGTCCCCCTAGTCAGGTCGGCACCAACCAAAGCAAGGATCTGGTCCATCTGTTCAGCACTCATTCTGAAGTATTGTACATGGCGTTCTCTGTCCAGCCTTAGTTCGGCCACAAGTTGGTTCTCTGGTTTATGGGGTGTACCCACATTCTTCTCCTTGCATTTGGAGCAAGAGGTAAACCATAATTGCCTTCCTCTTGTTTCCAACTCATACTGAAAAAAAAAGAAAGTACTATATTAATATTGCGAGATAAGGTAATCACTCAACTGATTTCGTTATAATGGCATACTTTCATTAGCTATAGGCTACAAAGTAAAAATCTAAAGTAGGCCATTTGCTGCCAGCCTGGTCTGATTCATGTGTAGCTATTTTCCCATGTAATAATATATTGACAGTATGCAAGTTTTCATTTTAATTAACCTGTCAAGCAGTAAGACATATGTAATAGCAGTATTTACTTATCCATTATTAAGTGAAGTTCACAAATCCGCAATGTAGACTGTTTGCTTGTATAGCGCGTCTCTGTCGTTCACGGAATCTGCTCCGAAAAAGCAATAAAAGTGTCTGTGCGCTTCAGCGTCTGGTGGGTTTGGGGCGGTATTCTACCTTGTGTTGCACAGGTGCTTATCTCAAAATGTGGGTGGTACAGGGCATGATATTCTAATTACCTGTTTCTTGTAACTGCCCCCCGAGTTGCCAGGTATCTACTAAAAAAATGTTTGTGAGATTATGAGTTTTCAACGTGTCAGCTGACAGTGCCTTTAATAACCTAATTTTCCTTTGTAAGATCCTGCATCTTAGTTGTTCTTGCGTGATAGGGAAAGCAGTGAACTTATTAATCCGTCGCATTGATAAAATGATCATAGCTCCTGTTGATGACTTGGATATACCCATCACTCAATAAAAAGAAATAATCGCTGGAGATTCGTTGCACGCAATATGATTAAGTAAACAAATACATCGTTGGATTTACTGGGAAAAAAAAGATCTTTTTAATCTTTTTTTAACGATTTTCCTAATATAGTCATGTGGCCTATGGTGGTGTAACACAATAGCCTATATGCGACGTCTTCAACTCAATTTCAACAGTAATATTGGTGAAGCTGTGTTGATACTAATCATCTCCAGGGCTGTTTCTAGACTGCTTTGATTGGGGGGGGGCACAAGGGGGGGACGAAGTACTAGGGGGTCTGGGGGTCCCCAGAAAAATTTGAGCCTTTTAAAACTAATTTCCTGTATTTCTACACAACCTCACACAGAGCATTTTCTAAAATAAATGTTTAATTTATTAACATTTTGAAGATTAAATTTTTTTTTTTTCAAAGACCTAGATGAGATCTTTTGAAAAACAGCTAGGCGCCTGGAGCAGATAAACGCGAGGCACCCGGGGCACAAAGGCAGCGTGGAAAACGCTTCAAACTCATTGAAAACAAAAAGGCGCCCCCAGCTGTTAAAGCGGATCCGGTGTGATCGCGGCCTAAGACTGTTCTGCATTATGAAGGCCAGTCATTGCATGGTATTTTTATTGGTCTTAGAAGTTCATTCAGTCCACAGAGCAATACACAATTTACATTAACACTTGCACATCTGATAGGGAGAGTAGGTTCAGTTGATCCTCATTTTAATCATGGTGTTTATTATTATGTACGGCTTTCTGTTGGTGGGTAGATTACCTTTTATGTACGGACATGATGCATTCTAATGTTATGCATTCTAATGTTATGCATTCTTTATGTTATGCATTCTTTATGTTATGCATTCTAATGTTATGGATTCTAATGTTATGCATTCTTTATGTTATGCATTCTAAACTTATGCACCAATTTCCTGCTGATAATCATGTACTCATTGCTTTTATTGTGCATATTTGTTACATTAATGTACTGACTGTTCGGGATTGTGAAGTGGCTTTAAATCAGTGTCCCCCATGGGGATTACTCAATCAATCAAAGTTAACAATCAATAACTTTTTAGATGGATTTAGGCGGCACAGGTTTCCAATTGTGTTCATTTAGGCTCCCTTCAATATATAAAAACATAGAAGCTCCAGGGTATGAGGTATCGGATATGTAGCTAATGATGGGTTTGCACGGAAGAGGAATGACAAAGATTAAAATTGTAAAATTACAATTGGGAAAATTCTGTTTTTTCCAGTCAGCCAATACCTCTCTCATTTTCTTAGAGATCTCTGGGTCCCTGAACCAAGGCAGGGCCTCCTTTTTGAAGCCGAAGTCACAAGCTACACAAATCTCCTGCATTTTCTTGAACTCTTCAGAAGTGGATACGATAATTTTATTACATTTTAAACCCACCTCCACCCCCCTCATCTTATAGGAGGACAACTTTATTTATGCCCAATAATACCAAATCATTATCTAATCTTATATGGAAACAAGTATATTAAAGATGAGCTATATTCCTTCATCATGTCAGTCTATTTGTGCTATTTTGTATTTACATGTGAAACTATGTGTGGTAGGGGGGCATGGTTTTAGGCGCTGCCGGCAAGAGAGAGAGTGAACGCGTGTGGTTTGTGGAGCCGACACAGCTCTCGGGAATCATGCAATTGGTAAAGATTGATTTTGTTATTGATTGTATCAATTAACCAATTGCCTTGATTGTTCGACAGTGAGCCTGAGTGCATAAAAGCCGGCCGGAATATTTGCGGGGAGAAGAGCGGAAGAACGTGTATTTTGTGTGTTTGTAAATACAGAGAGAACCACGAATAAAAATCGTGTTCTCTCCACCAACCTGCGTGATTACCTGCAAAGGAAATATTATTTTCAAAGAACATGCACTCATTCTAATATAAATTTTTGCAAAAGATGCTGTATTTTTCATAATAATCTATTGGCGGCGCTAGACATAAACTACCTTTTTTTTCCGAACAAAAAAAAAAAAAAGATTAAATGGAAATTAGATTAAGTGGAAACTCTGAATATGAATATGCGTATGAATATGCGTATGAATATGCGTATGAATATGAATATGAATATGCGTATGAATATGCGTATGTTGCACGATTTGCAGACGCCTCATTTTCATCAAATCTCCACCCTCCGCGCGTAATGCTATGGGGTGTGATAGCTGACATTACTTTGCTAACTGAGCAGCCAATCGTTTCGTCCGAACATTCGACCAAAACATCAGTGTGTAGATCACATCGCCATGCCACGTCTATGTGCAGCGGTAACGTTAAATTGTGATAACAGGTCGAGACAAGGACTTAAAATAAATATTTTTTACATGTGTGCTGGGCTGTATTTGAGCCACAGTTGAATAGCCCTGACCCTAAGAGAGCACATTGTGGATCATTGCAGATGATTATGGCTGAACCCAAAAGGAAAAACACTACAGCTGGTGCCCTCTCTTCCCCCAGCAGGGCCTATTTGCCAACAGACAGGGACATTAATGTGGAGTGTGGGTAAATGAACAGTCCCAAAATAAACAAATGGGTTTACTTTCTAGAGTTGCTTCACCCAGTTTATGTTCTGAGGCCTAGAGAGATCCATACCTTGGTTCCTGGTGTCCAAACTACCGTTATGTCAGCTGCTGTATGTGTGCACTACATTACAGACACCATATGACGCCCGTGACCCTCTCAGCAAGTTGAAAGGAAAATGCAGAATGTGAGCGCTTTTAAAGATCTGCTGCAAGCACATGGAAGACCTCAACGGAAATTACTGAGCAGGGGTTTCATTTTGTTACTGTGATCAGGCCGTTAGCCTCCATCACATTTAAATGCAGCGATGCTTATAGACTTATACATGTATACCAGACCTCTGAAAGACCTGAGGCATGTTCGGTTAATTCGGAGCATGTTCCACAGAACCATTAAAGGGGCAAAGGGTTTGAATAATTGAATAAGCCTTAATCTGCAGCCAGTAAAAAGATTTGAGCCATTATATGACAAACATCTTTTCATTTCATTTGAACTGTGTGGATTTTCAATCTTAGCTGGGGATCCTATCTGCAAGGTTGTTAAACCTTGTGGTCTAGCCTTTGTACCTTGCCTGAGCATTGTGATGATTGTGCTAAATTCATTCAGTTGGATGATTTATCTGACGGAGGGATAATTCAGAGGTAATTTCAGAGACACTTACTGTATGTGGATCAGGGGTGTAGCATGAAATTCTGGGCCCTGTGCAAATGCAGTCTCTGTGGGCCCCCTATGTCAGGCCTTCTGAGGGCCCCTCCCCTGCCTTGGGGCCCTAGATAGTCAGTTCCACTATTAGCCCCCACTACGACCCCAAAGAGCACTCTCTGGCACTGAAACAGGGATTACGCCCCTCTCTCCATGCCCTTGTTTAACAGAGCGTGGGTTTGGTTGCTTGGAAGCCATTTTGTCAGGATGCCACGATATGTTTCCCATTAACGGGCTGGATCCCGGTCCAAAGCTAACAGAGTCTAAGTGAAACCAGGCGGTCAATGCCTCCTTTGACTTTTAGCCTGTGTCACACAAGTACAAACACACTGACAGAGTGGATGCATACAACAGGTGCATCATGGGACATATTATCTCCTCCATGGACTTGCATTACATGACATCAAGGCGTTTGGCAGACACTCTAATTTTTAGCTGGATAGTTTACTCAATGGATTCAATTTGATTAGCCTTCTGCTATTCTGTTGAATGGTAGTTCAATAAAGGTGCTTCAACTATATATACAGTCAGGGTATGAAATTAACTTTTTCACCCACTGGCCAGAGTGGCTTGTGGAGTATAAAAATCACCAGCCATTTTGAACATTTTACCAGCCACATTACCTTTTACAATATAACACAACCTGATTCATTACCAGCCAAAGTGGCTGCTCGAGTAAAAATCTTACAATCAAAGTTTTACTAGCATTTAACTGGTGGCTGGTGTTAATTTCACACCCTGTATACAGTGCTCTCTGTAATAGGGCGTGACGTGTGAGATGGGAGGAGCCAAACGCAGCAAGGGGATTCATTAAGCCCTTAGGCCACTAAGGCGGGATACCCACAGATAAGGGAGGAGACAAGACAAGGAACAACAAACACCACTACAGACGCTACTAACCGGCCAACTGTCAAACGCCAAGTAGAGCGTAAGGACAGGGATCAGAACAGCCAGAAATAATACGCGCCCTGTCTCGGTAACGAGACAAAATAAGAACGGGCGAGTAGCGGAAAGACAAACATAAAACACAAACAAACACTGCAAAATAATACGATAGTATGAGGAGGCGAAAGGAACAGATATAACGTTCCGTGGCTACTATCAGACTCGCGGTAACACACAAACGTGTCCTCAACATTGCCCAATCTTCCCTATAGGAAGACATGCACCACAAGACGAAAAGAACAGCAGTTCCAAACAAAATCGTCAAACTCCATGCAAGGAGAAAGGCACCGAAAGGAACGAGCAGGACAGGCTTTTATAAATAAAGTTTGAGTTGAGTTGAGTTGAGGAGCTATTGCAGAGGTCAAACAACCCTATAGTTAATATTTTATCCCTGGTGGGATAAGGCATAATTGTGTCTCCCCCATCTGGGTATAAAAGTCAGTACAGCAAACTGACAGTCACACTGACATTTTTCATCTGAGGCTCACCTTTCCCTGAGATTAATTTTACCCAGACGAACACCCTGAGCCCAAACGAGACCGGACACATCATTCAACAGGTTGGTAACTTATCAGGTTTCCTGCAGCTCCGTATTTGCATTCTGCACAAAGTAAATCGTGATATGTAATATGAAAAATTATATCTCAGATAAATAATACTAACAGACAATATTGGACACCTGCTGTTCATAAAAAATTCCATAAGGAAACTGATCCCTTATTTCCCCTTCCCAGCTGCTTCATGTTTCAGACTGTAAAGTGTAATTTCTACATTGTTTCAAACTGTAAAGTGTAATTTGTACATTGTTCCGGACTGTAAAGTGTAATTTCTACATTGTTTCAAACTGTAAAGTGTAATTTGTACATTGGTTCAGACTGTAAAGTGTAATTTGTACATTGTTCCGGACTGTAAAGTGTAATTTGTACATTGTTTCAAACTGTAAAGTGTAATTTGTACATTGGTTCAGACTGTAAAGTGTAATTTGTACATTGTTTCAGTCTGTAAAGTGTAATTTGTACATTGTTTCAGACTAAGTAATTTGTTGCAGGCATGGGAGAAAAAAATATATTCTGGGAGATTGTAGTTACAGTAAGCTTAAACGAAAGATGCAGATCACTGTTGGGGATGACAAAAGAATACTTTCAATTGTTAAGAACCACTTTTCAACTGTCGAACAGATCAAGAACACTCTCTGGGATATACGCATAGATGTGTCAAAGACTACCATAGAGAAGCCAAGAGAAGACTACACCAGCTTAACCTCAGAGGGTTCACTGCAAGATGCAAACCACAGGTAAGCCTCAAGAGCAGGATGGCCAGGTTAGAGTATGTTAAAAACTACGTAAAAAACTGGAGAGTTCTGGAACAAAGTCACATGGACAGATAAGACAAGTATTAACCTGCATCAAAGGTCCCTAATCTGAGAAAAATGTGGAGGTAGTGTTATGTCTTGGGCATGCATGGCTGCCACTAGAACTGGCTTGTTTTTATTGATGATGTGGCTGCTGACGGCAGCAGCAGGATTCATGTTGAAATTTACAGAATCATCTTATCAACTCATAGAATGACGCTTCACCTTGCAGCAGGACAATGACCCCAAATGCACTGTTAAAGCCAGAAATGAATTTTTCAGGGCCAAAAACGCTGTTGCTGCTGTCCCTGAGACTAATGTTACTGCTGCCGACGGTTGAGCTGCAGTTACAAGCCAGCGACCTCCAAGGAAAAGGTTGGTAAACTAAAAACATGAATAACATAATGGCCACTAAACAGACAAAGTATTGGAACATTTAATAGATTTGTAAAATAATATCAAACTCTAGGTTGAGCCATTTACAGTTTTTCTCAATTGTAAATTACACACTAAAATTGGTGTTATGACCTTATTAATAAAACATTAAAGGCTATAGATACATTACTTTTATGCAGACAAAATTTTTTTTCTATAGAATACATCCACAGACGTTGATGAAAAATGCAGAATAAAAGTGTTGCTAGACGTCAGAGTTTGGTTCCCTGTGTTGTGCCGTTCGTTTTTCGACTCCCCTGCAGATCTCTCTTCCCCCTTCACTATAAACATGCTAGCTAAGCTACGCGCTATGCTATGAGCCCCTGCAGATCTCTCTCCCCCTTCACTATAAACATGCTAGCTAAGCTACGCGATATGCTATGAGCCCCTGCAGATCTCTCTCCCCCCTTCACTATAAACATGCTAGCTAAGCTACGCGCTATGCTATGAGCCCCTGCAGATCTCTCTCCCCCTTCACTATAAACGCGCTAGCTAAGCTACGTGCTATGCTATGAGCCCCTGCAGATCTCTCTCCCCCCTTCACTATAAACATGCTAGCTAAGCTACGCGATATGCTATGAGCCCCTGCAGATCTCTCTCCCCCCTTCACTATAAACGCGCTAACTAAGCTACGCGCTATGCTATGAGCCCCTGCAGATCTCTCTCCCCCTTCACTATAAACATGCTAGCTAAGCTACGCGATATGCTATGAGCCCCTGCAGATCTCTCTCCCCCTTCACTATAAACATGCTAGCTAAGCTACGTGCTATGCTATGAGCCCCTGCAGATCTCTCTCCCCCCTTCACTATAAACATGCTAGCTAAGCTACGCGATATGCTATGAGCCCCTGCAGATCTCTCTCCCCCTTCACTATAAACGCGCTAACTAAGCTACGCGCTATGCTATGAGCCCCTGCAGATCTCTCTCCCCCTTCACTATAAACATGCTAGCTAAGCTACACGCTATGCTATGAGCCCCTGCAGATCTCTCCCCCCTTCACTATAAACATGCTAGCTAAGCTACGCGCTATGCTATGAGCCCCTGCAGATCTCTCTCCCCCTTCACTATAAACGCGCTAGCTAAGCTACGTGCTATGCTATGAGCCCCTGCAGATCTCTCTCCCCCCTTCACTATAAACATGCTAGCTAAGCTACGCGATATGCTATGAGCCCCTGCAGATCTCTCTCCCCCTTCACTATAAACGCGCTAACTAAGCTACGCGCTATGCTATGAGCCCCTGCAGATCTCTCCCCCCCCTTCACTATAAACATGCTAGCTAAGCTACGCGCTATGCTATGAGCCCCTGCAGATCTCTCCCCCCTTCACTATAAACATGCTAGCTAAGCTACGCGCTATGCTATGAGCCCCTGCAGATCTCTCCCCCCCCTTCACTATAAACATGCTAGCTAAGCTACGTGATATGCTATAAACACCCTGTGCTTTTCTTTAACTTCATTTCTCCAGGTAAAATGAAAATGATAACAGATTGTGGATGGTGGTGTTATGAAATGAAATCTCCATATGAGAAACTAGAGGGGGTGAAATGCTGTAGACAATCTTTTCAAAACTATAAGCACCATTTTGCTTGTTTTAACACAAATTTCAGTATCTTTAACACTTTTTGAATACATTTTACACAATTCTCCTGTTTTAGGCACAATATTCAAAAAGTATATCTCTTGTTTTCACATGAAAAACTGCCATTAAAACCTATAATCTCCAATTATCAATTAACACACCAATTCTTCACAGGTAAAACACGAGTTGATTTAATTCTTCAATCAGCAATCAGAGCTTTAGCACAAATAAAAGGGCAAAATGTGAGCTCTCCTGTATGTGGATAACAATGGCTGATGAACATTTAGAAATGAGAATAGGTAGATCTGCTCTATTGTTATTTACTGTAACATATCAAAACTCAGTGATTCCTGTACTGCAGAGTACCTAATGTACACTGCTACAAGGGGACCACAGTACAGACAGCATTGAGCACAAGCTAAGCTGGCAGTATCCCTCGTGTGCGTACCGAAGCCACCCTACATGGAGCAAATGCGGGAGAGCCTGTCCCCTCTGCAGCTCAAAGTAGCTAAGCATGGTCTTAGCATCTTACCAGCCTTACTGTAAAGAGGACCTGAAACATGGGGGAAATATCCCTTTCGCAGTGCTGCAGAAATGAGCTCCACACACATTCACACAGACACACACGCATGCACATACACACAGAAACACACACATATACACACTCACATGTGCACGCACATACACACACACACACACACACACACACACACACACACACACACACACACACACACACACACACGCACACACACACAAGATAGACCAGAGCAGCTCACACATGTTGTCATATGTCAGTTTCCACCGTGATGCTCTGTTTCGAAGTTGATTCAATGAAACCATTCCTTTTTCATTTCTCAGTCATGTCAAGGGTGGCTCTGTCATTCCAAAAGACACTTCTCCCACTGCTTGGCCAGAGAAAATATAATATGTGAATATAATATGTGATGTGCATGAGAATATGTGGCCTGATCAAGAGAAGAGAGCAGAAGAATTTATTTTTGGTTTTACTTTTACAGTTTTTTGTTCACTCCCAGTACATTAGTTTTTTATTTATTATTTAATTTTCTCCTGGTTTTTCTTATTTTACTTTGTCTACTCCCAACCAGGGCCGTGCACAGGCATTTTGGGGGGCAGGGGCTCAAGAAAAAAAAAAAGGGCACTCACCCCACGACACACACTATTCCCACCCCGATGTTGCCACACTGCCGCCATCCATAATCACACACTATGTTCATAACATGAGACCTGTTTAAAATCTACTGAAACACATTATTCCATGAAGAAAACACAGATTTGATGTAGTAATGCAAGTCAGTCAGTGTAAGTAATGCAGTCAGTCATGTGTTCAGTTGTTTAGACCAATTCAGTCACAGGGCTCTTTATCAGGTGACAATACGTATATCTCTCTCCAAATCAGAATCATCTTTTCCTGTGCTTTCATCCGCCCTACTGCTACTAGCTGGCCTATGAAAGGAGGGAGCTGCCTGCTGTAGCTCCCACTCTTTCTTTTTCTTAAGCCTTTCCTTTCTGTGCATTGCACTGTCTGCAACCAGCAGAGCACATGATCAAAATTAGTGACTGACATGTTTATCCCAAACACAAATTAAAAGCCTAGACCTGGACCAAAATGTCAGCATCGAATTGTGCTGACCTGGGACCTGTTTTACCTTTCATTATAAGTAATGATAAGATTCTAGATCAGCAATCCTACTCTGACATGCTTGATACATAAGCCCCCTGAATTTGAGGTTCCAAAACTTATGGAAAACTTACGTTTTCATGTTCTGTATCATTTTGTTACACTGCATATATATTTTATAAATGAGACATACGGTACAACTACTGAACTACAGTTTGATTTTAGTAACATGTTTTTGAGCATCACACTGAGAGGAAAAGAAACCACAGTATTATATTATATTCAAAAACACATACACACATGCATGCACACACATACATGCGGGTACGCGCGCGCACACGCACGCACGCACGCACGCATGCACGCACACACACACACACACACACACACACACACACACACATATACAGATCCTTTCCAAAAAATTTGAATATCATGGAAAAGTTTCGACACACTATTCTAATTTCTTGAAATACTGTTTTGGGGGTTTTCTGGAGCTGTAAGCCAAAATTATGAAAAATGAAACAATTAAAGGCTAGAAATATTTCACTTTGTGTGTAATGAATCTATAATCTATGAAAGTTTCACTTTTTGAATGGAATTATGGAAAAAAAAACAACTTTTCCATGATATTCAAATTTTTTGGAAAGGATCTGTATATATATATATATATATATATATATATATATATATATATATATATATATATATATATATATATATATATGTATATATACTGTATATATATTTGTTACATCTATGCATATGGCTGAAAAACTGATCCAGGGTCAGGGAGGTGAGAAGTATTTTGCCTTTAATTACATTACAATAATTTGGCAGACCCTTTTATCCAAAGCGACGTACAATAAGTGCATATCGAAGGTCATTGACGCGACTACAAAGCAGATCCGACAAAGCACAACTTCTCACAACGTAGGATTTATCCTTAGTAATGAACATAAAACAGTCAGGTATACATTCTTAACTATAAAATAGCTAAAACACAAGTTTTGGAGACAGGTGTATTTGCCTCTTCGAGCAGTGTTTATGCTGCTTCTTATTTCCCACTCGCTTGCTGGAACAATAAAAATATGGAACAATAACATTGCAAACCCTGTTTCCACTTCATTCTGATCATGTGGTAGAATACTGCATCCATCTGAGTGCACACCGCGACGCGCGTTACGTAAGAAAATATACATTACAATAAATTGTATCCATAAATAGACAAAACGGTACATTACCTTATGGGTTTGAGCTATATCGACGGCCGATGGTTCGTCAAAGGGTTTGATTTGGGATGATTTTTTAGGAAGTAAAACGTCTTGGTAACGATCGTTGTAGGGCTTCCGGAGTTGACAACTATGGAAGCATATCCGCGCCAAAATTCAAATGAAAATGCAAATCGCCGATTGCATTTCGTTTACATTCGATGTGCGCAAAAACCATGACATAATTCAAATGAAAATGCAAAAGGTCACTTTGCATTTTCATTTTCAAGTTAATGTACGCACTTTTTCTGACAATTTGAAAATGTTAATGCAAATCCATTATACATTTCATTTTCATCGCTCTCTACGACACAACCCTGCCATAATTTAAATGAAAATGAAAAACCGCATTTGAATTAGCAATTTCTTATTGTAATCGCATGATCCATGACAAAAAGGAAATGATAATTCAATTCGCATTTAACATTACATGTTCATGCTTTTGCGGCACAAGAGTGACATAATTCAAATGCAATCCGTTTGCATTTTCATTTCCGAAAAGACCCTGCCAAAAATCCATTTCGAAATGGCAAACTGTCAAAAATCCATTTCGAAATGGCAAACTGTCAAAGCTGCCCATCAAGGCGGGGCCTCGAAGAAAGGGGCGTTACAGGGGACTGTTCAAACCACTGAACATAATGGTTGTCTGTGATTTCGGTCGTCAGGCAGTTACCAGCCTAGATAGCGACATTTCCTTGTTCTCTGTGTTTGGGGATTATAGGCAAAATGATCGGAATTAAAAAGGAAACGAGGTAGCCTAAAAGTTACGACTAGCCATAGCCAGCCCAATGTTAACTAAATTAATTTCACAATTTAGCCTGCTTTCGTTAATCTGGTGTGGAAACAATGTTGCGGGTTTCCGTGGCCAAAACCAGGCTATGCCTGAAAACGTGCTACCCTTTTCACCGTGGGCATTTCCATCACGATTTCTATTAATTATTGTTTTCTTTTAGATAGCCTTACCCTTAGGCTATGTGCAGAGCAAAGGTAACGTAGTCCACAGAAAGCCTGAGACAGCGATCTGTAACGTTAAGTGACACAGCTTGAGCCTGCTACATGCCATTGCATTTGAATGATGTCACTCTTGTGCCGCAAAAGCATGAACATGTAATGTTAAATGGCGAATTGAATTATCATTTCCTTTTTGTCATGGATCATGCGATTACAATAAGAAATTGCTAATTCAAATGCGGTTTTTCATTTTCATTTAAATTATGACAGGGTTGTGTAGCAGGCTGTAGCAGGCTCAAGCTGTGTCACGTAACGTTACAGATCGCTGTCTCAGGCTTTCTGTGGACTACGTTACCTTTGCTCTGCACATAGCCTAAGGGTAAGGCTATCTAAAAGAAAACAATAATTAATAGAAATCGTGATGGAAATGCCCACGGTGAAAAAGGTAGCACATGTTTTCAGGCATAGCCTGGTTTTGGCCACGGAAACCCGTAACATTAGGCTATCGGCTAGTTTCCACACCAGATTAACGAAAGCAGGCTAAACTGTGAAATTAATTTAGTTAACATTGGGCTGGCTATGGCTAGTCGTAACTTTTAGGCTACCTCGTTTCCTTTTTAATTCCGATCATTTCGCCTATAATCCCCAAACACAGAGAACAAGGAAATGTCGCTATCTAGCCTGGTAACTGCCTGACGACCGAAATCACAGACAACCATTATGTTCAGTGGTTTGAACAGTCCCCTGTAACGCCCCTTTCTTCGAGGCCCCGCCTTGATGGGCAGCTTTGACAGTTTGCCATTTCGAAATGGATTTTTGACAGTTTGCCATTTCGAAATGGATTTTTGGCAGGGTCTTTTCGGAAATGAAAATGCAAACGGATTGCATTTGAATTATGTCACTCTTGTGCCGCAAAAGCATGAACATGTAATGTTAAATGCGAATTGAATTATCATTTCCTTTTTGTCATGGATCATGCGATTACAATAAGAAATTGCTAATTCAAATGCGGTTTTTCATTTTCATTTAAATTATGGCAGGGTTGTGTCGTAGAGAGCGATGAAAATGAAATGTATAATGGATTTGCATTAACATTTTCAAATTGTCAGAAAAAGTGCGTACATTAACTTGAAAATGAAAATGCAAAGTGACCTTTTGCATTTTCATTTGAATTATGTCATGGTTTTTGCGCACATCGAATGTAAACGAAATGCAATCGGCGATTTGCATTTTCATTTGAATTTTGGCGCGGATATGCTTCCATAGACAACAAGTATGAATTCGCGACTTGGCGCGTACGCGAGGTAAACAAGCGACCACGTGTTGCCAACTTGAAGAGTGGATAAGTTTCTTAGTTTTGATGACCAATTTATGCCCGATAACGGTCGTTGTGGCAATTGTTTGAATAGTTGGAAATAGTTTGGTCAGGAATTACCGGGAACCCATGCTTTACCTGTTAAACACACTTTTATCCCAGGTGATTTACCTGTTAAACACATATTTATCCCAGGTAATGTACCTGATAAACTCTTATGTGAAAGGAGATTATTATTGTGTTTATCAAAACACGTTATAATGGTTAGACCAAATAATATTGATGGTAATATTGATCCATAAAGCTTGCTGGCACGCTTTAACTACACGCTCGAGTGAGTTTCGACAGCTATAAATCACTGTTTTCACAGTCTTACTGTCAGCAAGTAATCTGCCAATATGCAAACGCAAATGGCTTTTAAAGGGAATGGGATCTGACATTTTGATTGTTTTATTGCAAAATTAATGAAGAGACTAAGTTCAGCCCATTTGCACCTTGCGCTGTACTTAGCGCTCATAACACGCCGTCTAACTAGCAAAAGTGGACTTGCACACGTCCTAAATGCACTTGCGCCATGAGCTTTAGACAAAGCGCTAAGATCGTCAAGATAGAGCCCATGCTGTTTTAAAAATAGAACACACGCCCACAAGTGACCAATTGTGGGAGGCGAGGGCGATGCCAGGTGGTTTCATCGCTTTCTGTGGAGCTTTATCCTTACCCTGAAGCCCCACAGAAAGCGCTGTGTAGCTTTATCCTTACCCTGAAGCCCCACAGAAAGCGCTGTGTAGCTTTATCCTTACCCTGAAGCCCCACAGAAAGCGCTGTGGAGCTTTATCCTTACCCTGAAGCCCCACAGAAAGTGCTGTGTAGCTTTATCCTTACCCTGAAGCCCCACAGAAAGCGCTGTGTAGCTTTATCCTTACCCTGAAGCCCCACAGAAAGCGCTGTGTAGCTTTATCCTTACCCTGAAGCCCCACAGAAAGCGCTGTGTAGCTTTATCCTTACCCTGAAGCCCCACAGAAAGCGCTGTGTAGCTTTTCCTTACCCTGAAGCCCCACAGAAAGCGCTGTGTAGCTTTATCCTTACCCTGAAGCCCCACAGAAAGCGCTGTGTAGCTTTATCCTTACCCTGAAGCCCCACAGAAAGCGCTGTGTAGCTTTATCCTTACCCTGAAGCCCCACAGAAAGCGCTGTGTAGCTTTATCCTTACCCTGAAGCCCCACAGAAAGCGCTGTGTAGCTTTATCCTTACCCTGAAGCCCCACAGAAAGCGCTGTGTAGCTTTATCCTTACCCTGAAGCCCCACAGAAAGCGCTGTGTAGCTTTATCCTTACCCTGAAGCCCCACAGAAAGCGCTGTGGAGCTGTATCCTTACCCTGAAGCCCCACAGAAAGCGCCGTGTAGCTTTATCCTTACCCTGAAGCCCCACAGAAAGCGCTGTGTAGCTTTATCCTTACCCTGAAGCCCCACAGAAAGCGCTGTGTAGCTTTATCCTTACCCTGAAGCCCCACAGAAAGCGCTGTGTAGCTTTATCCTTACCCTGAAGCCCCACAGAAAGCGCTGTGGAGCTTTATCCTTACCCTGAAGCCCCACAGAAAGCGCTGTGTAGCTTTATCCTTACCCTGAAGCCCCACAGAAAGCGCTGTGGAGCTTTATCCTTACCCTGAAGCCCCACAGAAAGCGCTGTGTAGCTTTATCCTTACCCTGAAGCCCCACAGAAAGCGCTGTGTAGCTTTATCCTTACCCTGAAGCCCCACAGAAAGCGCTGTGTAGCTCTATCCTTACCCTGAAGCCCCACAGAAAGCACTGTGTAGCTTTATCCTTACCCTGAAGCCCCACAGAAAGCGCTGTGTAGCTTTATCCTTACCCTGAAGCCCCACAGAAAGCGCTGTGGAGCGGACATGCACATTGTTTTTGTCGAAAATGAATTTAACCTTTTGTGATCCTGATCTCCAGCATGGTAGGCTGTTACACTAACCACAAAACTTAGGCGGCTTTATAGTGCAGTGCAAATACTTTTCGACTGCACCGTATATACAGTATACGTGTATATTGTGAATGATGGCAAGTTACAAATAAATATATGAACTATTCAATACTACTTCAAGCCATGTAAGGCTTGCAGTTTGTGTCCTTTTATTGTATAACAAGGTCAAATTCTGAACAGATTGTATTCTTGTTTTCTTAGTCTATTCTGAGACTATTCAAATTGCAGCTCTTGGACGACCCCTGCACCCTGGCATGCTGTATGACTGTCTCAAAGACACCTTTATCCCAGGTAATGTACCTATTAAACACACCTATATCCCAGGTAATGTACCTATTAAACACACCTATATCCCAGGTGATTTACCTGTTAAACACACTTTTATCCCAGGTGATTTACCTGTTAAACACATATTTATCCCAGGTAATGTACATGTTAAACACACTTTTATCCCAGGTGATTTACCTGTTAAAAGGTAACACCTTCATCCTACATCATACTTTTACCAGGATGGATAGAAGGCATGAAAAATCAATAAGAAATTTAACAAGAGTATGCTTTTGAACATAATATTAATTATTATGCTTGTCTCTCAAGATGGCCAGTTATCAATATGCATTTGCCTAAATCAAGTCATCTTAAATGCTTAAATGTCTCTATAACTGAGATCGGGTCATATATGTTAAGGATCTGAGAAGGGACTGGACTCAAATTCACGACTCAGAGACAGAAATCCAATAATCCAATAATTTATTACTTTGTACTAAACTCCAGAAGTATAGGGAGAGTTAGGGAAGGGACTGGATCCTGGGATGGCGCGAACAGGGGCAGAACGGGAGTGAGTAGCAGGCAAGGGGCTGGAAGGTGGCTGAATCCTGGGTAGGCGTAGCAGAGGAGGAGCAGGAAGCGGGAGACAGGGATGCCTGGCATGGAGCTAGGATGTGGCTGCAGGCAGGCAGACAAGCAGAGCAAAACAAGATGTTAGTTTCAGCAAGACATGAACAAAACTATGAGGCGTTTGTTGCCTAGGCGAAGCAAGACTTAGATAGCGATTTAAGCAAGACAAAACAAGACTATGACTGTAGATACGAGACCAGATAAGACAAGAGTTTTCCAACAACAAAACTCAACGAACTGGCACAAGACAACGAAGACCGGAAGAATATATAGGAGAGTTAATGATTTAATGAATGCATGCAGCGTGAGAATGTATGTGAGAGTGATTAACAGAGAAGAGAGCGTGAGGAATGCAAGCGGGGAAAGGTATGTGATAGGCGGAGAAAATGCGAGAGGGAATTAGTAACAACAAAGAGGGAAACCACGCCCAGCCTGCACCCCGAGGAAGACAAACAGGAAAATGTGAAAACAAGACAAGAAACGTGAGGAAAAGGGTAAAACAAGGAGCACAAACGGGGACTGAGAGGAATGGACAGTGTAACAATATAGCCTCCATATGCCTCCAATCCGACGATCTCTGGTTTGTTTATAAAAGTATTTATACACACACTGTATATTTATTATTCATTAGAAAACAAGGAGTAGCCTATACTGGACATGTGGCCTTGGCTTATACCAGCACCCATGAAAATCACTCATGTACCTAAATAGTATGAAATATATGAAACCATACACTGTTGGCATACAGAGTAGTAGCCTATAACAGGGGTTCCCAAACCGGTCCTGGGCTTTGTGTTTGAATTCTTCATTATCTACCAAATGGTTAGTTTTAGTGGCCATGTGTCCACACTTTCACCAATTAGGAGCCTATTGATTCAAATCAGTCTTTAAATGAATCTGTTAAATAATTTTCGTATCTTTTAAAGAAATAATATAGCACAATAAGCACAACGTGAACATGGGGAGTTTATTCTACATGGCATGCATAGCTATTTCTGACATAATGTGGCTTAAGAGGGTGAATAATTCCTAATTAAGAAAAATTAACAGCTTGTTAAAATTCTGGGATTGCAACTGTGGTTGCAACGAAAACCAGCATACACAGGGGGTCCCAAGCATACACAGGGGGTCCCCAGGACCGGTTTGGGAACCCCTGGCCTATAAGATTTCACTCATAGCATAACATTCTGGCCTAGTTTTCCTGATATGTAATACATAGTGGAGTTCAAAAGGTACTACACATAAAACAATAGGTTTAAGTATACATTGATTAGCCTAATGCAATCACAGAGTACAATTATACATCTACCTGTATAGTTTTAGTATACTTTTAATAAGGATTTGAAATGTAAACAGACTGAAAGATTTAGATCCACCTTTCAAAAGCTATCTATCAATATTATCTGCATACAGAACAATTTACTCATGCGGAACAAAACAAACACTTCAGACGCCATTTAATTCAAAAGAAACTCGGAACAGCTCGTCGAAGACACAAATAGATAGCTACCTGCTATGTGTAATTTTGCTGGCTAGCTTGCCATTGTTACAATATAGTAATGTTAGCTATGTTAATTTAATTCAGAGGGATTTGTTTTATACATAACGATGAATTCGCACTGGTATACCGGCAAAAAAAATCTGTTACCTTACACCACTCAGCATCACTGAGACAAGATCACAAAAACATATTTGGGCTAGGACCTGCTACATGGAGAAACTCCTGAATAACCTAGACATAACTAACCAAAAACTGTAACACTCCACAGTGCACCCAAAGCAAATAAAATACGACGACAGTCTATCGAGGTTATTTTATACCAACATTTTTGAAGTCAAACTATGGTTGAATCCTTTACTTTGTGCTGACCTATATTCTCTGTGGAAGTACGGCAGCGGAGCGATACTTTACGTTGCTTACGAATGTAGTGCCGGCACTGGTCGACTACAACAACAAAGAAGACCAACAAGTTGCAATGGCCACGTCCGCTCCCCCGCCGTACTTCCACAGAGAATATAGGTCAGCACAAAGTAAAGAATTCAACGATAATTTGACTTCAAAAATGATGGTAATAACCCCGATAGACTGTCGTCGTATTTTATTTGCTTTGGATGCACTGTGGAGTGTTTAAGTGCATTTGGTAGTGGATGCTAGCAGTTACCTTAGAGTTGCACTAGCAAGGACAGCATGGAATTATCTGAAAATGGTTTCTATCAATCAACTACATCATGGGTAAATCGTAATTGAGACATGTCCAAAATTCCGAACTATCCCTTTAAGTTTTAACTCGACGTTTTGGGCTTAAAAACCACATTCCCAGAAGGAATGGATATATCTTAAGAATATTTAATGAAAATATTGAGGTGAGCAGTTTATTATAGATTACTAAATTAATGAAATGTATAATTTAATAACTTCCATAACACCCGCGTTACTGCTAGGGGGCGTTTGGCAGCAAGAGGTTAATGTCCTCATTTGTGGCTTTTGACCAAGCCAAACTTCTCACTCTACTAATTTTTAGTATATATATGTAATGACTAGTATATATGATATACAGACTGAATATTTATTATTCATTAGAAATGTCTATTTCAAATACTTAAATATTTTTTAATCCATGCATAATGATGCTAATAATGACAATGATAAATGAGATAAATTTCTTCTGTGTTAGGAATCGCACTGTGGGATCAAGCAGCTATCCAAAAAGATATGAAGGTGGAACCACAGCCCCACACACATCTTGATTTTTCCGCGTCCGACTCATTCAGTGAGAAGACCAAGCTGATGGATGTGAGCGCCTCCCTGAAAGCCAGCTTCCTGGCAGGGCTGGTGGAGGTGGGGGGGTCGGCCGATTACCTGAGTGACAAAATGTCCTCCATGAAACAGTGCAGGGTCACGATGCAATACAAACAGACGACTGAGTATAAGCAGCTGACTATGACCCAGCTGGGACATGTTACATACCCCGACGTGTTTGACCAGAAGATTGCCACCCACGTGGTAACAGCAGTACTGTACGGGGCCGAGGCCTTCATGGTCTTTGATCAGACGGCTTCGAATGAGAACGACAAGCAAGATATTAAGGGGAACATGGATGTGATGATCAAGAAGATCCCTTCTGTTGAGATCAGCGGTTCAGGAAATGTGATCCTGACAGACGAGGAGAAGAAGAAGGTGGAGAAGTTCAGCTGCACGTTCTACGGCGATTACACGCTGGAACAGAACCCTACCTCTTACGAGGAGGCCGTGCTGTTGTACAAACAGCTCCCGAAGCTGCTGGGGGAGAACAAGAAGGAGGCAGTGCCTGTGAGGGTCTGGCTCTATCCTCTGAAGAACCTGAACCCCAAAGCTGCCCAACTGGAGAGCAAGATCAGCGTGGAACTGGTGTTTCGTGTGGAAGCAGTAATGGGCCAGTTGCAAGAGGCTAAAATGAGAGCCAACGATAACATCAGGCGGTGTAATGCCATTAAGGTCACTGATATAAAAGACAAGCTGGTCAAATTCCAAGACAAACTGGAAATTTACACAGTGACTCTCCAGCAGAATCTAAGAAAGGTTCTGCCAGCTATCCGGGCGGGGACAGAGGGGGACCAGAAGCTGATTGACATCCTGAAGTTCCACGATGACTCATCTTTCAGTCACAACAAGATGAGAGAATGGCTTGATGAGAAAGAGTCTGAAATAGGGGTGCTGGAAAACTACATCAATTCTCTGGGGAGCGTTCCAATTGTGCCACCTGGACCCGAGCTGAGCAAAGTTATCTCTGACCCAAAAGATACTAGGATCGTGATGTTCACCTTCACCTCACTGAAGTATGAAGAGCCATACCTCACCAACCTCCATGAGTGCCTGGCTTCTGAAGAGTTCAATAAAATGCGGGAGATTTCTGTAGCTCATAACTTCATCTTCAAAGTGGAGGCCCTGCCTTGGTTCAGGGACCCAGAGATCTCTCAGAGAATGAGAGACGTATTGGCTCACTGGCAAGCACAGACTTTTCCCTTTTGTGGTTTTAGCTTTTTCTCCACGACCATTAATCTTTCATGCAAACCCATCTGCAAACCCATCATTAGCTACATATCAGACACCTCATACCATGGAGCTTCTATGTTTTTATATATTGACGGGAGCCTAACAGAACAGAATTGGAAACCTGTGCCGTCAAGAGTCCCTGGTAACTGATTGATTGAGTAATCCCCATGGGGGACACTGATTTAAAAACACTTCACAATCCCAAACAGTCAGTACATTAATGTAACAAATATGCACAATAAAAGCAATCAGTACATGATTATCAGCAGGAAATTGGTGCATAAGTTTAGAATGCATAACATTAGAATGCATAACATAAAGAATGCATCACATTAGAATGCATCATGTCCGTACATAAAAGGTAATCTACCCACCAACAGAAAGCCGTATATAATAATAAACACCATGATTAAAATGAGGATCAACTGAACCTACTCTACCTACCAGATGTGCAAGTGTTAATGTAAATTGTGTATTGCTCTGTTGACTGAATGAACTTCTAAGACCAATAAAAATACCATGCAATGACTGGCCTTCATAATGCAGAACAGTCTTAGCCTTGTTTCTTGTTTCTAGAATAACCTCCAGTGAATCTGGGATCAGACTAATAACATAACCTGCCTTTCTGATCAGCTTGTCGATCCTGTCTCTATCATCTGCTGTGAAGCTTCACCCCCCCCCCCCCCCCCCAGCAAAGAAAACATTTGCTGAAAAAAAAACTCTGATAAAAAAATATGCAAGAGTTTCCCACTCACATGATACGATGTAAACTTCCTAAAGAAAGATTATCTGGACCAGTCCTTCTTGAATAAAGGCATTGTGTTCTCCTTCCAGTTGAGTTTACTGTACGAAGTGAAAAAGATATTTAAAAGATTGGACCATCTCTACTTTAATTACCCTTAATTACCACAAGGATGACCTCGTTCTTCTTACTCCTAAAATCAATAGCTACGTCTTTAGTCTGTAGTAGAATTAAGTAATACTCAAGCAACTGGCCGGTCAAGCCATCTTAAAATGAGCAAGACTTGACATTATAACGTTTTATTGTGAAACCTATATTCATTATGTTCATATATCTTTAAAGGGTGGATTGTTGGAGTTAAAATGTGACATTTTATATATACTGTATGTTAATATTTTTACAACATAACTAATCAATATTATCCATAGTTATAATTAATAACTAACACTGTAGTTTAGATGGGTGGGGGCCTGGACTGGGGAGGAAGTTCTGCCCAAGCACTCTCTCATAAGTAATAAATCTAACCTTATTACAGTTTTTCCCAAACGTTTCACATTTCCAGAACCTGTGGATCAATTTCTCAAAACTCTAAACACAAAACTGAAAAGAGTTTCCCACTTTGTCAAAACTCCACAAATCTCTCGCAAAATGAAACACAGCACTCAAAACCATGTTCCCTCTTCTCAAAACGGATTCTTTCCACCAAAACAATACACACAGCTATTATATGTTTATGTCTTACAAAGTATCAATTAAACACTGTTATGATACATTTAAAACACTACCATCAAAATAGTGTTCGTGTATGTTTTGGCTTCATGAGGCCATGTTACATATTCAAATGCATAAAATTGTGTGGAAATAATTTCCTTTTTCTCGTTTTGGTAAAGTGTATGGTTTTTTGTCCCAAAATAGCATTTACTATAGTTGATGCAACACAAATGTTACCTATTTTAGCAAAACTCAGTAATTTCACTCATAAGTACAAGGAGAAACGCTAAAAAGAAAATGTTTAGACTGTCTTTCTGGGGATGTAATGATAAATCAGTGCACAGATACAAAAAGGTAACAAAGGAAATATTTATTTGTTACTGCAATACAAAATGTTCAGCGGACTGAAAAACAAATATTGCAAAATGCAATGAAACAGATCCCTCTGCATCCCACTGTGATTCATTACGTGCTCCACCAGAGTTGCACATATTTATTTGGATATATTGGCTCACCTTTGCCCCCCCCTTCCCCCCTCCTCCTCCTCCTCCTCCTCCTCCTCCTCCTCCATGTTCTTGCTGCTCCATCTTCTTGCCCAACACCTGTATAAGTCACCTGAGGCCTCTTTTATACTCTGACACATGATTGAAGTGTTTTTCCAATTGAGTTTGCACAGGTGAGACATGAGTGAGACCAATTGGTAATCAGGGTGTTGCATTTTGAAGGCCAGTGTTTTCCAGGTAAACAAAGTGTGCTAAATGATGCAATTTGTGTTTAGAGTTTTGCAAAAATGTGGTTCAGAATGATATTTGAGTGAGAACAATGGAATTGTGCTTAGAGTTTAGCAGTTATGTTGTTGATACATGAGCTTCAAGTTTTCAGAATTGTGTGCATAGTTACATTTTTTGTGTGTATACAATGGAGAAAGACAGTAATAAAGCCCGTGTTCACTTAGCAAGTTGATAACCAGGTTTGTAGTACCGGTTAAGCCAGATTGCAGTGTTTAGGCTTTCTGAAGCCAGCTAACGCAAAGAAACCCTGGCTATGTTAAGCTTCCTTCGTAGTGTACCCCCCAGGTCTCACCTCTCTCAGTCTCATCTCTCCTTACTGCTTCCCTGTCTCTGCTACGTCCAAATCATTTTCTGATGTCCATCTATAGGAGTCAATAATGTTTCAGTCAAATCGAAATCAAAATAAGATCATCGGTATTATTTAAAAATTTACTTTAGTCCCGTTGTGTTATCATTCCTTAGTCCTGATTCTTGTTTCGTGCTCCGATACACGGATTGCTGCGTGTGCGACGTGGTGCACCGGCTACGAGTTGAATATTCTGCCCCAGCATTGTGTGCACCGCTGTGATGTTACCGATCAGCTGTGCACAATACGAAAAAAATGGCGTCGGTTGTTAGGTAACCGTGCTTAGCTACGCACAAACACCACGAGATCAGTATACTACCACCACTCTGCCTATTTACGCCACCTCTTCCGGGGATATAATGACGGAGTTCAGGATGGGATTGTGAAAACAGGACCGTGTGCACAGGCACGGGAAGATGTTCTGAACTCAGGATGCTGAAAATCGCGATGACAAATCGTTTGCTATAACGCAACGGCGATTAAGTTGTTTTGTATCATCGATACAGAACTAGGCTATTTCCCTGTATTTATACTGCCGTGGCCTATTAAATGTATTGCATACAGATTTAATATATTGGAGCAATCGTTCAGAGAGGGTGCTGCAGCACCCTCAGCACCCCTACATCCAGCGCATATGCTGCTCACCCTTATCCGCAACCAGTTTCACAAGATTCCCCCTCTCCCTGACATACGTCTGGCAGAATGTGCCTAACCGTTTCTTTATTTGGCCACGTTCGCTCCGCCGCCGTACTTCCACAGAGAATATAGGTCAGCACAAAGTAAAGAATTCAACGATAATTTGACTTCAAAAATGATGGTAATAACCCCGATAGACTGTCGTCATATTTTATTTGCTTTGGATGCACTGTGGAGTGTTTAAGTGCATTTGGTAGTGGATGCTAGCAGTTACCTTAGAGTTGCACTAGCATTAGCAATGTGTGTATATGTCCAAAAGAAGGGACAGCATGGAATTATCTGAAAATGGTTTCCATCAATCAACTACATCATGGGTAAATCGTAATTGAGACATTATGTCCAAAATTCCGAACTATCCCTTTAAGTTTTAACTCGACGTTTTGGGCTTAAAAACCACATTCCCAGAAGGAATGGATATATCTTAATAATATTTAATCAAAATATTGAGGTGAACAGTTTATTATATATTACTAAATTAATGAAATGTATAATTTAATAACTTCCATAACACCCGCGTTACTGCTAGGGGGCGTTTGGCAGCAAGAGGTTAATGTCCTTATTTGTGGCTTTTGACCAAGCCAAACTTCTCACTCTACTAATTTTTAGTATATATATGTAATGACTAGTATATATGATATACAGACTGAATATTTATTATTCATTAGAAATGTCTATTTCAAATACTGAAATATTTTTTAATCCATGTATAATGATGCTAATAATGACAATGATAAATGAGATACATTTCTTCTGTGTTAGGAATCTCACTGTGGGATCAAGCAGCTATCCAAAAAGATATGAATGTGGAACCACAGCCCCACACACATCTTGATTTTTATGCGTCCAACTCATTCAGTGAAAAGACCAAGCTGATGGATGTGAGCGCCTCCCTGAAAGCCAGCTTCCTGGCAGGGCTGGTGGAGGTGGGGGGGTCCGCCAGTTACCTGAGTGACAAAATGTCCTCCATGAAACAGTGCAGGGTCACGATGCAATACAAACAGACGACTGAGTATAAGCAGCTGACTATGACCCAGCTGGGACATGTGATGTACCCTGATGTGTTTGACCAGAAGATTGCCACCCACGTGGTAACAGCAGTACTGTACGGGGCCGAGGCCTTCATGGTCTTTGATCAGATGGCTTTGAATGAGAAGGACAAGCAAGATATTCAGGGGAACATGGATGTGATGATCAAGAAGATCCCTTCTGTTGAGATCAGCGGTTCAGGAAAAGTGGTCCTGACAGATGAGGAGAAGAAGAAGGTGGAGAAGTTCAGCTGCACGTTCTACGGCGATTACACACTGGAACAGAACCCTACCTCTTACGAGGAGGCCGTGCTGTTGTACAAACAGCTCCCGAAGCTGCTGGGGGAGGACAAGAGGAAGGCAGTGCCTGTGAAGGTCTGGCTCTATCCTCTGAAGAACCTGAACCCCATAGCAGCCCAACTGGTGAGCGAGATCGGTGTGGAACTGGTGTCTCTTGTGGAAGCAGTAATGGGCCAGTTGCAAGAGGCTAAAATGAGAGCCAACGATAACATCATGCGGTGTGATGCCATTAAGGTCACTAATATAAAAGACAAGCTGGTCAAATTCCAAGACAAACTGGAAATTTACACAGTGACTCTCCTGTGTAAATTTGCAAAGGTTCTGCCAGCTATCCGAGCGGGGACAGAGGGGGAACAGAAGCTGGTTGACATCCTGAAGTTCCACGATGACTCATCTTTCCATCACAACAAGATGAGAGAATGGCTTGATGAGAAAGAGTCTGAAATAGGGGTCCTGGAAAACTACATCAATTCTCTGGGAAGCGTTCCAATTGTGCCACCTGGACCCGAGCTGAACAAAGTTATCTCTGACCCAACAGATAATAGGATCATAATGTTCACCTTCACCTCACTGAAGTATGAGGAGCCGTACCTCTCAAACCTCCATGTTTGCCTGGCTTCTGAAGAGTTCAATAAAATGGAGGATATTTCTGTAGCTCATGACTTCGCCTTCAAAGAGGAGGCCCTGCCTTGGTTCAGGGACCCAGAGATCTCCAAGAGAATGAGAGAGGTATTGGCTGACTGGAAAAAACTGAATTTTCCCATTTGTAATTTTACAATTTCAGTCCTTGTCATTCCTCTTTCGTGCAAACCCATCATTAGCTACATATCAAACACCTCATACCCTGGAGCTTCTATGTTTTTATATATTGAAGGGAGCCTAAGTGAACACAATTGGAAACCTGCGCCGTCAATAGTCCCCGGTAACTGATTGATTGAGTAATCCCCATGGGGGACACTGATTTAAAACCACTTCACAATCCCAAACAGTCAGTACATTAATGTAACAAATACGTACAATAAAAGCAATCAGTACATGATTATCAGCAGGAAATTGGTGCATACGTTTAGAATGCATAACATTAGAATGCATAACATAAAGAATGCATAACATTAGAATGCATAACATAAAGAATGCATAACATTAGAATGCATCATGTCCGTACATAAAAGGTAATCTACCCACCAACAGAAAGCCGTATATAATAATAAACACCATGATTAAAATGAGGATCAGCTGAACCTACTCTCCCTATCAGATGTGCAAGTGTTAATGTAAATTGTGTATTGCTCTGTGGACTGAATGAACTTCTAAGACCAATAAAAATACCATGCAATGACTGGCCTTCATAATGCGGAACAGTCTTAGCCTTGTTTCTTGTTTCTAGAATAACCTCCAGTGAATCTGGGATCAGACTAATAACATAACCTGCCTTTCTGATCAGCTTGTCGATCCTGTCTCGATCATCTGCTGTGAAGCTTCACCCCCCCCCCCCCCCCCAGCAAAGAGAACATTTGCTGAAAAAAAAACTCTGATAAAAAAATATGCAAGAGTTTCCCACTCACATGATACGATGTAAACTTCCTAAAGAAAGATTATCTGGACCAGTCCTTCTTGAATAAAGGCATTTTGTTCTCCTTCCAGTTGAGTTTACTGTACGAAGTGAATAAGATATTTAAAAGATTGGACCATCTCTACTTGTAGACCCTTAATTACCACAAGGATGACCTCGTTCTTCTTACTCCTAAAGTCAATAGCTACCTCTTTAGTCTGTAGTAGAATTAAGTAGCAACTGGCCGGTCAAGCCATCTTAAAATGAGCAAGACTTAACATTATAACGTTTTATTGTTAAACCTATATTCATTATGTTCATATATCTTTAAAGGGTGGATTGTTGGAGTTAAAATGTGACATTTTATATATACTGTATGTTAGTATTTTTACTAACATAACTAATCAATATTATCCATAGTTATAATTAATAACTAACACTGTAGTTTAGATGGGTGGGGGCCTGGACTGGGGAGGAAGTTCTGCCCAAGCACTCTCTCATAAGTAATAAATCTAACCTTATTACAGTTTTTCCCAAACGTTTCACATTTCCAGAACCTGTGGATCAATTTCTCAAAACTCTAAACACAAAACTGAAAAGAGTTTCCCACTTTGTCAAAACTCCACAAATCTCTCGCAAAATGAAACACAGCACTCAAGACCATGTTCCCTCTTCTCAAAACGGATTCTTTCCACCAAAACAATACACACAGCTATTATATGTTTATGTCTTACAAAGTATCAATTAAACACTGTTATGATAAATTTAAAACACTACCATCAAAATAGTGTTCGTGTATGTTTTGGCTTCATGAGGCCATGTTACATATTCAAATGCATAAAATTGTGTGGAAATAATTTCCTTTTTCTCGTTTTGGTAAAGTGTATGGTTTTTTGTCCCAAAATAGCATTTACTATAGTTGATGCAACACAAATGTTACCTATTTTAGCAAAACCCAGTAATTTTACTCATAAGTACAAGGAGAAACGCTACAAAGAAAATGTTTAGACTGTCTTTCTGGGGATGTAATGATAAATCAGTGCACAGATACAAAAAGGTAACAAAGGAAATATTTATTTGTTACTGCAAAATGTTCAGCGGACTGAAAAACAAATATTGCAAAATGCAATGAAACAGATCACTCTGCATCCCACCATGATTGATTACGTGGTCCACCAGAGTTGCACGTATTTCATTGGATATATTGGCTCGCCTTTGCCTTCCTCCTCCTCCTCCTCCTCCTCCTCATCCCAACACCTGTATAAGTCACCTGAGGCCTCTTTTATACTCTGACACATGATTGAAGTGTTTTTCCAATTGAGTTTGCACAGGTGAGACATGAGTGAGACCAATTGGTAATCAGGGTGTTGCATTTTGAAGGCCAGTGTTTTCCAGGTGAACAAAGTGTGCTAAATGATGCAATTTGTGTTTAGAGTTTTGCAAAAATGTGGTTTAGAATGATATTTGAGTGAGAACAATGGAATTGTGCTTAGAGTTTAGCAGTTTGGAGTCATGTTGTTGATACATGAGCTTCAAGTTTTCAGAATTGTGTGCATAGTTAAATTTTTTGTGTGTATACAATGGAGAAAAACAGTAATAAAGCCCGTGTTCACTTAGCAAGTTGATAACCAGGTTTGTAGTACCGGTTAAGCCAGATTGCAGTGTTTAGGCTTTCTGAAGCCAGCTAACGCAAAGAAACCCTGGCTATGTTAAGCTTCCTTCGTAGTGTACCCCCCAGGTCTCACCTCTCTCAGTCTCATCTCTCCTTACTGCTTCCCTGTCTCTGCTACGTCCAAAATTTTCCAAAATTTTCTGATGTCCATCTATAGGAGTCAATAATGTTTCAGTCAAATCGAAATCAAAATAAGATTATCAGTATTATTTTAAAATTTACTTTAGTCCCGTTGTGTTATCATTCCTTAGTCCTGATTCTTGTTTCATGCACCGGCTACGACATGCACACTGCCGTGCACGGACAGTAATGTGTGCGCCGTGGTGCACCGGCTATGACATGCACACTGCCGTGCGCGGACAGTAATGTGCGCGCCGTGGTGCACCGGCTACGACATGCACATGGGTTATTTCTCCTGACAAATTTTCCTATTGAACTCTATGGAAAAATAAGTCAGGAGAAGAAACCCTTCAAGTTATCCATCCATATCTACTGTATTTCTGGCAGCAGAGTGATGGTTTAAGGCTTGTTTGATACGTCAGACCCTTGATGACTTAGAGCCATTTAGCCAACCATGTGTTCCACACTGTTCCAGTGTAATTTACAGCTTAATCTAGTCCCACCCCCCAACTCCCATAGAGACCAACTCCCATAGAGATCCATTCAAATGCAGAGAGGTTATAGGATCGCTTCTAAGAGTACCTGGTAAATAAGATATCAGGAGTCTTTTGATATCCTTTTATACAGAGTCATGATGGCATCACCTGTTTACCTGTGGAATACCTGTTTACCACAGAAGTTGTTTGAATGGTAAGAATGTGCCAAGCCGTTATCAAGGCAAAGGGTGGCTACTTTGAAGAATCTAAAATATAAGACTTTTTTTTATTTGTTTAACACTTTTTTGGTTTTTGCATTATTTAATTTATGTTTGTTATCTCATAGTTTTGATGTCTTTACTATTCCAAAATGTGGAAAAGAGTAAAAATAATGGAAAAAAACCTTCTATGAGTAGGTGTGTCCAAACTTTTGACTGGTACTGTAAGTACTTCCAACAGGCCCAGCCCAGGGAAACAGCCTACCTGCGAGGGATAACAGTTAATAAGGTGGTTTGTCACGCTCAAAGCCCCATAATAAGATACTCAATTCCACTGCAATTTGTTGCACCCTCAAAGCACTGCAATAAGATGCTTAATTTCACTGCAATCAGATTCACACCAGTGTAGAAACAACAACCCTAACCTTCAGAGGGGTAGCGGTACTAATGCGATTTGTCCCATAAGCCCCATAATAAGATACTCAGTCAATTCCACTGTAATTTGTACACACAACGCACTGCAATAAGATACTCAATTACACTGCAATAAGATACTCAATTACACTGCAATAAGATACTCAATTACACTGCAATAAGATACTCAATTACACTGCAATCACAGATTGACACCAATGTGGAATTAAGAGCTATTCCTCGCTTCAGGGAGGTGGCTACAGCCTAATACAACAATAAAATAACATTTTTAGAAAAAGTTTAAAAGGCAAGAAAGAACAATGGCAGACGTTGCTCCAGACAAGACGGGAAACAGCCTGCATGGGACAAAGAAACTTAATGTAAGTCTTGAGCCTATTAGCTCATTCGTAAACAAAACTAGATTAACAATTCCTAAAGAAATTGTAGATGTGGTTGCTTCACAGTGTTATCAATTGCTGGAAATGGCATAGAAAGAAGGTAATATAAATATGGTATAGTGTGAGGTGGAAAATAAAAGGTAGAAATGGTATGAACTGGTAATGCGGTATAAAGGGATCTAGTGAAGATGATGTAGTCTATTTTGTGGTAAGGAGTCCAAAGAACCTGGAAGTGATACAAATAAGTAATGAATTGTCATCGTAATGTCAAATCATCTGGGATAGTATTGTTGGGTGACTTGGATCATAATAACAGTGTTGTAGAGGAAGGCATTGTGAATGCCATATTTACTGCGTCCTGTGTACTAGCATACTGCTTACTCTAAGCTATACTGCAGTGACATACATTATGCAAAATATCCTCCATATAAACCCGGACATAAGTAGGCTATATCAGTTTACTTTACACTCTTTGGCTCTCTGGGGATATTGAGAACACTCAATTTGGCCATGTAGGTAAGGCTAGCCTAATTTAACAGCTTTTTTAAAAAGCATACTCAATAGTTGGGGGGGATTGAATAGTACAGGGGTTGAATTGGCTACCAAATTGGGAGAAAAAGGGGGAAAAAATCAGAAATAAATTTATTAAAAAAATAAATAAATCGTCCCATGAAAATATAGATGAAACAAGTTCAGCTAGGTAAAACTAGTGCATACCGGGCGTCGGAGGTCTTGTTCCAGTGATGGCTCTCTCACCCGAGCGCAATAAGTAGGCCATTCCGCAAGTGGTGTTGCGCGTGGCGTCAAGGTTCCTGTCTGGGAAGTATTTGTGTGGAAATATCACGCATACACGCAGGAGGGTGCGCAAGTGCAAACGATGCAGTCAGGGACAACGTTTGAACTGCTTAGCTCGCTCAGTGTTGATGTAACTAAGATATTCGAAGTTAAACAAGTGTCCTTCATCCATTGCAGCTTCTGCAATTACAAGTTGATGTTGATTTCTTTTGAAATATTGAATATTCTGCCCCAGCATTGTGTGCACCGCTGTGATGTTACCGGTCAGCTGTGCACAATACGAAAAAAGTGGCGTCGGTTGTTAGGTAACCGTGCTTAGCTACACGCAAACACCACGAGATCAGTATACTACCACCACTCTGCCTATTTACGCACCTCTCCTGGGATTATAATGACGGAGTTCAGAATGGGATTGTGAAAACAGGACCGTGTGCACAGGCACGGGAAGATGTTCTGAACTCAGGATGCTGAAAATCGCGATGACAAATCGTTTGCTATAACGCAACGGAGATTAAGTTGTTTTGTATCATCGATACAGAACTAGGCTATTTCCCTGTATTTATACTGCCGTTGCCTATTAAATGTATTGCATACAGATTTAATATATTGGAGCAATCGTTCAGAGAGGGTGCTGCAGCACCCTCAGCACCCCTACATCCAGCGCATATGCTGCTCACCCTTATCCCCAACCAGTTTCACAAGACTCCCCCTCTCCCTGACATACCTCCGTTTCTTTATTTCTTCCGTGTCTCGCCTCTGCTACCATTTTATGCGCATTCACTACTAGTGCTGCCACCTAGTGGTGGAGTTACCCACTACACATTAATTATCTAAGACCTTCCATTCATTTTATGTGAGTACTACCCATTTTTTGGACACTTGTATTTCTCTGAATAAATTGGCTCGGATTTACATTAAATAAATTTGCGCGCTTGATTGGTATTTAAAAAAAAAAAGCTGATGGTAAGTTTATTGACTACGTTGCTACTGTCCCATACTTTATCATAGCCCCTCCTACGTTATCTTACACCAGAGCTGGGCGGACAGAACAGACTAGCGCGTGTAGTATTTGACTTGTTTACTAGGTTTACGAGCCATTCATGCAACGTCTCCACCTCGTCATGTCCCCACCTTGCTCTTCCTGATTGTCACTTTGTTTCACCGGCGCGGTGCTTTTAACATCAACAATATGCCTCCACAACTCCACCACTGCAATTAGGCCATAAGGTGAAGCCGTTTTTCGTTTAATCCCGTTCCCATATATGGGGCACTAAATCATTTTTACTTCATTAAAAAGATCTATTGGTTTTGAGCGAGAAAATAAAAGTTCTCCATGTGTCATCCTGCATCTTTTTTTTTTATTAGTGTTTAAAGTCGGCAATAGTTCTTTCCTCGCGTAATCATATTTTGATCATGAGTGATGAGGCTTCGCGGACCAATCGTCACATGCTTCCCGCTAGACCAATCAGGTGGCCGCATTTTGGAACGACATTTAAACCAGAATCCAAGATGTCTTCGCCCTTGTTATCAACATCGAGTAGCGAAGAAGCGGAAGTTACGGCCAGACCTCCTTCAAAAGTGCGTAAAAGGGATGATAAACAATGCTACATGCATCTCACGTCCATAAAGAAAGAAGAGGCAAAGGATTTTACACGCACACGGTGGGATACATTCAGAAACAGCGTCAAACGGTGGCTTGGCTTGCAGGGTGAGAATCAGAGAATAGCAGAAACATACAAACATTGTATAGAAATCGAGTGGAGTTTCACTCCACTTGCTACAGGCGTTTCATAGACAAAAAGCGCTTGGATGCAGCCGAGAAACGGGTCACACAGCGTTCTGAAGCTCAAGATGCGCACGGAGGCAAGTCTGTGCGATCGGGAAGTACCTCAACAAGTGAATGTCCAAGAAAGAAACTTGGGTCCAGGACGAGCCTGCCAGTAGCTTGTGCTGGTCCTGTGCTTCCTGCCTTGTGCATAATTTGTAATAAAACAGACAAGTACATTACTGTGGCAGGCGAACTCCAGAAGGACCATCTGTCACAGGCAGAAACGTTGTCAGGAGGTAGATAAAATAAATAAATTACACACACACACACAGTCGCCACTATTGAAACAAAATGACCATTGTGTTGTATTAATTACATTAATAACATGTGTGGAAGGCTAAGATGGAAAATAATTTGTACAAACGATAACTAGGCTAAACAGTGTATGGATCCTTCTGGACCAAGTAATTATGACAATAATATTTTGATTTATAAATTGATTTACATATGTACTATATGCATGGCACTTACAGCATAATAAAGAGGGAGCACTGTTTTGCCCATTAGGGTAATAAAATAGCCCTCCCCCAGGGATATGTTAATGTGTATCCTATTAATGGGCAGGCCACTCTGTAACATTACCATTTTTACATTTTTGGGTAGGTAGGCAAAAAAAAAAACCCTAAAATGAAATTAACATGGAATAAAGAAGTATTTATTTCTTTAATAATAAAAAAAGACTCGGGTAGGCAGTATTTGATTGGGTAATTTGGGTCGGTAGGGTTACGGCCAGATTTTTTTGAACACTCAAGATTGTTTTACTGTTAACCGTTTTTACTTCATGGTTTTTATTTACAAATTCATTTAATTATCCTTTTTTTTATTTAAAGGCCAGTTGTTGAAAGCGGCCGAGATGAAGGAAGACACTCTAGCATTCTTTTGCATATTGTAGACAAAGACTGTGTGTCCCTGGAGGTGCGATACCACTGTTACAGACAGTACACCAGAGGTGCGTTCAAATTCAGCGAACAAGACGAATGTTTGCAAACTATTTCAAACTTTTTTCCGTTAGCTTTGTGTTCGCAGCAAACGTTTGCAAACATAAGCGAACGGTCTGAAAAGGTAGTTTGCGGCGAACAAAAATGGACGCTGGACTGAGGGAAATGTGTTCCCATGGAGATTTCAATTGAAGATACCGGCAATGCAAACAATTTGGAACGTTCTTAAAAAGCCGTTCAAATTTAACCGTTCAAAGAAAACATGTTTGCCACGCACGTTCAGCTCTGTTCGCTAAATTTGAACGCACCTCAGGTTCTTGACAAAGTCTACTGCAACAGTTACTGGGACCTCAGAAGAAGAACAGGGAGTTACTGTGTCGCTGCGTGACTGTAACAGAGGGTTTACAAACTCTCAGTGCTGTTGAGGATCTGACATGTGATCATGAGGAATGTGACACCAGGGTGTTTTTACATGCACAACATGCTGCACAGGAATATCAAACTGTAGTCATCTAGAGCCCTGATACTGATGTGGCAGTGATTGCTGTAAGTCTGCAGACATGTAGGTTGTATTTTTTCACGGGAGTTGGCAACAGAAGGAGGATCATTAGGTGTCATCAGCTCTTGGCACCAGTGTGTGTTCGGCACTTATTGGGATCCATACCTTCTCAGGTTGTGACTCTACAAGCGCCTTTGATGGCAAAGGGCAAAAGAAAGACATTTTCTGTTGCTTGCGAGAAAGAGGAATACCTGACTGCATTTACAAATCTGGGTAGCAGTTTTAACCTGGACCAGTCTACCTTTGAACTACTTTGCAAATATGTGTGTCACCTGTATGGCCGAAAATGTGAACGATGCAAGATACAAAGCATTCTGCATGGCATTGTCAGCTTTGCCAGAACTATCCATGCCCCTGACAAGTGACGCCCTGTACCAACACTGCAAAAGGGCAAACTACCAAGCAGCAATAATGAGACATTCTCATTATTCTCATCATCTCATTGGGGTGGTGGTTGGGTGGTTTCTGATCTACTGCTTGAGTCTCCAAATCTGCCATGTGGGACCGGATCGAAACCCCCCCACGGAAGCACTGGATTCGGGTGCACATCGCAGAAGGCAGGAGTGGAACCACAGCGGAACAGGAAAGTTGTTGGAGGAGGAAGAGGGATATGGAGAAATTCTTCGTGCTGATAGGTACATTTTGGACTGAGACTGCAGAAGATTGAACCTTCTTAGTATTGAAAAAGGCTAACCTATTTATATGTGAGGCAGTCAATACATTTACTTTTTTTTCCACAATCGAACCCACAACCTCAGCATTGTTAGTGCCATGCTCTACCAGCTGAGCTACAGGAGCTACATTGTAATGAATGCAAGGATGAGACATGCTGTGACATTAACACATAATTGCACCATATTTTGGGCTGATGTTGAGCTGTAATGCATCTAATGTAGAATTGTCAATTTTTGGCATTATTCAAAATTAAGGGGGGTGGGGTAGCATTTTGATTAATTTCAGCCATCTTGGGCCAAAGTGTGCTTTTTTTTCTTGCTCTGATTACACAATGGCTACTGAAAATTTTGATGTATAAAACATCAATGTTTTGCAAAATGCACCATGTGTATGTTTAATTTTGCTTGGTGCCAATCACTGAAGTTGAAGCGTATTTTCTACAAATTTGTCTAAATTCACACGTGAGTATACTAATGCACCAATACTTGTCTCAGATGTTTAGGTACATGTATAAATGTCAGTTTGAGAGATATTTTATGTTACTAAAATGAATATAATTGAAGTTACAAGCAAAAGCAGCAGCATAAGATTTTCGTTTTTTTAAAATTCACATTTATATACATTTATGGATCGTGAAAAAAAACTGCAGGATATTTTGCGGAGAACTTTTAACACTAAGTCCATAAGGGTGTTGTCTATGCAAACACGCATTTAGAAAGTAGTGCCCAAGTGCGGGAACGAAAATCACTTTCTAGCCACTTTTTCTTAGTTCACCGTATGGCCTAAATGACAAAAAAAGTAAAGTTTGAAGGTACAGGCAAAATTGAAGCTTGAGAAACCTAAGCATGGTAGGACAAATACTCAAATGGTAGTAGGCTAATAGGATAGTGCACACTGGCCTTGTAATTACTGTAGTAGTAGTAGTACTAGATGTTTTGCTGGTTTAGATAACGTTATGTTCTGCTAATATTAGTTTGGGTTGAACTCACATTGATTTTGCTAACTGAGCTTGCCAGAGATGTCATCTGTTTGACGCTTTGCACGTTGTTAAACCCGACTCTAGCCTACTCACAGCGGTGTCTTCCAGAAATATCAACGTTACGTACAAACTAGGCTAAGACTTAAAGGTTGTATCAGCGATTTTGTGTGGAAACATAAATGATCACATTCATCTGATTTTCCCTCACGATCCGCTAGCTGCCCGCCCCATAAGCAGGCCGTCAAAAAACCGCGTCTCTGTAGGCAGCCTATGCTCCGAGATCGTACACAAAAACAAATGGTACTACCAACCACTCAAAACCAAAATAAACAGTATTCCAACCAATCACAATGATCTGCACAAACGCTAATACTCTTATCTCGCTGAAATCTTGACGGATTTACAAACGGTTTGGTTTCTTACAAACGTTATTAACGTGGTTATAATTCTGGATGCTTGAACACTATTTTTTAAAACATAACATAATTATTCATAAGTATGTTTGTTTGGGATTTCGCTTCAGAAGTGACGTCACCCAAAATCGCTGATACAACCTTTAACTTCAGGGTGGGACTGACATCCTGATAGGCTGACTAATGTACTGTCTCGTAGTTTTATTGGTTCACCTTAGTAGGCTGAGGTTGAAATATTTGAATGAACCTAGTTGATGCATTTTCTTTTTGGAATGTTTTATTTTAGAATCACTATTTGTCGTTATGGAGGCTACTTGTAACCTGGGTTACACTTACATGTGTTTGTCATTAACTATGTTGAGCTAGTAGCTTTAATAGCCATGCATAATGTTGAATGAAGTGTCTATCATATTTAGCCTAGTGGCCGAGCTATAGGCTATTAAATACAATGGATGCAAATGCAGCCCATGTATTTTGAAACTGATATACTACGTACTTATGCTACTTATCACGTGTGGTATTTTTGAGAAGCATGCAATACTGAGCATTTTGACAAAATTAAGTTTCTATTGCATTCAGTGGTTGCCTATAGCACTTTTTGTCAAGCCGTTTATCAAACAATTATCACGATTTAATTTCCACAATTAAAGTAATTGGCACCAATTAAGCAGATGATGATTGACAGCGATGTTTGATAGACACCCGCGTGTTAAATTCAGTCATGCAGACATGCGGCAATATTTTGAAATTTTGCTTGAAGCAGTGGGGAATAGTCACATTATGAATGACAGCACGCAGTTATTTAATATTTAACTTGCACAGAAATCGTTAAATAAATAGTAGGCTACCTATTAATAAGAATTAAATGGTTTGCAGCAGAGGTATAGCCTACGCCTATTTATTTTTTTAAATGACATAAAAGTGGTGAATGTCATGTACAATGTTGAGATGAAAAAAATCAAGGTTCTAAACTCCGTGATTAAATTTGAACAAGGTCAGTTTAAGTTTTTTCTGCCATTGATTGACCATGCTTGGTGAAAACTTGTCCGTTTGAAGACACGCATCTTTCTGCATCGACAGAGTTGGTTAGACAAGTAGACTAGCGTAGCCTATCGTGATGCCTTTCGTGTGAGGTTTGGAAATTATTTCCTCATCTGTAGCCATCTCCGAATTCGCGCAGTGACATTGCAATGCCGTTTTCTTGTTCTAGCCTGATAATGAATTCTGGGTGTTCGTCAGGGAACTTCCACCGTTTTTAGTGCTTTCCTGATTTTTCGGCAGTTTACCTGAACGTAGCCTATTCTACAGTGTTCTTTGTATAGGCTGCCTTATACATTCGAAACATATTGCCAATTGCTGGGAGAAACAAAGTGTGACAGGCTACAGATTCTAGATTCTTCTCAGTTGTTACAATCAGATGTTTGACGGTGCTACAGTCGCGCATGTTATTTCAGTCGTCTGCTGCGCATGGAATCTATATTAATTTAATAGAAATTAACGGTTGTTTAAAACATTCCGAGATGTGAGGCTTTTTTCAGTTTTCCATGATTTTAAACATTACTGTGCATTTAGCATTTTTTTTTAGCATTTATTTTACATATATTATCCAGTTATACAGCTGGATATATACTGAAGTGAAGCAATTCAGGTTAAGTACCTTGTCCTCGTATGTATTTTTTTCCGTGTAATTAAAATTATAAAGTAGGCTACTATTTTCTTCAATGTTGTTAGCAAGCTACCAGAAAAGACTACCAAAATGTCGGCAGGTCGGCCCATAGTACTAGGAACGTTTGCTTCTGTGGAAATTTTGACCAATGAGTGGTTTCTGTACGAGGACTGGTTATTGTTTCTATTGACAGAATCCACTTTTTTTCGCGGTCGTATACGTGCTAGAAGTGTCATTTTGAGACCTTTTTAGCTGCCTCATAGATGTGAAAGGAAAGGAGAGCGAAAAATACCCTATTCTGGATTATCACCCCCGGGGAGCACAGAGCAACTAATGAACATATTTCGCCATTATTTGGGCTCATCATGGCCAGGTAACTACACAACCCAAAGTTCTACCAAAGTCCAGTTGTGCTTTAAGATGCTTTTGTTAATATACTGGTGCAGAAATATCTGTGAATAAGGGTACTGAAATTGCCTTTGAATTGGGGCTACTTTGGAAGAGTGTAATTGTGACAGTAACGCATTTCTAAGTTCCAAAACTGAGAGACACTGAATGTGTTTTTGTGATATTATTGAGCTGTGAATTGAAACAACTTAATTTTGTCTTTTAGTTTTCACGGTGTTCAACGATATGTTCCATGATGCTTTGGTGGAAGAATAAATGCACATGAACATCAGTATGACGCGTGGACTCGTTAATGACCAGACGCGTAGTTACAGTGAAAATGTGGCCTAAACTCCATAAACAATTCCTGCAGTGGACTACAGTCTTCAGCGTGCAGCTCTGCTTCAATTCCTGCAGTGAACTCCAGGTTTCAGCGTGCAGCTCTGCTATCTTGAGGTCAGACTATGCAATCTTAAAATGCTTCCTCAGGCAATCGATGGATAGTCCCACGACAAATTAAAAATAAATAAATTGGGTGAAAGTAAAGGTATCATCCTAAAAGGTTAAAGGATCATCACACAGATTTAGGCAAAGTGTTATGCTGTCACATATTGCAATGCCTGTGCTTGTAATCTCATTTCTTACTTAGTGTTTAGCCTAACCCTTAAAAGCCAAAAAAAAAAAAGAAGTCAATTCATAACTCGCCAACTAAGGGTGATGAGCTAGTTAAACAGACTGATTCCCTGCAACAAGAGTTATTAGAGGAATTAGACACTGGGCACAAGCTTAGCGAGCATAATTCAGCTGCAGCAAAAGTAGATGAAAGAAGGAAGTCCTCTCATGAGAGACGCTTGACACCAAAGATGCTGGAGTTGAAACACCAACAATCAGCTCAAAGAGAAAGGAAGTTCTACTCAGTATATGAGAAATGGAAAACCCACGTTAGGGATATCCATGTAAGACTAAAGCATGAATGCTCTGACAGTGACTTGTGTGAGATGATGGATGCTGTTGAGAAGCTTGGATTCAGAAGCTAAAGCAGAATATGATCATTTACGAGGCCAATCATCACCCTCTCAGGAAATTCGGAGAAGAATTAATGCATGCTGAGCTGTAAAAGCAGATTTATTAGAACTAATGAGAGTACGCCTAACTGAAGTAGGAGAAGAATTTGATGCTGAGGCCGAAAAGCCAAGGCTATGTTTGCTGCTTGACAGGGAATATGCTAGGCCCGTATATGGATCCACAGCTTCCAGATCTTCCAGATACACTGTACCCCACCACCGCTCCAAACCTTCCTCAGAGATACCAAGTATATCAGCCAAGAGAACTGAGATGGCTGCTCAATTAGCTGCGAAGAAGGCTGAAATTGAAAGGGAAGCCATTATTGATGCACAGCGTCAACAGCTGAAAAGACTTGAAAATCAAAGAGACCTTGAGGTTATAGAAGCTAAGCTTAAAGTGTTCACTGAGGAAGAGTCAAAGGAAAATAGTCATAGATGTAGCCCTGCATGCAGCGACGTGATAGATCCTCGTCCCATTGGCTCCTGCACAGGATGTCAGGAGGCTTCAAAAAATGAAGCATCTTTAGTACAAGCTCTAAATGAATCAATCGTCCTTACTCGACTTCCGGTTCCAGAACCTGCTGTATTCTCCGGTGATTCATTAAAGTTCATACAGTGGAGCACAAGCTTCAAAGCTCTTATAGATCGACACTGTTCAAATCCTGCAAAAGTACATTGGTGGAGAGGCAAAGTCAGTTCTGGAAGGTAGCTTCTACAGAAGAGATGAAGAAGCCTATCAGCAAGCATGGGAGAAGCTGAATACCAGATATAGCCACTCCTTTGTAGTACAGCGTGCATTTAGAGAGAAGCTTAACGGGTGGCCAAGGATTAGTGCCAAGGAGTAAAGCTAAGAGAATTCAGCGATTTCCTGCAAGCATGCAACAATGCTATGCCTCGTGTTAAGGGTCTGCAGGGTACTAAATGACTGCGAAGAGAATGAGAAGATGTTAGTCACACTCCCTGATTGGGTAACATCAAGGTGGCATCGCTATGTCACTGAATAACTAGGCTAAGCCAAAGATTAGCCCAGCTTTAGAGAGTTTGCTTCGTTCATCTCAAAGGAGGGACATACTGTATAGCGTGCAATCCAGTCTCGTCATTGTATGACTGAAGCCCTCTAAAGAAAAGCCATTAAGAAAGACTAAGTGTCCAAACGCAGACACCTTTGCCACTAATGTAAAAGCCTCAGACTTACAGTATCATGCACCGTGGCCCAATCCCATGACGTTGATGAAACCAAGTCAAAAGATCCCAACGGCCCCAAGGGAGGGAGAGAACGCAACTGCACATAACTCACGCCCAATCAATATACCACACCAGGGGGTCTATCACCCCAGAAAGCCAGATAAGATCAGGGTAGTTTTCGATTGCTCTGCGAAGTATGAAGGCACTGCTTTGAATGACCATCTACTAACAGGACCTGATCTTACAAATGGGCTGACTAGAGTGCACTGCCGATTCCGTAAACACCCAATTGCTGTAATGTGCGACGTTGAAAAAATGTTCCACAGGTTCCAGGTCAGCAAGGAAGACCGAGATTATTGGGCTCAAACCCTAATAAAAGCTGCTCAGAAAAGCTGGAAAGAGTCATTAGGCAGAGAAAGAGGGACTAAAAAGAGAAGGGATTCTTGTCTAGCAGTCATACAAGAGGCCTTTGGAATGGTATGAAACGTATTGCTGGCTGTGGTCATTCTGGTCTCCAGGTTTTTGGGATAGATCCAAATGCAGCTAATCAGTTGTTTGCGAGGTTTGATGAACATGGTTTTTCTGCAGCACATGAGAGCATCCTCGTGTCTCTGTTTCAGAGTAGCCCTGACAACTGTAGTCCGCTCATTGTTGTCAGAGTTGAGGAAGTCTGCCAGCAGTTGAGGCATTTTAAAGCCAATAAGGCAGCAGGACCTGATGCTGTCCATCCACTCACACTGAACTGTATGGGCTGACCAGTTGTGCTCAGTTAATACAATTTTTTGTATGTTATGTTGCCTAAAATGACAGTCAACCAGTAAATGTGGAAAACATGTCTTGTTCCCATTACCAAAAAACCCCATGCTTATGGACCTAATGATTTTAGGCATAATGAAATCCTTTGAAATGGTTGTTCTATAACCTGAACCGCTCACATACTGAAATGCTTTGAAAGGGTTGTCTTAGAAGGTCTGTTCTTTTCAGGATACCTTGCAGTTTGCATAGAGGAAGAGAGTATAATATAACACGTGCAGTGAGAATCTGCATACCTCTGCACACGCTGGACACCATACGAATGCAATGTTTGGAGTCTGTGTGATATGGCGACACTGACAGAAAGGCAGCGGTGGAAAATGCAAAACTTTTTTTCAGCAGATGTCTGACTTTCACCCTGAGCATTCTTTCACATATTCTACTCAAAGTTTTATACATGTGGCCCCAGGAGTTGGTAGAAAAATGTACGAGGCAGGAGCTGTAAACCAGTGTTTTTTATTCTGTAGAAGGGGAGTTAGTTAATACAACATGTATTTTCAAAGTCCCACAGAGGGGCAGTCCTTCTGAGCATTTATATAATTCATGTCACATCATTCATGTTTACCTCCACCTTTACAAAATCATCACTTGTTCCATTTTATTCTCAAATAAGGGTAATAAGGTTAGATTTATTACTAATGAGAGAGTGCTTGGGCAGAACTCCTTCACCAGTCCAGGCCCGTCCCGTCTAAACTACAGTTTTATACAGTGAATAATATTGATTAGTTATGTTAGTAAAAATGCACACACACAGTATATAGAAAATATCACATTTTAACTCCAACAATCCACCCTTTAAACATATATGAATATAATGAATATAAGTTTACCAATAAAAGGTAAAATTTCAGGTCTCGCTCATTTTACGATGGCTTGACCGGCCTATTGCTTGAGTGTTACTTTATTTCACTACAGACCAAGGACTTATTTATTTTAGGAGAAAGAAGACTGAGCTCACCCCTGTTGTAATTAAGGGTCAACAAGTGGAGAGTGTCCACTGGTCTTACAAATATCTTGGTGTCCACTTTGTACAGTAAACTCCACTGGAAGGAGAACACAATGCCTTCACTGAAGAAGGCCCAGTCCAGATTATTTTTCCTTATGAAGCTTAGATCATTTGACGTGAGTAGGAAACTTGCATGTTTTTTTTTATCAGGGTATTCTAGCAAGTGCACTTTTTAATGGGGGGGGGGGGGGGGGGGGGTCTTCACAGCAGATGATAGAAACAGGATCGACAAGCTGGTCATAAATGCAGGTTCTGTTATTAGCCTGACCCCAGATTCACTAGAGGTTACTCTAGAAACAAGAACCAAGGTAAAGCTTCAGAATGATCTCTATTATGAAGGCCATCCTTTACATGGTATTTTTAGTGGTCTTAGAAGTTCATTCAGTCCACAGAGTGATGCACAATTGGCATCTGCTTCGGCCAGGGTATGAGAGGGTTCAGTCGGACAGGGATCCGCGCTTCATTGCTCTTGGGCGACCCCCACTGGTTGCTAAGGGAGCTTGTAAGTCTGCATGCCAAAGCTGCATATGAAAGGTCTGAAAATCAGCTGTTGGAAAGCACGTGTTTCAGAGGAGAACCATGGATGTCCCAGCTCTCCCGAATGGTCAGGGTGGTTCGCACATGGAACATTGCTGTGGTTGCAAACAGTTGGACATTCCAGATTGGGAAGGGAATTGGATATATACAGCCCTGAGTTAGGCAGCAAATTCTCTAAAAAAGAAAGTTCATTCAGTGAGCTTCTGGTGATGCCTAATTGTTCCACTGAGAGACTAAGGACCTCTTTTGTTCCAGCAGCTGTCAAATGTTTTAATGAACACTTGTAAATCTGGTAGGTAGAGTAGGGTCAGTTGATCCTCATTTTAATAATGGTGTTTTTATCATTATATGCTGCATTCTGTTGGTAGGTAGTTTACATTTTATGCACTGACATGATGGACTAACTAATGTTATGCACTCTAATGTTATGCACTCTGTTATGCATTCAAATGCTATGCACCAATTTCCTGCTGATAATCATGTAAGGATTGCTTTTATAATTTCAAATGAGGGCTCAAACCCTCAATATGTGTTCCGAGAATTAAATAAAGAGATTGAGTGATTGATTGTGTGTGTTCTTACATTAATATACTGTGTGTTTGCAACTGTGAAGTGGCTTAAATGAATGTCCCCTATGGGGATTAATAAAGTTATCAATCAATCAAAGTTAACAAACAATACTTTTTAGTTGGATGCATGGTGAGGGGGGTACGGCTGTGAAAACGTTTGTTTGATTTAAATAAGAATAAAGTTAAATTGAATGCTTCTGAATGTGTCTCCCCCTATATGTCTGTGTGGTCTGCTAGCATTACAGTAGCTTTTCACATGGAAAGACATTTTGGTTTCAAATCTACATCTTTCAGTTCCCCGTCACAATATTGAAAAATAGAAGCTCCAAGGTGTGAGGTGTTTGAAATGTAGCTAATGATGGGTTCCCAGTTTTTATTTATTTTTGTTTTGTTTTTAAGTGTTTTGCAGGAGCGTTTCACACTTCTCATTCTCTTATGGATCTTTGGGTCCTTGAACCAAGGCTGGGCCTTCTCTTTGAAGCTTTTGCGATGAGCTACAGAGATATCCTCCATTTTCTTGAACTCTTCAGAAGCCAGGCACTCATGGAGATTTGAGAGGTACGGCTCCTCATACTTCAGTGAGGTGAAGCTGAATATAATGACAAATTCACGATCTGGATCAGCGATAACTTTGTCCAGCTCAGGTCCAGGTGGCACAATTTCAGGACTCCCCAGAGAATTGATGTAGCTTTCCAGCATCCCTATTTCAGACTCTTTCTCATCAAGCCATTTGCTCATCTTGTCGTGAGTGAAAGATGAGTCATCATGGAACTTCAGGATGTCAACCAGCTTCTGTTCCTCCTCTGTCCCCGCTCGGATAGCTGGCAGAACCTTGCTTAGATTCTCCTGGAGGATCACTTTGTAACTCGCCAGTTTTTCTTGGAATTTGAACAGCTTGTCTGTTATATCGGAGACATTAATGACCTCACACCGATTGATGTTGTCGTTGGCTGTCATTTTAGCCTCTTGCAACTGGTCCATTACTGCTTCCACACGAGACACCTGCTCCACGCCGATCTCCTTCACCAGTTGGGCTGCTATGGGGTTCAGGTTCTTCAGAGGATAGAGCCAGACCCTCACAGGCACTGCCTTCTTCTGGTCCTCCCCCAGCAGCTTCGGGAGCTGTTTGTACAACAGCACGGCCTCCTCAAAGTTGGCAGGGTTCTGTTTCAGCGAGTAATCACCGTGGAAGATGCAGCTGAAGCTCTCCACATTCTTCTTCTCCTCATCTGTCAGTTTCAGTTTTCCTGAACTGCTGATTTCAACAGAAGGGATCTTCGTGACCATCACATGCATCTCCCCCTGAATATCTTGCTTGTCCTTCTCATTCAAAGCCATGTGATCGAAGACCATGAAGGCCTCGGCCCCGTACAGTACTGCTGTTACCACGTGGGTGGCAATCTTCTGGTCAAACACTTCGGGGTACGTCACCTTTCCCAGCTGGGCCATAGTCAGCTGCTTATACTCAGTCGTCTGTTTGTATTGCATCGTGACCCTGCACTGTTTCATGGAGGACGTTTTGTCTCTCAGGTAACTGGCCGACCCCCCCACCTCCACCAGCCCTGCCAGGAAGCTGGCTTTCAAGGAGGCGCTCACATCCATCAGCTTGGTCTTCTCACTGAATGAGTCAGATACGAAAAAGGCAAGATGTGTGTGGGGCTTTGGTTCCACATTCATATCTTTTTTGATAGCTGCTTGATCCCACAGTGAGATTCCTAACACAGAAGAAATTTCTGTCATTTATTACTATTATTATCAGCATCATTATTCATGGATGTTTATTATTCATTATTCATGGATAAAACACATGAAATACATATTTAGAGGTTGCTAATTAATAGAAAATATTCAGTGTATATACAAATACTTTTTAATAAACAAACCTGAGATGGTCAGATTGGAGGTATTTGGTGAACTGAGGCAATATGTCCCTGATCTCAGTTGTGTTACAGAAACAATTCAATGAATTAAGATAACTGGATTTAAGCAAATGCATATTGATACTCTGACACATTTGAAAGCATAATCTTGTTAAATTTCCCATTAATTTTTAATGCCTTATATCCTTATATCCATCCTGGTAAAGGTATGATGAAGGATTAAGGTGTTACTGTTTTACTGGTACATTACCTGTGATATAGGAGTGTGTAACATGTACATTACCTGGGATAAATGTGTCTTTGAGACAGTCATACAGCATGCCAAGATGCAGGGGTCGTCCAAGCGCTGCAATTTGAATAGTCTCAGAATCCAATTCTGTGAACAAGAATACAATCTGCTCAGAATTTGTCCTTGTTATACAATACAGGGACACAAACTGCAAGCCTTACATGGCTTGAAGTACAAGTATTGAATACTACTACTAATATTTTGGATGTAATTACAAGCCTTATATTTGTATTTGTAACTTGCCATAACAAACCAGGATCCATAATAAATTATGAACATTTCAGGGCACATGTAGCACATGATGCTATATATACTGTACATTGCCCACCAGAATTATTGGAAATCTCAATATGAGCAAAACGATTAAATTCAGTTTATTGTTAATCTCAACAAAAACATTTTCAATGTAAAAAATGCCAAGTTACTCTCACATACAAAGTACTTTCTATAAAGCATTAAAGCTTAAATTCAAAGAAAATTAAAAGAAAATCTTTGCCTGCCGTTAAAAGTATTGATATCAAAATTACCAAGTTACAACAAACAATATTGGCTATCTCACAATAGCTCACACAAATGAAACATTTTTCCGAAGCAATGCTACCCAATGTTTCCTAAATTATTTCATGTAACTTGGCCCTGTGCTTTTTCATTTTACCAAACAGAATGTGGTTATTCAAACTTTATCTGTCACATTAAAGTGTCAACTGGAAATCATTTATAGTGGAAATAATCTGCAATTCAGCTGACGTATGCAGGAGTTTTGAAAATGACTACACTATATTTGAGCAGTTGGCTGTTGCAAGATGAAAAAACACAGACAGTGACTTATAGACAGTGCTTTGTATGCATGAGTAACTTGCCATTTTTGTACATTGAAGAAATTTTTTGTTGAGATTATTTTCTCAGTACTATAAAAACATTAGGTTTCATAGAAAGCTTCGTTAAAATTGTTCACCCTTGCACGGCTAGAAAATCTGATGTATACACACTGATACGCCTTTTGAATGCAAGGTACCCTTTCCTGATTGCCTGGTATACTGTGGCATATTTTTCACATTGATAGAGGACATGCTAAGATATTCTGGGACAAATGTTGGGGTCAGTTAATTCACCACTCTAGTGCCACCAACTAGAGGTGTTCACGGGTCCACCCTAACCCGAATACCCAAAACCCGAGAGGACAAGGGTCCAGAATTATGACTTGTCTCACGGGTACGGGTCGGAACTGATATAATAGCCGCGGGTCTCGGGTAAGCACATGTGAAACTGATTTGCCCGTATGGACCCGTGAGGATGCGATCACCTTTTCTTTCCATATTAAATTCTGTAATATTATATTCTGTAATAATATTCCATATTATATTATGTAATACTGTAATAATCCAAAAAAAAAAAAAACATATCGTCTGCTCTCGCATCTTTGATGACATGTAACAAGCGCTGAGCACTGTGCATGCTTATTGTCTTTCATACTGTTTCTTATAGGCTACTGAAGGAGGCCGTTCTCAACAGATCCCACCAGGCCAGAGAGTTTATTTTCTTAGTTTATTTGTTTATTTTTATTCGAACTTTGGAAAAAGATTTTTTCGTATAGGCTGCTATAAATAAAGGCTCATGGTTTTAGTTTCATCTTCTTTGTTTTTAGCCTATGATTTTCGATTTCAGGCTATTTTGTAGGTAGCTACAATTTGCCGTGTATAGGATAATTTACGATCTGTAGACCATTTTTTCATTATTATTATCATCATATTACTATAATTATTTCCCATTTATTTATTTATCCAAAACCTTGCAAGTGTTATGTTGCATGTTAATTGTTGGCTAGCTAAAGTTGTAGGCTACTTTCTTATTGCTTTTTGTCAGAGCCGGCCCGCCCTATAAGCCAACTAAGCGGCTGCTTAGGGCCCCGTGGCCACCAGGGGGCCCCCAAACTTATGCATCGTTTGCTGAATTGACTGATCGTCTGACCTGGCAACCCTCGTATCTTCAATTCTATTTTCCTTAGTTACTTTTGAAATAGCTTTCGCTTCGGAAAGCAAGTTTCCTTGCAAAACCGGGCCATTGCGAGGACCCTATAGACTATTTCAAAGTCCAAAATCAGCAGAAATCCTAGCAGGGAAATATAGGCCTAGTGATGTAATGAATTGGTACTTGTTGTTGCTTTTGTAATGCTAGCTACTGACAGTCTATGATAGGGTGACAAGCGAGGATGTTGCCCCCTGTCCACTCAACCCCCTGTCTACTATGTGCCCTCTCCCCTCACTTTGCAGGCAGTGTGCGAAAGAAATCCTAAAAAACTCTTTCCAAACTAGTGAGGAAGTAGTTCGTAATATTTTCTTAATATTTTTATTTCTATTTAGAATATCAATCAATTTACATATGACAATGGTTGCAAAGTGTAGATTATGAATGAAGATAGAATTAAGAAAAATAAAAAGAGAGTAGTTCGCAATATGTCCTGCACTTGTACTACAAGTTGTAGTTTTTACTTTCGGTTTACTTCCTAAAGTTTTCGGATGAGTGTGCCCCTGAATCCCCTCAACAAAACCCCATAAATAAGGGTTTCATCCTGGGATTTTAAGTGCCCCCATTTGTGAGAAAAAGTCAGCTACTCAAAAAGCTTTGTGCTCAAATATGTGCCCTCAAAGGGGTGAAGCGTTCGTATTTGACAAATTCTTACAGTTTTCTTTAAATTTAGATGGTTTCTCTGTCTCCACCAACTCAGTTGTCAAAAACCTTGGTGTAACTATAGTTACGTCTAGGGGTGTAACGGTTCTGAAACTGAGACCGAAACCGTGATACAAACGTCCACGATCTTGTGTCGCGGTTCTGGAAGACGGAACAGAGGATCCATCTGGACACTGACTCTAACAACTATCCCAGAAGAGCTGCACGTCCGGCTAGGGAAACCATCAATATGCCCAGTGAGTGACCCATCATCAGTGTTACCCTTAAACCGAATACGAGACCAATACAGTGATTGGGTCTCGCAGAGATGCACACCCCGGTTGGTATATAAGCGAGCCACGTACCTTGAATGCACAGAAAAAGGGAAAACAGTTTATTATGACATCGTATGACAGTTGGAAATAACCAAGAATAGTTCTTTTTGAACTACTTTTTATCCTTTGAGTCAACTCACCAGTTCAAGTGAAATCGTGCTTACCTTGGACTCCTGCTTTGGCTCCGACTCCTGCTTTGGCTCCGACTCCTTCTTTGGCTCCGACTCCTGCTTTGGCTCCGACTCCTGCTTTGGCTCCGACTCCTGCTGATTCATGCTGCTGGTTAATGCGCGGCGCATTGGCTTTCTGATTGTTCAACATAGCTTGAGCAGCGATTGATGCACCCAACAAAATAAGTCACATGAATATCTATAAGAATACATTTAAATTTGATCTAACAATATTGCACGCACTTTTGTGAATTAGATAATCGTCCCAACTTATTCCAAAGTCATTATGACTATTATTAACGGTGAAAAGATAGGCCTACATAGCTACAGTACTACCCAACTCTGACCAGCACGAGTGAGAGTAAACAGTAAACATTGACAATCTTAGCACTTGGTATCATTCAGACGATTTAGGTCTGAATAAAATATGAAGGCTAGTTTACGAACTTCATGTGCTCCCAGCTAGACTCTGCTGCCCGAAACAGCTTCTAATTCCAGGTCACGCCGCTAGAAGAAAAAGATGCGCTTTCCAGTAGTTCGAAATAATCAATTAACGAATGGTACTGTATTACCAGGAAGTACCAAAAACCTGCAACTCCGACTCATCAAACCGAATGGGAGCCAAACTACCCATTAGGGCTGCACGATGTATCGTTTTTAAAAATTTTTTATTTTATCATCATCGCAATATGAATTCCCACAATAAACACATCGCAAAGGGCTGCGATATCAGAATTATTAATATTGGTACACTACAAGCCATGTCAACCCCCCTCTGCAATGCAAGCTTTATTTCATCCGCAATGTAATCAGCAAAGCCTAATTTGTAAGTGTCTTCTTGCGACAAGAATGGCATTTTCGATTAAAAAAAGTGAGCGCAACACTTTTTCTCTCAATGTTGCACACCTCTAGAATTGTGTTATGTGGCAGACAGTTATAGCCTACTTTGTCTACTTCATTGTTTTGGTTTTGACTGGCGTTGATAAATATGGATGGGATAAAAAAAAACTATTGGAATAAATAGGAAGGTAGCCTAGGCCTATCGTATGTGTGATGTAGGGACGGATGTAGGGAAGTCATTCAACTGGTTGTCTGATAAAATAGTTGAAATGCCGTCTTAATCCAGCATTTCATGTTAGAACGTATTATACCCGTTTTTCCTCGCTTGGTTTATGGGACAGATGGACTCACTTCTTTTTTCCGTTCACGTCATTTTTTGACAAAAGTAGATTTTAAATGTATTCCTACACTACAATCTCAATAATTTAACACACACCACCATGTTACCACAAATGTAAATAAATAGTCGGGAGTTACTACAGTTAGGCTACTCCGTCTTCGCCGAACATAGCCTACTGCTTGGCTAAGGATATGGTGCCAGTTTATACTGTTGGCAAAGAAGGCGATCAAGCCTAAGAAGTTATTAAATGGTAGACTACCAGCCAGGCGGATCCCCTCAAGAACGTGGAATGTGGAAGCGGAATTCTTTGGTAGACTACTACGACGGATGGACGGATCTTCAATTACCCTACGTTAGTTTGTTTGAGGAGAGAGTGGACTGATGATGCTCTTTAAAAACAATAAAAATAAAAATAACCAAAAGAAGATTGCACTGATACCTGTGGTTGTTCAATAGGCTTATGTTATTTTAAAATAACATTATTTAATTGTATAGGCTTTTGATTTTTGGGGTATTAGTGGCACGTCGAAATGGTACACTTAAATATTTGTCTTATCCAAAATGTTCATCGCGCATTTTGCCCATGTACGTTACAAGGGAACAACAAAAGACAGACTCACTGGGGTGGAATTTTTTATGGTAAATTAATATACTTTTAACAATTTAGTAAGTCTTTACCAAATAATGTTAACGGAATTATTTCAATTGGGAGTCATTGATAACTGAATGTTGTTGATCTGGCATGTCTACGTGACAATGTTTGTTGGGTGAGTCTAACGACATTAACACTCTTCCAAGCACTAACGTTAGTTAGCCACTTGAACGGAGGAAAATAATAGCTAATTAATTCGCTTTCCAAAAACATCAAACACAGTTAAAGACCAGTCTAACTCTATGGTCTTTCAAGCGTTACCTGAGGTAGTTTAACGTTAGCTCACTGTTACCCGACAGTCCTGTACAAGAGGTTTTCTGTGGAGAGCGGCTACAATCTGTCAAACTCCGCCAGTCAGCTGTGAATATCCTGAGGTAATTATTAGCCTAACGTAACGTTACATGCCGGCGCTCGTCACATTTCGGCTTGCAAAGAAGGAGACGCTAATCCACAGACAAATAAATATTTAAAAAAAGAGGATACAGGCAGCAACTCTCTTGTAGAATATTTATTGAACGACAAGACTAACGCGTTTCGGAGAAAACGTTAAACTCCTTCGTCAGAGCGTGATACTGAATGTGACTGGTATTTTAGTCTTGGTGTATAGGTCATGAATATTTGTACAAGATGTGTTTCATAAAAATTATTCAATACCCATTTCTTGTGAGCTCTTTTTGTATTGTGTGGTTTGTATGGGTTTCACATTACTATAATCATTTGCATTATTATTATATTAATAATAAGAAATATACATATTTTATATGATAAAAAGTGATTGCAATGTGTGGAGTAACCCAATGTCTGGGTAACATTTAACCCAGCAATGTAGTTATTTTCATTCAATGCATGGGTCAAATGATCAACCCAGTATTCTGGGAGTATTCAGTTGGGTCAAATCAACCCAACGTGTGTTCTGTCCCACAGTGACCCAGCCGCGTGGTCAAAATTGGGTTGTTTTTTAACTCAGCATTTTTTTTTGAGTGTATCGTGCAGCCCATCTACTGCCCATCACTAAAGTGCAAGTGCTCTTTATCAAGTAAATAACATAGGCCCTCTTACCTCGTCTCATTGTGCCTGTGTCTGTACTGGGAGCTGTTCACTGTCACTAATGTCACACACACTAATGACTCTGCAATACTCTCCTCTTTATATTGGACTGTTTCTCTGTCACACCTTCTAGAGTTATGCAGGAACAAGTAAAAAAGTATTTCATGTCTCTCTCTCTGCCATGGCTTTGCCAACATGAATTACTGCTCAAGATTGAAATCTTCCACAGAATTTCCACAGAATTCTGCTGTTTAAAATGTGAGACAATGTACCCTTTTGTTAATCATTGTACAGTCTCAGAAAAAAAGTTACCAAAAGTACCTAAAAATGTACAAACGCTCATCACTGATGTGGTACCCTATAGGTACATACAATTTTGTAACCCTTTCTGTAAAGATTCTTACCTGGCCAATTATAGACCCATTTCAACCCTCCCATTTCATCAAAGATCCTTGAAAATTGCAGTTAATTTTTTAAATGAACAAAACATTATCTTTTTTATTTAACAAGCTGGCTACGGAACTCACTTCCCGTGCAGCTGTACGTTAATGTTACTATCCAACATTTGTGCGCTGCTGGCGATGTAGTTGTCTAATTTTTTTTTAGGTGTCACAGAAGGTTTCTGTCCACAGAGGTATAGGCTACTACGAAGCATGATTATAATTTATGTTCTGTATTTTAAAGTTATATTTTATATAACTATATTTACTTGACAGGCTGGAACCAACATGACGGAGTAGGCTACCTTTGCCAATCTCGAACCCACGTTCACTGAAGGCAAAAGCTCTGCAGAACACAACAGGGCAGGGCAGTTGATGTCCGTTTTAAATCGTTTTATGTTTTTGACATCAACTAGCCAGCCAAGCAATCTTCCCTTGTATGGGAGTTTCACCTTGAAATGGTGTGCGTCTGTGTGCATGTCTGACAACTTAAAAAGGGCATAGATTGCCTATATACAGGGGTGTAAAAAGTATCCAGAAACTACACTCTAAAAACGGTTGGGTTATTTAGATAACCCAAATACTGGGTTATGCATGCTGGGTTACTGTATTGGGTTGTTTTCTAATTTTTGTGGTTTAGGGTAACCCAACCCTTGAGTAAACTTGTTTACCCAGCACTTGGGTTGTTTTAACGATTTTGCCTTTGCCTGCCTTGCACGGAGCCACCATTGCTCCAGTGGCTGTGCTCTACATCGCCATCAATAACATTTAACAGAGACAACTATTATAACACAGACAATTAGAATGAAAAACTTAATTTTTACGGCCCATGCAGGCTATATGATCATTTTATAACGCTGGAACCATCAAAAAGAATTAGTAAGGCAATGGTCAATGGTTTAGTTGAAATTCTTTAACTCTTTGACTGGTAAAAAAAATTCTTACAGATTTTAAAGACTTGGATTTTCACAAATATCCTTTTTTCACATGACAGTATTTATGGTTACTAACATGTTTCATTGAAAATTTGCAGGGGTCTGCAGGTGCGTTTTCAAATCTTACCAGCAAAGGTTTTTCAAATACTGTACACATTCGACCCAAGGATTGTTTTCCACTTTTGTTTGGTGTAACTTGTGGTCTTTATTCCATAAACTACAATGAATTGCCCATCAGGAAAAAAAACAGCAATGTGCTCAGGTCATATGGGGAGACAAGTGTTACCCATGTGACAGCACACAAACTACTCCTTGCTAATGGATCCTGCGCAGATAAGGGATAATAGTCACATGTCAAAAGCACAGGAGATAGTCGTGTGATCTTTATCTAAAGTCTGCATTCCGCTGATGCTTTTGGTTACACACTTCCACCTGCACTACATTCCAAGAGACAGAAGAGCAGATCTGGAGGTTGATCTCTCACAGGACAGGTGGACACACAGGTTAGACATCCATCTTGGCTCTGTTATGTTACTAAACTTTGACTCCACCCTTCCTGGTTATCTACCTGAGAGGTAGATAATAGCAGTACTGTACGGGGCCGAGGCCTTCATGGTCTTTGATCAGATGGCTTTGAATGCGAAGGACAAGCAAGATATTCAGGGGGACATGGATGTGATGATCAAGAAGATCCCTGAAGTTGAGATCAGCGGTTCAGGAAAAGTGGTCCTGACAGATGAGGAGAAGAAGAAGGTGGAGAAGTTCAGCTGCACGTTCTACGGCGATTACACACTGGAACAGAACCCTACCTCTTACAAGGAGGCCGTGCTGTTGTACAAACAGGACAAGAGGAAGGCAGTGCCTGTGAAGGTCTGGCTCTATCCTCTGAAGAACCTGAACCCCATAGCAGCCCAACTGGTGAGCGAGATCGTTGTGGAACTGGTGTCTCGTGTGGAAGCTGTAATGGGCCAGTTGCAAGATAAAATGAGAGCCAACGATAACATCAGGCGGTGTGATGCCATTAAGGTCACTGATATAAAAGACAAGCTGGTCAAATTCCAAGAAAAACTGGAAATTTACACAGTGACTCTCCAGCAGAATCTAAGAAAGGTTCTGCCAGCTATCCGGGCAGGGACAGAGGGGGAACAGAAGCTGATTGACATCTTGAAGTTCCACGATGACTCATCTTTCAGTCACAACAAGATGAGAGAATGGCTTGATGAGAAGGAGTCTGAAATAGGGGTGCTGGAAAACTACATCAATTCTCTGGGGAGCGTTCCAATTGTGCCACCTGGACCTGAGCTGAACAAAGTTATCTCTGACCCAACAGATAATAGGATCATGATGTTCACCTTCACCTCACTGAAGTACGAGGAGCCGTACCTCTCAAACCTCCATGTTTGCCTGGCTTCTGAAGAGTTCAATAAAATGGAGGAGATTTCTGTAGCTCATGACTTCGCCTTCAAAGAGGAGGCCCTGCCTTGGTTCAGGGACCCAGAGATCTACAAGAGAATGAGAGAGGTATTGGCTGACTGGAAAAACCTGTCTTTTCCCTTTTGTAGTTCTACAATTTTATTCATTGTCATTCCTATTCCGTGCAAAGCCATCATTAGCTACATATCAGACACCTCATACCCTGGAGCTTCTATGTTTGTATATATTGAAGGGAGCCTAAAAGAACACAATTGGAAACCTCTGTCGCCTGTATCCATTGATAAAGTATTGACTGGTAACTGATTGATTGAGTAATCCCCATGATTTAAAACCACTTCACAATCCCGAACAGTCAGTACATTAATGTAACAACACGCACAATAAAAGCAATCAGTACATGATTATCAGCAGGAAATTGATACTGTAAGTTTAGAATGCATAACATTAAGAATGCATAACATTAGAATACATAACATTAGAATGCATAACATTAGAATGCATCATGTCCGTACATAAAAGGTAATCTACCCACCAACAGAAAGCCGTATATAATAATAAACACCATGATTAAAATGAGGATCAACTGAACCTACTCTCCCTACCAGATGTGCAAGTGTCAATTGTGTATTGCTCTGTGGACTGAATGAACTTCTAAGACCAATAAAAATACCATGCAATGACTGGCCTTCATAATGCGGAACAGTCTTAGCCTTGTTTCTTGTTTCTAGAATAACCACCTGTGAATCTGGGATCAGGCTAATAACATAACCTGCCTTTCTGATCAGCTTGTCGATCCTGTTACTATCACCTGCTGTGAAGCTTCACCCCCCCCCCCCCCCCCCAGCAAAGAGAACATTTGCTGAAAAAAAAACTCTGATAAAAAACATGCAAGAGTTTCCCACTCACATGATACGATGTAAACTTACTAAAGCAAGATTATCTGGACCAGTCCTTCTTGAATAAAGGCATTGTGTTCTCCTTCCAGTTGAGTTTACTGTACGAAGTGAAAAAGATATTTAAAAGATTGGACCATCTCTACTTTAATTACCCTTAATTACCACAAGGATGACCTCGTTCTTCTTACTCCTAAAATCAATAGCTACCTCTTTAGTCTGTAGTAAAATTAAGTAATACTCAAGCAACTGGCCGGTCAAGCCATCTTAAAATGAGCAAGACTTGACATTATAACATTTTATTGTTAAACCTATATTCATTATGTTCATATATCTTTAAAGGGTGGATTGTTGGAGTTAAAATGTGACATTTTATATATACTGTATGTTAGTATTTTTACTAACATAACTAATCAATATTATCCATAGTTATAATTAATAACTAACACTGTAGTTTAGATGGGTGGGGGCCTGGACTGGGGAGGAAGTTCTGCCCAAGCACTCTCTCATAAGTAATAAATCTAACCTTATTACAGTTTTTAAGGTAAGGTAAGGTAAGGTAAGGTAAACTTTATTCATCCCCAGGGGGAAATTCTGTTGTTTTCCCAAACGTTTCACATTTCCAGAACCTGTGGATCAATTTCTCAAAACTCTAAACACAAAACTGAAAAGAGTTTCCCACTTTGTCAAAACTCCACAAATCTCTCGCAAAATGAAACACAGCACTCAAAACCATGTTCCCTCTTCTCAAAACGGATTCTTTCCACCAAAACAATACACACAGGTATTATATGTTTATGTCTTACAAAGTATCAATTAAACAGTTATGATAAATTTAAAACACTACCATCAAAATTGTGTTCAAGTATGTTTTGGCTTCATGAGGCCATGTTACATATTCAAATGCATAAAATTGTGTGGAAATAATTTCCTTTTTCTCGTTTTGGTAAAGTGTATGGTTTTTTGTCCCAAAATAGCATTTACTATAGTTGATGCAACACAAATGTTACCTATTTTAGCAAAACTCAGTAATTTCACTCATAAGTACAAGGAGAAACGCTACAAAGAAAATGTTTAGACTGTCTTTCTGGGGATGTAATGATAAATCAGTGCACAGATACAAAAAGGTAACAAAGGAAATATTTATTTGTTACTGCAATACAAAATATTCAGCTGACTGAAAATCAAATATTGCAAAATGCAATGAAACAGATCACTCTGCATCCCGCCGTGATTGATTACGTGGTCCACCAGAGTTGCACGTATTTCATTGGATATATTGCCTCGCCTTTGCCTTCCTCCTCTTCCTCCGTGTTCTTGCTGCTCCATCTTCTTGCCCAACACCTGTATAAGTCACCTGAGGCCTCTTTTATATTCTGACACATGATTGAAGTGTTTTTCCAATTGAGTTTGCACAGGTGAGACATGAGTGAGACCAATTGGTAATCAGGGTGTTGCATTTTGAAGGCCAGTATTTTCCAGGTGAACAAAGTGTGCTAAATGATGCAATTTGTGTTTAGAGCTTTGCAAAAATGTGGTTTAGAATGATATTTGAGTGAGATCAATGGAATTGTGCTTAGAGTTTAGCAGTTATGTTGTTGATACATGAGCTTCAAGTTTTCAGAATTGTATGCATAGTTACATTTTTTGTGTGTATACAATGGAGAAAAACAGTAATAAAGCCCGTGTTCACTTAGCAAGTTGATAACCAGGTTTGTAGTACCGGTTAAGCCAGATTGCAGTGTTGAGGCTTTCTGAAGCCAGCTAAGGCAAAGAAACCCTGGTTATGTTAAGCTTCCTTCATAGTGTACCCCCCAGGTCTCACGTCTCTCAGTCTCATCTCTCCTTCCTGCTTCCCTGTCTCTGCTACGTTCAAATAATTTTCTGATGTCCATCTATAGGAGTCAATAATGTTTCAGTCAAATTGAAATCAAAATAAGATCATCTGTATTATTTAAAAATTTACTTTAGTCCCGTTGTGTTATCATTCCTTAGTCCTGATTCTTGTTTCATGCTCCGATACACGGATTGCTGCATGCCCGCCGCGGTGCACCGGCTACGACATGCACACTGCCGTGCACGGCCAGTAATGTGCGCGCCGTGGTGCACCGGCTATGACATGCACACTGCCGTGCACGGACAGTAATGTGCGAGCCACGGTGCACCGGCTACGACATGCACACTGCCGTGCACGGACAGTAATGTGTGCGCCGTGGTGCACCGGCTATGACATGCACACTGCCGTGCGCGGACAGTAATGTGCGCGCCGTGGTGCACCGGCTACGACATGCACATGGGTTATTTCTCCTGACAAATTTTCCTATTGAACTCTATGGAAAAATAAGTCAGGAGAAGAAACCCTTCAAGTTATCCATCCATATCTACTGTATTTCTGGCAGCAGAGTGATGGTTTAAGGCTTGTTTGATACGTCAGACCCTTGATGACTTAGAGCCATTTAGCCAACCATGTGTTCCACACTGTTCCAGTGTAATTTACAGCTTAATCTAGTCCCACCCCCCAACTCCCATAGAGACCAACTCCCATAGAGATCCATTCAAATGCAGAGAGGTTATAGGATCGCTTCTAAGAGTACCTGGTAAATAAGATATCAGGAGTCTTTTGATATCCTTTTATACAGAGTCATGATGGCATCACCTGTTTACCTGTGGAATACCTGTTTACCACAGAAGTTGTTTGAATGGTAAGAATGTGCCAAGCCGTTATCAAGGCAAAGGGTGGCTACTTTGAAGAATCTAAAATATAAGACTTTTTTTTATTTGTTTAACACTTTTTTGGTTTTTGCATTATTTAATTTATGTTTGTTATCTCATAGTTTTGATGTCTTTACTATTCCAAAATGTGGAAAAGAGTAAAAATAATGGAAAAAAACCTTCTATGAGTAGGTGTGTCCAAACTTTTGACTGGTACTGTAAGTACTTCCAACAGGCCCAGCCCAGGGAAACAGCCTACCTGCGAGGGATAACAGTTAATAAGGTGGTTTGTCACGCTCAAAGCCCCATAATAAGATACTCAATTCCACTGCAATTTGTTGCACCCTCAAAGCACTGCAATAAGATGCTTAATTTCACTGCAATCAGATTCACACCAGTGTAGAAACAACAACCCTAACCTTCAGAGGGGTAGCGGTACTAATGCGATTTGTCCCATAAGCCCCATAATAAGATACTCAGTCAATTCCACTGTAATTTGTACACACAACGCACTGCAATAAGATACTCAATTACACTGCAATAAGATACTCAATTACACTGCAATAAGATACTCAATTACACTGCAATAAGATACTCAATTACACTGCAATCACAGATTGACACCAATGTGGAATTAAGAGCTATTCCTCGCTTCAGGGAGGTGGCTACAGCCTAATACAACAATAAAATAACATTTTTAGAAAAAGTTTAAAAGGCAAGAAAGAACAATGGCAGACGTTGCTCCAGACAAGACGGGAAACAGCCTGCATGGGACAAAGAAACTTAATGTAAGTCTTGAGCCTATTAGCTCATTCGTAAACAAAACTAGATTAACAATTCCTAAAGAAATTGTAGATGTGGTTGCTTCACAGTGTTATCAATTGCTGGAAATGGCATAGAAAGAAGGTAATATAAATATGGTATAGTGTGAGGTGGAAAATAAAAGGTAGAAATGGTATGAACTGGTAATGCGGTATAAAGGGATCTAGTGAAGATGATGTAGTCTATTTTGTGGTAAGGAGTCCAAAGAACCTGGAAGTGATACAAATAAGTAATGAATTGTCATCGTAATGTCAAATCATCTGGGATAGTATTGTTGGGTGACTTGGATCATAATAACAGTGTTGTAGAGGAAGGCATTGTGAATGCCATATTTACTGCGTCCTGTGTACTAGCATACTGCTTACTCTAAGCTATACTGCAGTGACATACATTATGCAAAATATCCTCCATATAAACCCGGACATAAGTAGGCTATATCAGTTTACTTTACACTCTTTGGCTCTCTGGGGATATTGAGAACACTCAATTTGGCCATGTAGGTAAGGCTAGCCTAATTTAACAGCTTTTTTAAAAAGCATACTCAATAGTTGGGGGGGATTGAATAGTACAGGGGTTGAATTGGCTACCAAATTGGGAGAAAAAGGGGGAAAAAATCAGAAATAAATTTATTAAAAAAATAAATAAATCGTCCCATGAAAATATAGATGAAACAAGTTCAGCTAGGTAAAACTAGTGCATACCGGGCGTCGGAGGTCTTGTTCCAGTGATGGCTCTCTCACCCGAGCGCAATAAGTAGGCCATTCCGCAAGTGGTGTTGCGCGTGGCGTCAAGGTTCCTGTCTGGGAAGTATTTGTGTGGAAATATCACGCATACACGCAGGAGGGTGCGCAAGTGCAAACGATGCAGTCAGGGACAACGTTTGAACTGCTTAGCTCGCTCAGTGTTGATGTAACTAAGATATTCGAAGTTAAACAAGTGTCCTTCATCCATTGCAGCTTCTGTGATGTTGATTTCTTTTGAAATATTGAATATTCTGCCCCAGCATTGTGTGCACCGCTGTGATGTTACCGGTCAGCTGTGCACAATACGAAAAAAGTGGCGTCGGTTGTTAGGTAACCGTGCTTAGCTACACGCAAACACCACGAGATCAGTATACTACCACCACTCTGCCTATTTACGCACCTCTCCTGGGATTATAATGACGGAGTTCAGAATGGGATTGTGAAAACAGGACCGTGTGCACAGGCACGGGAAGATGTTCTGAACTCAGGATGCTGAAAATCGCGATGACAAATCGTTTGCTATAACGCAACGGAGATTAAGTTGTTTTGTATCATCGATACAGAACTAGGCTATTTCCCTGTATTTATACTGCCGTTGCCTATTAAATGTATTGCATACAGATTTAATATATTGGAGCAATCGTTCAGAGAGGGTGCTGCAGCACCCTCAGCACCCCTACATCCAGCGCATATGCTGCTCACCCTTATCCCCAACCAGTTTCACAAGACTCCCCCTCTCCCTGACATACCTCCGTTTCTTTATTTCTTCCGTGTCTCGCCTCTGCTACCATTTTATGCGCATTCACTACTAGTGCTGCCACCTAGTGGTGGAGTTACCCACTACACATTAATTATCTAAGACCTTCCATTCATTTTATGTGAGTACTACCCATTTTTTGGACACTTGTATTTCTCTGAATAAATTGGCTCGGATTTACATTAAATAAATTTGCGCGCTTGATTGGTATTTAAAAAAAAAAAGCTGATGGTAAGTTTATTGACTACGTTGCTACTGTCCCATACTTTATCATAGCCCCTCCTACGTTATCTTACACCAGAGCTGGGCGGACAGAACAGACTAGCGCGTGTAGTATTTGACTTGTTTACTAGGTTTACGAGCCATTCATGCAACGTCTCCACCTCGTCATGTCCCCACCTTGCTCTTCCTGATTGTCACTTTGTTTCACCGGCGCGGTGCTTTTAACATCAACAATATGCCTCCACAACTCCACCACTGCAATTAGGCCATAAGGTGAAGCCGTTTTTCGTTTAATCCCGTTCCCATATATGGGGCACTAAATCATTTTTACTTCATTAAAAAGATCTATTGGTTTTGAGCGAGAAAATAAAAGTTCTCCATGTGTCATCCTGCATCTTTTTTTTTTATTAGTGTTTAAAGTCGGCAATAGTTCTTTCCTCGCGTAATCATATTTTGATCATGAGTGATGAGGCTTCGCGGACCAATCGTCACATGCTTCCCGCTAGACCAATCAGGTGGCCGCATTTTGGAACGACATTTAAACCAGAATCCAAGATGTCTTCGCCCTTGTTATCAACATCGAGTAGCGAAGAAGCGGAAGTTACGGCCAGACCTCCTTCAAAAGTGCGTAAAAGGGATGATAAACAATGCTACATGCATCTCACGTCCATAAAGAAAGAAGAGGCAAAGGATTTTACACGCACACGGTGGGATACATTCAGAAACAGCGTCAAACGGTGGCTTGGCTTGCAGGGTGAGAATCAGAGAATAGCAGAAACATACAAACATTGTATAGAAATCGAGTGGAGTTTCACTCCACTTGCTACAGGCGTTTCATAGACAAAAAGCGCTTGGATGCAGCCGAGAAACGGGTCACACAGCGTTCTGAAGCTCAAGATGCGCACGGAGGCAAGTCTGTGCGATCGGGAAGTACCTCAACAAGTGAATGTCCAAGAAAGAAACTTGGGTCCAGGACGAGCCTGCCAGTAGCTTGTGCTGGTCCTGTGCTTCCTGCCTTGTGCATAATTTGTAATAAAACAGACAAGTACATTACTGTGGCAGGCGAACTCCAGAAGGACCATCTGTCACAGGCAGAAACGTTGTCAGGAGGTAGATAAAATAAATAAATTACACACACACACACAGTCGCCACTATTGAAACAAAATGACCATTGTGTTGTATTAATTACATTAATAACATGTGTGGAAGGCTAAGATGGAAAATAATTTGTACAAACGATAACTAGGCTAAACAGTGTATGGATCCTTCTGGACCAAGTAATTATGACAATAATATTTTGATTTATAAATTGATTTACATATGTACTATATGCATGGCACTTACAGCATAATAAAGAGGGAGCACTGTTTTGCCCATTAGGGTAATAAAATAGCCCTCCCCCAGGGATATGTTAATGTGTATCCTATTAATGGGCAGGCCACTCTGTAACATTACCATTTTTACATTTTTGGGTAGGTAGGCAAAAAAAAAAACCCTAAAATGAAATTAACATGGAATAAAGAAGTATTTATTTCTTTAATAATAAAAAAAGACTCGGGTAGGCAGTATTTGATTGGGTAATTTGGGTCGGTAGGGTTACGGCCAGATTTTTTTGAACACTCAAGATTGTTTTACTGTTAACCGTTTTTACTTCATGGTTTTTATTTACAAATTCATTTAATTATCCTTTTTTTTATTTAAAGGCCAGTTGTTGAAAGCGGCCGAGATGAAGGAAGACACTCTAGCATTCTTTTGCATATTGTAGACAAAGACTGTGTGTCCCTGGAGGTGCGATACCACTGTTACAGACAGTACACCAGAGGTGCGTTCAAATTCAGCGAACAAGACGAATGTTTGCAAACTATTTCAAACTTTTTTCCGTTAGCTTTGTGTTCGCAGCAAACGTTTGCAAACATAAGCGAACGGTCTGAAAAGGTAGTTTGCGGCGAACAAAAATGGACGCTGGACTGAGGGAAATGTGTTCCCATGGAGATTTCAATTGAAGATACCGGCAATGCAAACAATTTGGAACGTTCTTAAAAAGCCGTTCAAATTTAACCGTTCAAAGAAAACATGTTTGCCACGCACGTTCAGCTCTGTTCGCTAAATTTGAACGCACCTCAGGTTCTTGACAAAGTCTACTGCAACAGTTACTGGGACCTCAGAAGAAGAACAGGGAGTTACTGTGTCGCTGCGTGACTGTAACAGAGGGTTTACAAACTCTCAGTGCTGTTGAGGATCTGACATGTGATCATGAGGAATGTGACACCAGGGTGTTTTTACATGCACAACATGCTGCACAGGAATATCAAACTGTAGTCATCTAGAGCCCTGATACTGATGTGGCAGTGATTGCTGTAAGTCTGCAGACATGTAGGTTGTATTTTTTCACGGGAGTTGGCAACAGAAGGAGGATCATTAGGTGTCATCAGCTCTTGGCACCAGTGTGTGTTCGGCACTTATTGGGATCCATACCTTCTCAGGTTGTGACTCTACAAGCGCCTTTGATGGCAAAGGGCAAAAGAAAGACATTTTCTGTTGCTTGCGAGAAAGAGGAATACCTGACTGCATTTACAAATCTGGGTAGCAGTTTTAACCTGGACCAGTCTACCTTTGAACTACTTTGCAAATATGTGTGTCACCTGTATGGCCGAAAATGTGAACGATGCAAGATACAAAGCATTCTGCATGGCATTGTCAGCTTTGCCAGAACTATCCATGCCCCTGACAAGTGACGCCCTGTACCAACACTGCAAAAGGGCAAACTACCAAGCAGCAATAATGAGACATTCTCATTATTCTCATCATCTCATTGGGGTGGTGGTTGGGTGGTTTCTGATCTACTGCTTGAGTCTCCAAATCTGCCATGTGGGACCGGATCGAAACCCCCCCACGGAAGCACTGGATTCGGGTGCACATCGCAGAAGGCAGGAGTGGAACCACAGCGGAACAGGAAAGTTGTTGGAGGAGGAAGAGGGATATGGAGAAATTCTTCGTGCTGATAGGTACATTTTGGACTGAGACTGCAGAAGATTGAACCTTCTTAGTATTGAAAAAGGCTAACCTATTTATATGTGAGGCAGTCAATACATTTACTTTTTTTTCCACAATCGAACCCACAACCTCAGCATTGTTAGTGCCATGCTCTACCAGCTGAGCTACAGGAGCTACATTGTAATGAATGCAAGGATGAGACATGCTGTGACATTAACACATAATTGCACCATATTTTGGGCTGATGTTGAGCTGTAATGCATCTAATGTAGAATTGTCAATTTTTGGCATTATTCAAAATTAAGGGGGGTGGGGTAGCATTTTGATTAATTTCAGCCATCTTGGGCCAAAGTGTGCTTTTTTTTCTTGCTCTGATTACACAATGGCTACTGAAAATTTTGATGTATAAAACATCAATGTTTTGCAAAATGCACCATGTGTATGTTTAATTTTGCTTGGTGCCAATCACTGAAGTTGAAGCGTATTTTCTACAAATTTGTCTAAATTCACACGTGAGTATACTAATGCACCAATACTTGTCTCAGATGTTTAGGTACATGTATAAATGTCAGTTTGAGAGATATTTTATGTTACTAAAATGAATATAATTGAAGTTACAAGCAAAAGCAGCAGCATAAGATTTTCGTTTTTTTAAAATTCACATTTATATACATTTATGGATCGTGAAAAAAAACTGCAGGATATTTTGCGGAGAACTTTTAACACTAAGTCCATAAGGGTGTTGTCTATGCAAACACGCATTTAGAAAGTAGTGCCCAAGTGCGGGAACGAAAATCACTTTCTAGCCACTTTTTCTTAGTTCACCGTATGGCCTAAATGACAAAAAAAGTAAAGTTTGAAGGTACAGGCAAAATTGAAGCTTGAGAAACCTAAGCATGGTAGGACAAATACTCAAATGGTAGTAGGCTAATAGGATAGTGCACACTGGCCTTGTAATTACTGTAGTAGTAGTAGTACTAGATGTTTTGCTGGTTTAGATAACGTTATGTTCTGCTAATATTAGTTTGGGTTGAACTCACATTGATTTTGCTAACTGAGCTTGCCAGAGATGTCATCTGTTTGACGCTTTGCACGTTGTTAAACCCGACTCTAGCCTACTCACAGCGGTGTCTTCCAGAAATATCAACGTTACGTACAAACTAGGCTAAGACTTAAAGGTTGTATCAGCGATTTTGTGTGGAAACATAAATGATCACATTCATCTGATTTTCCCTCACGATCCGCTAGCTGCCCGCCCCATAAGCAGGCCGTCAAAAAACCGCGTCTCTGTAGGCAGCCTATGCTCCGAGATCGTACACAAAAACAAATGGTACTACCAACCACTCAAAACCAAAATAAACAGTATTCCAACCAATCACAATGATCTGCACAAACGCTAATACTCTTATCTCGCTGAAATCTTGACGGATTTACAAACGGTTTGGTTTCTTACAAACGTTATTAACGTGGTTATAATTCTGGATGCTTGAACACTATTTTTTAAAACATAACATAATTATTCATAAGTATGTTTGTTTGGGATTTCGCTTCAGAAGTGACGTCACCCAAAATCGCTGATACAACCTTTAACTTCAGGGTGGGACTGACATCCTGATAGGCTGACTAATGTACTGTCTCGTAGTTTTATTGGTTCACCTTAGTAGGCTGAGGTTGAAATATTTGAATGAACCTAGTTGATGCATTTTCTTTTTGGAATGTTTTATTTTAGAATCACTATTTGTCGTTATGGAGGCTACTTGTAACCTGGGTTACACTTACATGTGTTTGTCATTAACTATGTTGAGCTAGTAGCTTTAATAGCCATGCATAATGTTGAATGAAGTGTCTATCATATTTAGCCTAGTGGCCGAGCTATAGGCTATTAAATACAATGGATGCAAATGCAGCCCATGTATTTTGAAACTGATATACTACGTACTTATGCTACTTATCACGTGTGGTATTTTTGAGAAGCATGCAATACTGAGCATTTTGACAAAATTAAGTTTCTATTGCATTCAGTGGTTGCCTATAGCACTTTTTGTCAAGCCGTTTATCAAACAATTATCACGATTTAATTTCCACAATTAAAGTAATTGGCACCAATTAAGCAGATGATGATTGACAGCGATGTTTGATAGACACCCGCGTGTTAAATTCAGTCATGCAGACATGCGGCAATATTTTGAAATTTTGCTTGAAGCAGTGGGGAATAGTCACATTATGAATGACAGCACGCAGTTATTTAATATTTAACTTGCACAGAAATCGTTAAATAAATAGTAGGCTACCTATTAATAAGAATTAAATGGTTTGCAGCAGAGGTATAGCCTACGCCTATTTATTTTTTTAAATGACATAAAAGTGGTGAATGTCATGTACAATGTTGAGATGAAAAAAATCAAGGTTCTAAACTCCGTGATTAAATTTGAACAAGGTCAGTTTAAGTTTTTTCTGCCATTGATTGACCATGCTTGGTGAAAACTTGTCCGTTTGAAGACACGCATCTTTCTGCATCGACAGAGTTGGTTAGACAAGTAGACTAGCGTAGCCTATCGTGATGCCTTTCGTGTGAGGTTTGGAAATTATTTCCTCATCTGTAGCCATCTCCGAATTCGCGCAGTGACATTGCAATGCCGTTTTCTTGTTCTAGCCTGATAATGAATTCTGGGTGTTCGTCAGGGAACTTCCACCGTTTTTAGTGCTTTCCTGATTTTTCGGCAGTTTACCTGAACGTAGCCTATTCTACAGTGTTCTTTGTATAGGCTGCCTTATACATTCGAAACATATTGCCAATTGCTGGGAGAAACAAAGTGTGACAGGCTACAGATTCTAGATTCTTCTCAGTTGTTACAATCAGATGTTTGACGGTGCTACAGTCGCGCATGTTATTTCAGTCGTCTGCTGCGCATGGAATCTATATTAATTTAATAGAAATTAACGGTTGTTTAAAACATTCCGAGATGTGAGGCTTTTTTCAGTTTTCCATGATTTTAAACATTACTGTGCATTTAGCATTTTTTTTTAGCATTTATTTTACATATATTATCCAGTTATACAGCTGGATATATACTGAAGTGAAGCAATTCAGGTTAAGTACCTTGTCCTCGTATGTATTTTTTTCCGTGTAATTAAAATTATAAAGTAGGCTACTATTTTCTTCAATGTTGTTAGCAAGCTACCAGAAAAGACTACCAAAATGTCGGCAGGTCGGCCCATAGTACTAGGAACGTTTGCTTCTGTGGAAATTTTGACCAATGAGTGGTTTCTGTACGAGGACTGGTTATTGTTTCTATTGACAGAATCCACTTTTTTTCGCGGTCGTATACGTGCTAGAAGTGTCATTTTGAGACCTTTTTAGCTGCCTCATAGATGTGAAAGGAAAGGAGAGCGAAAAATACCCTATTCTGGATTATCACCCCCGGGGAGCACAGAGCAACTAATGAACATATTTCGCCATTATTTGGGCTCATCATGGCCAGGTAACTACACAACCCAAAGTTCTACCAAAGTCCAGTTGTGCTTTAAGATGCTTTTGTTAATATACTGGTGCAGAAATATCTGTGAATAAGGGTACTGAAATTGCCTTTGAATTGGGGCTACTTTGGAAGAGTGTAATTGTGACAGTAACGCATTTCTAAGTTCCAAAACTGAGAGACACTGAATGTGTTTTTGTGATATTATTGAGCTGTGAATTGAAACAACTTAATTTTGTCTTTTAGTTTTCACGGTGTTCAACGATATGTTCCATGATGCTTTGGTGGAAGAATAAATGCACATGAACATCAGTATGACGCGTGGACTCGTTAATGACCAGACGCGTAGTTACAGTGAAAATGTGGCCTAAACTCCATAAACAATTCCTGCAGTGGACTACAGTCTTCAGCGTGCAGCTCTGCTTCAATTCCTGCAGTGAACTCCAGGTTTCAGCGTGCAGCTCTGCTATCTTGAGGTCAGACTATGCAATCTTAAAATGCTTCCTCAGGCAATCGATGGATAGTCCCACGACAAATTAAAAATAAATAAATTGGGTGAAAGTAAAGGTATCATCCTAAAAGGTTAAAGGATCATCACACAGATTTAGGCAAAGTGTTATGCTGTCACATATTGCAATGCCTGTGCTTGTAATCTCATTTCTTACTTAGTGTTTAGCCTAACCCTTAAAAGCCAAAAAAAAAAAAGAAGTCAATTCATAACTCGCCAACTAAGGGTGATGAGCTAGTTAAACAGACTGATTCCCTGCAACAAGAGTTATTAGAGGAATTAGACACTGGGCACAAGCTTAGCGAGCATAATTCAGCTGCAGCAAAAGTAGATGAAAGAAGGAAGTCCTCTCATGAGAGACGCTTGACACCAAAGATGCTGGAGTTGAAACACCAACAATCAGCTCAAAGAGAAAGGAAGTTCTACTCAGTATATGAGAAATGGAAAACCCACGTTAGGGATATCCATGTAAGACTAAAGCATGAATGCTCTGACAGTGACTTGTGTGAGATGATGGATGCTGTTGAGAAGCTTGGATTCAGAAGCTAAAGCAGAATATGATCATTTACGAGGCCAATCATCACCCTCTCAGGAAATTCGGAGAAGAATTAATGCATGCTGAGCTGTAAAAGCAGATTTATTAGAACTAATGAGAGTACGCCTAACTGAAGTAGGAGAAGAATTTGATGCTGAGGCCGAAAAGCCAAGGCTATGTTTGCTGCTTGACAGGGAATATGCTAGGCCCGTATATGGATCCACAGCTTCCAGATCTTCCAGATACACTGTACCCCACCACCGCTCCAAACCTTCCTCAGAGATACCAAGTATATCAGCCAAGAGAACTGAGATGGCTGCTCAATTAGCTGCGAAGAAGGCTGAAATTGAAAGGGAAGCCATTATTGATGCACAGCGTCAACAGCTGAAAAGACTTGAAAATCAAAGAGACCTTGAGGTTATAGAAGCTAAGCTTAAAGTGTTCACTGAGGAAGAGTCAAAGGAAAATAGTCATAGATGTAGCCCTGCATGCAGCGACGTGATAGATCCTCGTCCCATTGGCTCCTGCACAGGATGTCAGGAGGCTTCAAAAAATGAAGCATCTTTAGTACAAGCTCTAAATGAATCAATCGTCCTTACTCGACTTCCGGTTCCAGAACCTGCTGTATTCTCCGGTGATTCATTAAAGTTCATACAGTGGAGCACAAGCTTCAAAGCTCTTATAGATCGACACTGTTCAAATCCTGCAAAAGTACATTGGTGGAGAGGCAAAGTCAGTTCTGGAAGGTAGCTTCTACAGAAGAGATGAAGAAGCCTATCAGCAAGCATGGGAGAAGCTGAATACCAGATATAGCCACTCCTTTGTAGTACAGCGTGCATTTAGAGAGAAGCTTAACGGGTGGCCAAGGATTAGTGCCAAGGAGTAAAGCTAAGAGAATTCAGCGATTTCCTGCAAGCATGCAACAATGCTATGCCTCGTGTTAAGGGTCTGCAGGGTACTAAATGACTGCGAAGAGAATGAGAAGATGTTAGTCACACTCCCTGATTGGGTAACATCAAGGTGGCATCGCTATGTCACTGAATAACTAGGCTAAGCCAAAGATTAGCCCAGCTTTAGAGAGTTTGCTTCGTTCATCTCAAAGGAGGGACATACTGTATAGCGTGCAATCCAGTCTCGTCATTGTATGACTGAAGCCCTCTAAAGAAAAGCCATTAAGAAAGACTAAGTGTCCAAACGCAGACACCTTTGCCACTAATGTAAAAGCCTCAGACTTACAGTATCATGCACCGTGGCCCAATCCCATGACGTTGATGAAACCAAGTCAAAAGATCCCAACGGCCCCAAGGGAGGGAGAGAACGCAACTGCACATAACTCACGCCCAATCAATATACCACACCAGGGGGTCTATCACCCCAGAAAGCCAGATAAGATCAGGGTAGTTTTCGATTGCTCTGCGAAGTATGAAGGCACTGCTTTGAATGACCATCTACTAACAGGACCTGATCTTACAAATGGGCTGACTAGAGTGCACTGCCGATTCCGTAAACACCCAATTGCTGTAATGTGCGACGTTGAAAAAATGTTCCACAGGTTCCAGGTCAGCAAGGAAGACCGAGATTATTGGGCTCAAACCCTAATAAAAGCTGCTCAGAAAAGCTGGAAAGAGTCATTAGGCAGAGAAAGAGGGACTAAAAAGAGAAGGGATTCTTGTCTAGCAGTCATACAAGAGGCCTTTGGAATGGTATGAAACGTATTGCTGGCTGTGGTCATTCTGGTCTCCAGGTTTTTGGGATAGATCCAAATGCAGCTAATCAGTTGTTTGCGAGGTTTGATGAACATGGTTTTTCTGCAGCACATGAGAGCATCCTCGTGTCTCTGTTTCAGAGTAGCCCTGACAACTGTAGTCCGCTCATTGTTGTCAGAGTTGAGGAAGTCTGCCAGCAGTTGAGGCATTTTAAAGCCAATAAGGCAGCAGGACCTGATGCTGTCCATCCACTCACACTGAACTGTATGGGCTGACCAGTTGTGCTCAGTTAATACAATTTTTTGTATGTTATGTTGCCTAAAATGACAGTCAACCAGTAAATGTGGAAAACATGTCTTGTTCCCATTACCAAAAAACCCCATGCTTATGGACCTAATGATTTTAGGCATAATGAAATCCTTTGAAATGGTTGTTCTATAACCTGAACCGCTCACATACTGAAATGCTTTGAAAGGGTTGTCTTAGAAGGTCTGTTCTTTTCAGGATACCTTGCAGTTTGCATAGAGGAAGAGAGTATAATATAACACGTGCAGTGAGAATCTGCATACCTCTGCACACGCTGGACACCATACGAATGCAATGTTTGGAGTCTGTGTGATATGGCGACACTGACAGAAAGGCAGCGGTGGAAAATGCAAAACTTTTTTTCAGCAGATGTCTGACTTTCACCCTGAGCATTCTTTCACATATTCTACTCAAAGTTTTATACATGTGGCCCCAGGAGTTGGTAGAAAAATGTACGAGGCAGGAGCTGTAAACCAGTGTTTTTTATTCTGTAGAAGGGGAGTTAGTTAATACAACATGTATTTTCAAAGTCCCACAGAGGGGCAGTCCTTCTGAGCATTTATATAATTCATGTCACATCATTCATGTTTACCTCCACCTTTACAAAATCATCACTTGTTCCATTTTATTCTCAAATAAGGGTAATAAGGTTAGATTTATTACTAATGAGAGAGTGCTTGGGCAGAACTCCTTCACCAGTCCAGGCCCGTCCCGTCTAAACTACAGTTTTATACAGTGAATAATATTGATTAGTTATGTTAGTAAAAATGCACACACACAGTATATAGAAAATATCACATTTTAACTCCAACAATCCACCCTTTAAACATATATGAATATAATGAATATAAGTTTACCAATAAAAGGTAAAATTTCAGGTCTCGCTCATTTTACGATGGCTTGACCGGCCTATTGCTTGAGTGTTACTTTATTTCACTACAGACCAAGGACTTATTTATTTTAGGAGAAAGAAGACTGAGCTCACCCCTGTTGTAATTAAGGGTCAACAAGTGGAGAGTGTCCACTGGTCTTACAAATATCTTGGTGTCCACTTTGTACAGTAAACTCCACTGGAAGGAGAACACAATGCCTTCACTGAAGAAGGCCCAGTCCAGATTATTTTTCCTTATGAAGCTTAGATCATTTGACGTGAGTAGGAAACTTGCATGTTTTTTTTTATCAGGGTATTCTAGCAAGTGCACTTTTTAATGGGGGGGGGGGGGGGGGGGGGTCTTCACAGCAGATGATAGAAACAGGATCGACAAGCTGGTCATAAATGCAGGTTCTGTTATTAGCCTGACCCCAGATTCACTAGAGGTTACTCTAGAAACAAGAACCAAGGTAAAGCTTCAGAATGATCTCTATTATGAAGGCCATCCTTTACATGGTATTTTTAGTGGTCTTAGAAGTTCATTCAGTCCACAGAGTGATGCACAATTGGCATCTGCTTCGGCCAGGGTATGAGAGGGTTCAGTCGGACAGGGATCCGCGCTTCATTGCTCTTGGGCGACCCCCACTGGTTGCTAAGGGAGCTTGTAAGTCTGCATGCCAAAGCTGCATATGAAAGGTCTGAAAATCAGCTGTTGGAAAGCACGTGTTTCAGAGGAGAACCATGGATGTCCCAGCTCTCCCGAATGGTCAGGGTGGTTCGCACATGGAACATTGCTGTGGTTGCAAACAGTTGGACATTCCAGATTGGGAAGGGAATTGGATATATACAGCCCTGAGTTAGGCAGCAAATTCTCTAAAAAAGAAAGTTCATTCAGTGAGCTTCTGGTGATGCCTAATTGTTCCACTGAGAGACTAAGGACCTCTTTTGTTCCAGCAGCTGTCAAATGTTTTAATGAACACTTGTAAATCTGGTAGGTAGAGTAGGGTCAGTTGATCCTCATTTTAATAATGGTGTTTTTATCATTATATGCTGCATTCTGTTGGTAGGTAGTTTACATTTTATGCACTGACATGATGGACTAACTAATGTTATGCACTCTAATGTTATGCACTCTGTTATGCATTCAAATGCTATGCACCAATTTCCTGCTGATAATCATGTAAGGATTGCTTTTATAATTTCAAATGAGGGCTCAAACCCTCAATATGTGTTCCGAGAATTAAATAAAGAGATTGAGTGATTGATTGTGTGTGTTCTTACATTAATATACTGTGTGTTTGCAACTGTGAAGTGGCTTAAATGAATGTCCCCTATGGGGATTAATAAAGTTATCAATCAATCAAAGTTAACAAACAATACTTTTTAGTTGGATGCATGGTGAGGGGGGTACGGCTGTGAAAACGTTTGTTTGATTTAAATAAGAATAAAGTTAAATTGAATGCTTCTGAATGTGTCTCCCCCTATATGTCTGTGTGGTCTGCTAGCATTACAGTAGCTTTTCACATGGAAAGACATTTTGGTTTCAAATCTACATCTTTCAGTTCCCCGTCACAATATTGAAAAATAGAAGCTCCAAGGTGTGAGGTGTTTGAAATGTAGCTAATGATGGGTTCCCAGTTTTTATTTATTTTTGTTTTGTTTTTAAGTGTTTTGCAGGAGCGTTTCACACTTCTCATTCTCTTATGGATCTTTGGGTCCTTGAACCAAGGCTGGGCCTTCTCTTTGAAGCTTTTGCGATGAGCTACAGAGATATCCTCCATTTTCTTGAACTCTTCAGAAGCCAGGCACTCATGGAGATTTGAGAGGTACGGCTCCTCATACTTCAGTGAGGTGAAGCTGAATATAATGACAAATTCACGATCTGGATCAGCGATAACTTTGTCCAGCTCAGGTCCAGGTGGCACAATTTCAGGACTCCCCAGAGAATTGATGTAGCTTTCCAGCATCCCTATTTCAGACTCTTTCTCATCAAGCCATTTGCTCATCTTGTCGTGAGTGAAAGATGAGTCATCATGGAACTTCAGGATGTCAACCAGCTTCTGTTCCTCCTCTGTCCCCGCTCGGATAGCTGGCAGAACCTTGCTTAGATTCTCCTGGAGGATCACTTTGTAACTCGCCAGTTTTTCTTGGAATTTGAACAGCTTGTCTGTTATATCGGAGACATTAATGACCTCACACCGATTGATGTTGTCGTTGGCTGTCATTTTAGCCTCTTGCAACTGGTCCATTACTGCTTCCACACGAGACACCTGCTCCACGCCGATCTCCTTCACCAGTTGGGCTGCTATGGGGTTCAGGTTCTTCAGAGGATAGAGCCAGACCCTCACAGGCACTGCCTTCTTCTGGTCCTCCCCCAGCAGCTTCGGGAGCTGTTTGTACAACAGCACGGCCTCCTCAAAGTTGGCAGGGTTCTGTTTCAGCGAGTAATCACCGTGGAAGATGCAGCTGAAGCTCTCCACATTCTTCTTCTCCTCATCTGTCAGTTTCAGTTTTCCTGAACTGCTGATTTCAACAGAAGGGATCTTCGTGACCATCACATGCATCTCCCCCTGAATATCTTGCTTGTCCTTCTCATTCAAAGCCATGTGATCGAAGACCATGAAGGCCTCGGCCCCGTACAGTACTGCTGTTACCACGTGGGTGGCAATCTTCTGGTCAAACACTTCGGGGTACGTCACCTTTCCCAGCTGGGCCATAGTCAGCTGCTTATACTCAGTCGTCTGTTTGTATTGCATCGTGACCCTGCACTGTTTCATGGAGGACGTTTTGTCTCTCAGGTAACTGGCCGACCCCCCCACCTCCACCAGCCCTGCCAGGAAGCTGGCTTTCAAGGAGGCGCTCACATCCATCAGCTTGGTCTTCTCACTGAATGAGTCAGATACGAAAAAGGCAAGATGTGTGTGGGGCTTTGGTTCCACATTCATATCTTTTTTGATAGCTGCTTGATCCCACAGTGAGATTCCTAACACAGAAGAAATTTCTGTCATTTATTACTATTATTATCAGCATCATTATTCATGGATGTTTATTATTCATTATTCATGGATAAAACACATGAAATACATATTTAGAGGTTGCTAATTAATAGAAAATATTCAGTGTATATACAAATACTTTTTAATAAACAAACCTGAGATGGTCAGATTGGAGGTATTTGGTGAACTGAGGCAATATGTCCCTGATCTCAGTTGTGTTACAGAAACAATTCAATGAATTAAGATAACTGGATTTAAGCAAATGCATATTGATACTCTGACACATTTGAAAGCATAATCTTGTTAAATTTCCCATTAATTTTTAATGCCTTATATCCTTATATCCATCCTGGTAAAGGTATGATGAAGGATTAAGGTGTTACTGTTTTACTGGTACATTACCTGTGATATAGGAGTGTGTAACATGTACATTACCTGGGATAAATGTGTCTTTGAGACAGTCATACAGCATGCCAAGATGCAGGGGTCGTCCAAGCGCTGCAATTTGAATAGTCTCAGAATCCAATTCTGTGAACAAGAATACAATCTGCTCAGAATTTGTCCTTGTTATACAATACAGGGACACAAACTGCAAGCCTTACATGGCTTGAAGTACAAGTATTGAATACTACTACTAATATTTTGGATGTAATTACAAGCCTTATATTTGTATTTGTAACTTGCCATAACAAACCAGGATCCATAATAAATTATGAACATTTCAGGGCACATGTAGCACATGATGCTATATATACTGTACATTGCCCACCAGAATTATTGGAAATCTCAATATGAGCAAAACGATTAAATTCAGTTTATTGTTAATCTCAACAAAAACATTTTCAATGTAAAAAATGCCAAGTTACTCTCACATACAAAGTACTTTCTATAAAGCATTAAAGCTTAAATTCAAAGAAAATTAAAAGAAAATCTTTGCCTGCCGTTAAAAGTATTGATATCAAAATTACCAAGTTACAACAAACAATATTGGCTATCTCACAATAGCTCACACAAATGAAACATTTTTCCGAAGCAATGCTACCCAATGTTTCCTAAATTATTTCATGTAACTTGGCCCTGTGCTTTTTCATTTTACCAAACAGAATGTGGTTATTCAAACTTTATCTGTCACATTAAAGTGTCAACTGGAAATCATTTATAGTGGAAATAATCTGCAATTCAGCTGACGTATGCAGGAGTTTTGAAAATGACTACACTATATTTGAGCAGTTGGCTGTTGCAAGATGAAAAAACACAGACAGTGACTTATAGACAGTGCTTTGTATGCATGAGTAACTTGCCATTTTTGTACATTGAAGAAATTTTTTGTTGAGATTATTTTCTCAGTACTATAAAAACATTAGGTTTCATAGAAAGCTTCGTTAAAATTGTTCACCCTTGCACGGCTAGAAAATCTGATGTATACACACTGATACGCCTTTTGAATGCAAGGTACCCTTTCCTGATTGCCTGGTATACTGTGGCATATTTTTCACATTGATAGAGGACATGCTAAGATATTCTGGGACAAATGTTGGGGTCAGTTAATTCACCACTCTAGTGCCACCAACTAGAGGTGTTCACGGGTCCACCCTAACCCGAATACCCAAAACCCGAGAGGACAAGGGTCCAGAATTATGACTTGTCTCACGGGTACGGGTCGGAACTGATATAATAGCCGCGGGTCTCGGGTAAGCACATGTGAAACTGATTTGCCCGTATGGACCCGTGAGGATGCGATCACCTTTTCTTTCCATATTAAATTCTGTAATATTATATTCTGTAATAATATTCCATATTATATTATGTAATACTGTAATAATCCAAAAAAAAAAAAAACATATCGTCTGCTCTCGCATCTTTGATGACATGTAACAAGCGCTGAGCACTGTGCATGCTTATTGTCTTTCATACTGTTTCTTATAGGCTACTGAAGGAGGCCGTTCTCAACAGATCCCACCAGGCCAGAGAGTTTATTTTCTTAGTTTATTTGTTTATTTTTATTCGAACTTTGGAAAAAGATTTTTTCGTATAGGCTGCTATAAATAAAGGCTCATGGTTTTAGTTTCATCTTCTTTGTTTTTAGCCTATGATTTTCGATTTCAGGCTATTTTGTAGGTAGCTACAATTTGCCGTGTATAGGATAATTTACGATCTGTAGACCATTTTTTCATTATTATTATCATCATATTACTATAATTATTTCCCATTTATTTATTTATCCAAAACCTTGCAAGTGTTATGTTGCATGTTAATTGTTGGCTAGCTAAAGTTGTAGGCTACTTTCTTATTGCTTTTTGTCAGAGCCGGCCCGCCCTATAAGCCAACTAAGCGGCTGCTTAGGGCCCCGTGGCCACCAGGGGGCCCCCAAACTTATGCATCGTTTGCTGAATTGACTGATCGTCTGACCTGGCAACCCTCGTATCTTCAATTCTATTTTCCTTAGTTACTTTTGAAATAGCTTTCGCTTCGGAAAGCAAGTTTCCTTGCAAAACCGGGCCATTGCGAGGACCCTATAGACTATTTCAAAGTCCAAAATCAGCAGAAATCCTAGCAGGGAAATATAGGCCTAGTGATGTAATGAATTGGTACTTGTTGTTGCTTTTGTAATGCTAGCTACTGACAGTCTATGATAGGGTGACAAGCGAGGATGTTGCCCCCTGTCCACTCAACCCCCTGTCTACTATGTGCCCTCTCCCCTCACTTTGCAGGCAGTGTGCGAAAGAAATCCTAAAAAACTCTTTCCAAACTAGTGAGGAAGTAGTTCGTAATATTTTCTTAATATTTTTATTTCTATTTAGAATATCAATCAATTTACATATGACAATGGTTGCAAAGTGTAGATTATGAATGAAGATAGAATTAAGAAAAATAAAAAGAGAGTAGTTCGCAATATGTCCTGCACTTGTACTACAAGTTGTAGTTTTTACTTTCGGTTTACTTCCTAAAGTTTTCGGATGAGTGTGCCCCTGAATCCCCTCAACAAAACCCCATAAATAAGGGTTTCATCCTGGGATTTTAAGTGCCCCCATTTGTGAGAAAAAGTCAGCTACTCAAAAAGCTTTGTGCTCAAATATGTGCCCTCAAAGGGGTGAAGCGTTCGTATTTGACAAATTCTTACAGTTTTCTTTAAATTTAGATGGTTTCTCTGTCTCCACCAACTCAGTTGTCAAAAACCTTGGTGTAACTATAGTTACGTCTAGGGGTGTAACGGTTCTGAAACTGAGACCGAAACCGTGATACAAACGTCCACGATCTTGTGTCGCGGTTCTGGAAGACGGAACAGAGGATCCATCTGGACACTGACTCTAACAACTATCCCAGAAGAGCTGCACGTCCGGCTAGGGAAACCATCAATATGCCCAGTGAGTGACCCATCATCAGTGTTACCCTTAAACCGAATACGAGACCAATACAGTGATTGGGTCTCGCAGAGATGCACACCCCGGTTGGTATATAAGCGAGCCACGTACCTTGAATGCACAGAAAAAGGGAAAACAGTTTATTATGACATCGTATGACAGTTGGAAATAACCAAGAATAGTTCTTTTTGAACTACTTTTTATCCTTTGAGTCAACTCACCAGTTCAAGTGAAATCGTGCTTACCTTGGACTCCTGCTTTGGCTCCGACTCCTGCTTTGGCTCCGACTCCTTCTTTGGCTCCGACTCCTGCTTTGGCTCCGACTCCTGCTTTGGCTCCGACTCCTGCTGATTCATGCTGCTGGTTAATGCGCGGCGCATTGGCTTTCTGATTGTTCAACATAGCTTGAGCAGCGATTGATGCACCCAACAAAATAAGTCACATGAATATCTATAAGAATACATTTAAATTTGATCTAACAATATTGCACGCACTTTTGTGAATTAGATAATCGTCCCAACTTATTCCAAAGTCATTATGACTATTATTAACGGTGAAAAGATAGGCCTACATAGCTACAGTACTACCCAACTCTGACCAGCACGAGTGAGAGTAAACAGTAAACATTGACAATCTTAGCACTTGGTATCATTCAGACGATTTAGGTCTGAATAAAATATGAAGGCTAGTTTACGAACTTCATGTGCTCCCAGCTAGACTCTGCTGCCCGAAACAGCTTCTAATTCCAGGTCACGCCGCTAGAAGAAAAAGATGCGCTTTCCAGTAGTTCGAAATAATCAATTAACGAATGGTACTGTATTACCAGGAAGTACCAAAAACCTGCAACTCCGACTCATCAAACCGAATGGGAGCCAAACTACCCATTAGGGCTGCACGATGTATCGTTTTTAAAAATTTTTTATTTTATCATCATCGCAATATGAATTCCCACAATAAACACATCGCAAAGGGCTGCGATATCAGAATTATTAATATTGGTACACTACAAGCCATGTCAACCCCCCTCTGCAATGCAAGCTTTATTTCATCCGCAATGTAATCAGCAAAGCCTAATTTGTAAGTGTCTTCTTGCGACAAGAATGGCATTTTCGATTAAAAAAAGTGAGCGCAACACTTTTTCTCTCAATGTTGCACACCTCTAGAATTGTGTTATGTGGCAGACAGTTATAGCCTACTTTGTCTACTTCATTGTTTTGGTTTTGACTGGCGTTGATAAATATGGATGGGATAAAAAAAAACTATTGGAATAAATAGGAAGGTAGCCTAGGCCTATCGTATGTGTGATGTAGGGACGGATGTAGGGAAGTCATTCAACTGGTTGTCTGATAAAATAGTTGAAATGCCGTCTTAATCCAGCATTTCATGTTAGAACGTATTATACCCGTTTTTCCTCGCTTGGTTTATGGGACAGATGGACTCACTTCTTTTTTCCGTTCACGTCATTTTTTGACAAAAGTAGATTTTAAATGTATTCCTACACTACAATCTCAATAATTTAACACACACCACCATGTTACCACAAATGTAAATAAATAGTCGGGAGTTACTACAGTTAGGCTACTCCGTCTTCGCCGAACATAGCCTACTGCTTGGCTAAGGATATGGTGCCAGTTTATACTGTTGGCAAAGAAGGCGATCAAGCCTAAGAAGTTATTAAATGGTAGACTACCAGCCAGGCGGATCCCCTCAAGAACGTGGAATGTGGAAGCGGAATTCTTTGGTAGACTACTACGACGGATGGACGGATCTTCAATTACCCTACGTTAGTTTGTTTGAGGAGAGAGTGGACTGATGATGCTCTTTAAAAACAATAAAAATAAAAATAACCAAAAGAAGATTGCACTGATACCTGTGGTTGTTCAATAGGCTTATGTTATTTTAAAATAACATTATTTAATTGTATAGGCTTTTGATTTTTGGGGTATTAGTGGCACGTCGAAATGGTACACTTAAATATTTGTCTTATCCAAAATGTTCATCGCGCATTTTGCCCATGTACGTTACAAGGGAACAACAAAAGACAGACTCACTGGGGTGGAATTTTTTATGGTAAATTAATATACTTTTAACAATTTAGTAAGTCTTTACCAAATAATGTTAACGGAATTATTTCAATTGGGAGTCATTGATAACTGAATGTTGTTGATCTGGCATGTCTACGTGACAATGTTTGTTGGGTGAGTCTAACGACATTAACACTCTTCCAAGCACTAACGTTAGTTAGCCACTTGAACGGAGGAAAATAATAGCTAATTAATTCGCTTTCCAAAAACATCAAACACAGTTAAAGACCAGTCTAACTCTATGGTCTTTCAAGCGTTACCTGAGGTAGTTTAACGTTAGCTCACTGTTACCCGACAGTCCTGTACAAGAGGTTTTCTGTGGAGAGCGGCTACAATCTGTCAAACTCCGCCAGTCAGCTGTGAATATCCTGAGGTAATTATTAGCCTAACGTAACGTTACATGCCGGCGCTCGTCACATTTCGGCTTGCAAAGAAGGAGACGCTAATCCACAGACAAATAAATATTTAAAAAAAGAGGATACAGGCAGCAACTCTCTTGTAGAATATTTATTGAACGACAAGACTAACGCGTTTCGGAGAAAACGTTAAACTCCTTCGTCAGAGCGTGATACTGAATGTGACTGGTATTTTAGTCTTGGTGTATAGGTCATGAATATTTGTACAAGATGTGTTTCATAAAAATTATTCAATACCCATTTCTTGTGAGCTCTTTTTGTATTGTGTGGTTTGTATGGGTTTCACATTACTATAATCATTTGCATTATTATTATATTAATAATAAGAAATATACATATTTTATATGATAAAAAGTGATTGCAATGTGTGGAGTAACCCAATGTCTGGGTAACATTTAACCCAGCAATGTAGTTATTTTCATTCAATGCATGGGTCAAATGATCAACCCAGTATTCTGGGAGTATTCAGTTGGGTCAAATCAACCCAACGTGTGTTCTGTCCCACAGTGACCCAGCCGCGTGGTCAAAATTGGGTTGTTTTTTAACTCAGCATTTTTTTTTGAGTGTATCGTGCAGCCCATCTACTGCCCATCACTAAAGTGCAAGTGCTCTTTATCAAGTAAATAACATAGGCCCTCTTACCTCGTCTCATTGTGCCTGTGTCTGTACTGGGAGCTGTTCACTGTCACTAATGTCACACACACTAATGACTCTGCAATACTCTCCTCTTTATATTGGACTGTTTCTCTGTCACACCTTCTAGAGTTATGCAGGAACAAGTAAAAAAGTATTTCATGTCTCTCTCTCTGCCATGGCTTTGCCAACATGAATTACTGCTCAAGATTGAAATCTTCCACAGAATTTCCACAGAATTCTGCTGTTTAAAATGTGAGACAATGTACCCTTTTGTTAATCATTGTACAGTCTCAGAAAAAAAGTTACCAAAAGTACCTAAAAATGTACAAACGCTCATCACTGATGTGGTACCCTATAGGTACATACAATTTTGTAACCCTTTCTGTAAAGATTCTTACCTGGCCAATTATAGACCCATTTCAACCCTCCCATTTCATCAAAGATCCTTGAAAATTGCAGTTAATTTTTTAAATGAACAAAACATTATCTTTTTTATTTAACAAGCTGGCTACGGAACTCACTTCCCGTGCAGCTGTACGTTAATGTTACTATCCAACATTTGTGCGCTGCTGGCGATGTAGTTGTCTAATTTTTTTTTAGGTGTCACAGAAGGTTTCTGTCCACAGAGGTATAGGCTACTACGAAGCATGATTATAATTTATGTTCTGTATTTTAAAGTTATATTTTATATAACTATATTTACTTGACAGGCTGGAACCAACATGACGGAGTAGGCTACCTTTGCCAATCTCGAACCCACGTTCACTGAAGGCAAAAGCTCTGCAGAACACAACAGGGCAGGGCAGTTGATGTCCGTTTTAAATCGTTTTATGTTTTTGACATCAACTAGCCAGCCAAGCAATCTTCCCTTGTATGGGAGTTTCACCTTGAAATGGTGTGCGTCTGTGTGCATGTCTGACAACTTAAAAAGGGCATAGATTGCCTATATACAGGGGTGTAAAAAGTATCCAGAAACTACACTCTAAAAACGGTTGGGTTATTTAGATAACCCAAATACTGGGTTATGCATGCTGGGTTACTGTATTGGGTTGTTTTCTAATTTTTGTGGTTTAGGGTAACCCAACCCTTGAGTAAACTTGTTTACCCAGCACTTGGGTTGTTTTAACGATTTTGCCTTTGCCTGCCTTGCACGGAGCCACCATTGCTCCAGTGGCTGTGCTCTACATCGCCATCAATAACATTTAACAGAGACAACTATTATAACACAGACAATTAGAATGAAAAACTTAATTTTTACGGCCCATGCAGGCTATATGATCATTTTATAACGCTGGAACCATCAAAAAGAATTAGTAAGGCAATGGTCAATGGTTTAGTTGAAATTCTTTAACTCTTTGACTGGTAAAAAAAATTCTTACAGATTTTAAAGACTTGGATTTTCACAAATATCCTTTTTTCACATGACAGTATTTATGGTTACTAACATGTTTCATTGAAAATTTGCAGGGGTCTGCAGGTGCGTTTTCAAATCTTACCAGCAAAGGTTTTTCAAATACTGTACACATTCGACCCAAGGATTGTTTTCCACTTTTGTTTGGTGTAACTTGTGGTCTTTATTCCATAAACTACAATGAATTGCCCATCAGGAAAAAAAACAGCAATGTGCTCAGGTCATATGGGGAGACAAGTGTTACCCATGTGACAGCACACAAACTACTCCTTGCTAATGGATCCTGCGCAGATAAGGGATAATAGTCACATGTCAAAAGCACAGGAGATAGTCGTGTGATCTTTATCTAAAGTCTGCATTCCGCTGATGCTTTTGGTTACACACTTCCACCTGCACTACATTCCAAGAGACAGAAGAGCAGATCTGGAGGTTGATCTCTCACAGGACAGGTGGACACACAGGTTAGACATCCATCTTGGCTCTGTTATGTTACTAAACTTTGACTCCACCCTTCCTGGTTATCTACCTGAGAGGTAGATAATAGCAGTACTGTACGGGGCCGAGGCCTTCATGGTCTTTGATCAGATGGCTTTGAATGCGAAGGACAAGCAAGATATTCAGGGGGACATGGATGTGATGATCAAGAAGATCCCTGAAGTTGAGATCAGCGGTTCAGGAAAAGTGGTCCTGACAGATGAGGAGAAGAAGAAGGTGGAGAAGTTCAGCTGCACGTTCTACGGCGATTACACACTGGAACAGAACCCTACCTCTTACAAGGAGGCCGTGCTGTTGTACAAACAGGACAAGAGGAAGGCAGTGCCTGTGAAGGTCTGGCTCTATCCTCTGAAGAACCTGAACCCCATAGCAGCCCAACTGGTGAGCGAGATCGTTGTGGAACTGGTGTCTCGTGTGGAAGCTGTAATGGGCCAGTTGCAAGATAAAATGAGAGCCAACGATAACATCAGGCGGTGTGATGCCATTAAGGTCACTGATATAAAAGACAAGCTGGTCAAATTCCAAGAAAAACTGGAAATTTACACAGTGACTCTCCAGCAGAATCTAAGAAAGGTTCTGCCAGCTATCCGGGCAGGGACAGAGGGGGAACAGAAGCTGATTGACATCTTGAAGTTCCACGATGACTCATCTTTCAGTCACAACAAGATGAGAGAATGGCTTGATGAGAAGGAGTCTGAAATAGGGGTGCTGGAAAACTACATCAATTCTCTGGGGAGCGTTCCAATTGTGCCACCTGGACCTGAGCTGAACAAAGTTATCTCTGACCCAACAGATAATAGGATCATGATGTTCACCTTCACCTCACTGAAGTACGAGGAGCCGTACCTCTCAAACCTCCATGTTTGCCTGGCTTCTGAAGAGTTCAATAAAATGGAGGAGATTTCTGTAGCTCATGACTTCGCCTTCAAAGAGGAGGCCCTGCCTTGGTTCAGGGACCCAGAGATCTACAAGAGAATGAGAGAGGTATTGGCTGACTGGAAAAACCTGTCTTTTCCCTTTTGTAGTTCTACAATTTTATTCATTGTCATTCCTATTCCGTGCAAAGCCATCATTAGCTACATATCAGACACCTCATACCCTGGAGCTTCTATGTTTGTATATATTGAAGGGAGCCTAAAAGAACACAATTGGAAACCTCTGTCGCCTGTATCCATTGATAAAGTATTGACTGGTAACTGATTGATTGAGTAATCCCCATGATTTAAAACCACTTCACAATCCCGAACAGTCAGTACATTAATGTAACAACACGCACAATAAAAGCAATCAGTACATGATTATCAGCAGGAAATTGATACTGTAAGTTTAGAATGCATAACATTAAGAATGCATAACATTAGAATACATAACATTAGAATGCATAACATTAGAATGCATCATGTCCGTACATAAAAGGTAATCTACCCACCAACAGAAAGCCGTATATAATAATAAACACCATGATTAAAATGAGGATCAACTGAACCTACTCTCCCTACCAGATGTGCAAGTGTCAATTGTGTATTGCTCTGTGGACTGAATGAACTTCTAAGACCAATAAAAATACCATGCAATGACTGGCCTTCATAATGCGGAACAGTCTTAGCCTTGTTTCTTGTTTCTAGAATAACCACCTGTGAATCTGGGATCAGGCTAATAACATAACCTGCCTTTCTGATCAGCTTGTCGATCCTGTTACTATCACCTGCTGTGAAGCTTCACCCCCCCCCCCCCCCCCCAGCAAAGAGAACATTTGCTGAAAAAAAAACTCTGATAAAAAACATGCAAGAGTTTCCCACTCACATGATACGATGTAAACTTACTAAAGCAAGATTATCTGGACCAGTCCTTCTTGAATAAAGGCATTGTGTTCTCCTTCCAGTTGAGTTTACTGTACGAAGTGAAAAAGATATTTAAAAGATTGGACCATCTCTACTTTAATTACCCTTAATTACCACAAGGATGACCTCGTTCTTCTTACTCCTAAAATCAATAGCTACCTCTTTAGTCTGTAGTAAAATTAAGTAATACTCAAGCAACTGGCCGGTCAAGCCATCTTAAAATGAGCAAGACTTGACATTATAACATTTTATTGTTAAACCTATATTCATTATGTTCATATATCTTTAAAGGGTGGATTGTTGGAGTTAAAATGTGACATTTTATATATACTGTATGTTAGTATTTTTACTAACATAACTAATCAATATTATCCATAGTTATAATTAATAACTAACACTGTAGTTTAGATGGGTGGGGGCCTGGACTGGGGAGGAAGTTCTGCCCAAGCACTCTCTCATAAGTAATAAATCTAACCTTATTACAGTTTTTAAGGTAAGGTAAGGTAAGGTAAGGTAAACTTTATTCATCCCCAGGGGGAAATTCTGTTGTTTTCCCAAACGTTTCACATTTCCAGAACCTGTGGATCAATTTCTCAAAACTCTAAACACAAAACTGAAAAGAGTTTCCCACTTTGTCAAAACTCCACAAATCTCTCGCAAAATGAAACACAGCACTCAAAACCATGTTCCCTCTTCTCAAAACGGATTCTTTCCACCAAAACAATACACACAGGTATTATATGTTTATGTCTTACAAAGTATCAATTAAACAGTTATGATAAATTTAAAACACTACCATCAAAATTGTGTTCAAGTATGTTTTGGCTTCATGAGGCCATGTTACATATTCAAATGCATAAAATTGTGTGGAAATAATTTCCTTTTTCTCGTTTTGGTAAAGTGTATGGTTTTTTGTCCCAAAATAGCATTTACTATAGTTGATGCAACACAAATGTTACCTATTTTAGCAAAACTCAGTAATTTCACTCATAAGTACAAGGAGAAACGCTACAAAGAAAATGTTTAGACTGTCTTTCTGGGGATGTAATGATAAATCAGTGCACAGATACAAAAAGGTAACAAAGGAAATATTTATTTGTTACTGCAATACAAAATATTCAGCTGACTGAAAATCAAATATTGCAAAATGCAATGAAACAGATCACTCTGCATCCCGCCGTGATTGATTACGTGGTCCACCAGAGTTGCACGTATTTCATTGGATATATTGCCTCGCCTTTGCCTTCCTCCTCTTCCTCCGTGTTCTTGCTGCTCCATCTTCTTGCCCAACACCTGTATAAGTCACCTGAGGCCTCTTTTATATTCTGACACATGATTGAAGTGTTTTTCCAATTGAGTTTGCACAGGTGAGACATGAGTGAGACCAATTGGTAATCAGGGTGTTGCATTTTGAAGGCCAGTATTTTCCAGGTGAACAAAGTGTGCTAAATGATGCAATTTGTGTTTAGAGCTTTGCAAAAATGTGGTTTAGAATGATATTTGAGTGAGATCAATGGAATTGTGCTTAGAGTTTAGCAGTTATGTTGTTGATACATGAGCTTCAAGTTTTCAGAATTGTATGCATAGTTACATTTTTTGTGTGTATACAATGGAGAAAAACAGTAATAAAGCCCGTGTTCACTTAGCAAGTTGATAACCAGGTTTGTAGTACCGGTTAAGCCAGATTGCAGTGTTGAGGCTTTCTGAAGCCAGCTAAGGCAAAGAAACCCTGGTTATGTTAAGCTTCCTTCATAGTGTACCCCCCAGGTCTCACGTCTCTCAGTCTCATCTCTCCTTCCTGCTTCCCTGTCTCTGCTACGTTCAAATAATTTTCTGATGTCCATCTATAGGAGTCAATAATGTTTCAGTCAAATTGAAATCAAAATAAGATCATCTGTATTATTTAAAAATTTACTTTAGTCCCGTTGTGTTATCATTCCTTAGTCCTGATTCTTGTTTCATGCTCCGATACACGGATTGCTGCATGCCCGCCGCGGTGCACCGGCTACGACATGCACACTGCCGTGCACGGCCAGTAATGTGCGCGCCGTGGTGCACCGGCTATGACATGCACACTGCCGTGCACGGACAGTAATGTGCGAGCCACGGTGCACCGGCTACGACATGCACACTGCCGTGCACGGACAGTAATGTGCGCGCCGTGGTGCACCGGCTACGACATGCACACTGCCGTGCGCGGACAGTAATGTGCGCGCCGTGGTGCACCGGCTACGACATGCACATGGGTTATTTCTCCTGACAAATTTTCCTATTGAACTCTATGGAAAAATAAGTCAGGAGAAGAAACCCTTCAAGTTATCCATCCATATCTACTGTATTTCTGGCAGCAGAGTGATGGTTTAAGGCTTGTTTGATACGTCAGACCCTTGATGACTTAGAGCCATTTAGCCAACCATGTGTTCCACACTGTTCCAGTGTAATTTACAGCTTAATCTAGTCCCACCCCCCAATTCCCATAGAGATCCATTCAAATGCAGAGAGGTTATAGGATCGCTTCTAAGAGTACCTGGTAAATAAGATATCAGGAGTCTTTTGATATCCTTTTATACAGAGTCATGATGGCATCACCTGTTTACCTGTGGAATACCTGTTTACCACAGAAGTTGTTTGAATGGTAAGAATGTGCCAAGCCGTTATCAAGGCAAAGGGTGGCTACTTTGAAGAATCTAAAATATAAGACTTTTTTTTATTTGTTTAACACTTTTTTGGTTTTTGCATTATTTAATTTATGTTTGTTATCTCATAGTTTTGATGTCTTTACTATTCCAAAATGTGGAAAAGAGTAAAAATAATGGAAAAAAACCTTCTATGAGTAGGTGTGTCCAAACTTTTGACTGGTACTGTAAGTACTTCCAACAGGCCCAGCCCAGGGAAACAGCCTACCTGCGAGGGATAACAGTTAATAAGGTGGTTTGTCACGCTCAAAGCCCCATAATAAGATACTCAATTCCACTGCAATTTGTTGCACCCTCAAAGCACTGCAATAAGATGCTTAATTTCACTGCAATCAGATTCACACCAGTGTAGAAACAACAACCCTAACCTTCAGAGGGGTACTGGTACTAATGCCATTTGTCCCATAAGCCCCATAATAAGATACTCAGTCAATTCCACTGCAATTTGTACACACAACGCACTGCAATAAGATACTCAATTACACTGCAATAAGATACTCAATTACACTGCAATCACAGATTGACACCAATGTGGAATTAAGAGCTATTCCTCGCTTCGGGGAGGTGGCTACAGCCTAATACAACAATAAAATAACATTTTTAGAAAAAGTTTAAAAGGCAAGAAAGAACAATGGCAGATGTTGCTCCAGACAAGACGGCAAACAGCCTGCATGGGACAAAGAAACTTAATGTAAGTCTTGAGCCTATTAGCTCATTCGTAAACAAAACTAGATTAACAATTCCTAAAGAAATTGTAGGTGTGGTTGCTTCATAGTGTTATCAATTGCTGGAAATGGCATAGAAAGATGGTAATATAAATATGGTATAGTGTGAGGTTTAAAATAAAAGGTAGAAATGGTATGAACTGGTAATGCGGTATAACGGGATCTAGTGAAGATGATGTAGTCTATTTTGTGGTAAGGAGTCTAAAGAACCTGGAAGTGATACAAATAAGTAATGAATTGTCATCGTAATGTCAAATCATCTGGGATAGTATTGTTGGGTGACTTGGGTCATAACAGTGTTGTAGAGGAAGGCATTGTGAATGCCATATTTACTGCGTCCTGTGTACTAGCATACTGCTTACTCTAAGCTATACTGCAGTGACATACATTATGCAAAATATCCTCCATATAAACCCGGACATAAGTAGGCTATATCAGTTTACTTTACACTCTTTGGCTCTCTGGGGATATTGAGAACACTCAATTTGGCCGCGTAGGTAAGGCTATCCTAATTTAACAGCTTTTTTAAAAAGCATACTCAAATAGTAGGGGGGGATTGAATAGTACAGGGGTTGAATTGGCTACCAAATTGGGAGAAAAAGGGGGGAAAAAAATCAGAAATAAATTTATTAAAAAAATAAATAAATCGTCCCATGAAAATATAGATGAAACAAGTGCAGCTAGGTCAAACTAGTGCATACTGGGCGTCGGAGGTCTTGTTCCAGTGATGGCTCTCTCACCCGAGCGCAATAAGTAGGCCATTCCGCAAGTGGTGTTGCGCGTGGCGTCAAGGTTCCTGTCTGGGAAGTATTTGTGTGGAAATATCACGCATACACGCAGGAGGGTGCGCATGTGCAAACGATGCAGTCAGGGACAACGTTTGAACTGCTTAGCTCGCTCAGTGTTGATGTAACTAAGATATTCGAAGTTAAACAAGTGTCCTTCATCCATTGCAGCTTCTGCAATTACAAGTTGATGTTGATTTCTTTTGAAATATTGAATATTCTGCCCCAGCATTGTGTGCACCGCTGTGATGTTACCGGTCAGCTGTGCACAATACGAAAAAAGTGGCGTCGGTTGTTAGGTAACCGTGCTTAGCTACACGCAAACACCACGAGATCAGTATACTACCACCACTCTGCCTATTTACGCACCTCTCCTGGGATTATAATGACGGAGTTCAGAATGGGATTGTGAAAACAGGACCGTGTGCACAGGCACGGGAAGATGTTCTGAACTCAGGATGCTGAAAATCGCGATGACAAATCGTTTGCTATAACGCAACGGAGATTAAGTTGTTTTGTATCATCGATACAGAACTAGGCTATTTCCCTGTATTTATACTGCCGTTGCCTATTAAATGTATTGCATACAGATTTAATATATTGGAGCAATCGTTCAGAGAGGGTGCTGCAGCACCCTCAGCACCCCTACATCCAGCGCATATGCTGCTCACCCTTATCCCCAACCAGTTTCACAAGACTCCCCCTCTCCCTGACATACCTCCGTTTCTTTATTTCTTCCGTGTCTCGCCTCTGCTACCATTTTATGCGCATTCACTACTAGTGCTGCCACCTAGTGGTGGAGTTACCCACTACACATTAATTATCTAAGACCTTCCATTCATTTTATGTGAGTACTACCCATTTTTTGGACACTTGTATTTCTCTGAATAAATTGGCTCGGATTTACATTAAATAAATTTGCGCGCTTGATTGGTATTTAAAAAAAAAAAGCTGATGGTAAGTTTATTGACTACGTTGCTACTGTCCCATACTTTATCATAGCCCCTCCTACGTTATCTTACACCAGAGCTGGGCGGACAGAACAGACTAGCGCGTGTAGTATTTGACTTGTTTACTAGGTTTACGAGCCATTCATGCAACGTCTCCACCTCGTCATGTCCCCACCTTGCTCTTCCTGATTGTCACTTTGTTTCACCGGCGCGGTGCTTTTAACATCAACAATATGCCTCCACAACTCCACCACTGCAATTAGGCCATAAGGTGAAGCCGTTTTTCGTTTAATCCCGTTCCCATATATGGGGCACTAAATCATTTTTACTTCATTAAAAAGATCTATTGGTTTTGAGCGAGAAAATAAAAGTTCTCCATGTGTCATCCTGCATCTTTTTTTTTTATTAGTGTTTAAAGTCGGCAATAGTTCTTTCCTTGCGTAATCATATTTTGATCATGAGTGATGAGGCTTCGCGGACCAATCGTCACATGCTTCCCGCTAGACCAATCAGGTGGCCGCATTTTGGAACGACATTTAAACCAGAATCCAAGATGTCTTCGCCCTTGTTATCAACATCGAGTAGCGAAGAAGCGGAAGTTACGGCCAGACCTCCTTCAAAAGTGCGTAAAAGGGATGATAAACAATGCTACATGCATCTCACGTCCATAAAGAAAGAAGAGGCAAAGGATTTTACACGCACACGGTGGGATACATTCAGAAACAGCGTCAAACGGTGGCTTGGCTTGCAGGGTGAGAATCAGAGAATAGCAGAAACATACAAACATTGTATAGAAATCGAGTGGAGTTTCACTCCACTTGCTACAGGCGTTTCATAGACAAAAAGCGCTTGGATGCAGCCGAGAAACGGGTCACACAGCGTTCTGAAGCTCAAGATGCGCACGGAGGCAAGTCTGTGCGATCGGGAAGTACCTCAACAAGTGAATGTCCAAGAAAGAAACTTGGGTCCAGGACGAGCCTGCCAGTAGCTTGTGCTGGTCCTGTGCTTCCTGCCTTGTGCATAATTTGTAATAAAACAGACAAGTACATTACTGTGGCAGGCGAACTCCAGAAGGACCATCTGTCACAGGCAGAAACGTTGTCAGGAGGTAGATAAAATAAATAAATTACACACACACACACAGTCGCCACTATTGAAACAAAATGACCATTGTGTTGTATTAATTACATTAATAACATGTGTGGAAGGCTAAGATGGAAAATAATTTGTACAAACGATAACTAGGCTAAACAGTGTATGGATCCTTCTGGACCAAGTAATTATGACAATAATATTTTGATTTATAAATTGATTTACATATGTACTATATGCATGGCACTTACAGCATAATAAAGAGGGAGCACTGTTTTGCCCATTAGGGTAATAAAATAGCCCTCCCCCAGGGATATGTTAATGTGTATCCTATTAATGGGCAGGCCACTCTGTAACATTACCATTTTTACATTTTTGGGTAGGTAGGCAAAAAAAAAAACCCTAAAATGAAATTAACATGGAATAAAGAAGTATTTATTTCTTTAATAATAAAAAAAGACTCGGGTAGGCAGTATTTGATTGGGTAATTTGGGTCGGTAGGGTTACGGCCAGATTTTTTTGAACACTCAAGATTGTTTTACTGTTAACCGTTTTTACTTCATGGTTTTTATTTACAAATTCATTTAATTATCCTTTTTTTTATTTAAAGGCCAGTTGTTGAAAGCGGCCGAGATGAAGGAAGACACTCTAGCATTCTTTTGCATATTGTAGACAAAGACTGTGTGTCCCTGGAGGTGCGATACCACTGTTACAGACAGTACACCAGAGGTGCGTTCAAATTCAGCGAACAAGACGAATGTTTGCAAACTATTTCAAACTTTTTTCCGTTAGCTTTGTGTTCGCAGCAAACGTTTGCAAACATAAGCGAACGGTCTGAAAAGGTAGTTTGCGGCGAACAAAAATGGACGCTGGACTGAGGGAAATGTGTTCCCATGGAGATTTCAATTGAAGATACCGGCAATGCAAACAATTTGGAACGTTCTTAAAAAGCCGTTCAAATTTAACCGTTCAAAGAAAACATGTTTGCCACGCACGTTCAGCTCTGTTCGCTAAATTTGAACGCACCTCAGGTTCTTGACAAAGTCTACTGCAACAGTTACTGGGACCTCAGAAGAAGAACAGGGAGTTACTGTGTCGCTGCGTGACTGTAACAGAGGGTTTACAAACTCTCAGTGCTGTTGAGGATCTGACATGTGATCATGAGGAATGTGACACCAGGGTGTTTTTACATGCACAACATGCTGCACAGGAATATCAAACTGTAGTCATCTAGAGCCCTGATACTGATGTGGCAGTGATTGCTGTAAGTCTGCAGACATGTAGGTTGTATTTTTTCACGGGAGTTGGCAACAGAAGGAGGATCATTAGGTGTCATCAGCTCTTGGCACCAGTGTGTGTTCGGCACTTATTGGGATCCATACCTTCTCAGGTTGTGACTCTACAAGCGCCTTTGATGGCAAAGGGCAAAAGAAAGACATTTTCTGTTGCTTGCGAGAAAGAGGAATACCTGACTGCATTTACAAATCTGGGTAGCAGTTTTAACCTGGACCAGTCTACCTTTGAACTACTTTGCAAATATGTGTGTCACCTGTATGGCCGAAAATGTGAACGATGCAAGATACAAAGCATTCTGCATGGCATTGTCAGCTTTGCCAGAACTATCCATGCCCCTGACAAGTGACGCCCTGTACCAACACTGCAAAAGGGCAAACTACCAAGCAGCAATAATGAGACATTCTCATTATTCTCATCATCTCATTGGGGTGGTGGTTGGGTGGTTTCTGATCTACTGCTTGAGTCTCCAAATCTGCCATGTGGGACCGGATCGAAACCCCCCCACGGAAGCACTGGATTCGGGTGCACATCGCAGAAGGCAGGAGTGGAACCACAGCGGAACAGGAAAGTTGTTGGAGGAGGAAGAGGGATATGGAGAAATTCTTCGTGCTGATAGGTACATTTTGGACTGAGACTGCAGAAGATTGAACCTTCTTAGTATTGAAAAAGGCTAACCTATTTATATGTGAGGCAGTCAATACATTTACTTTTTTTTCCACAATCGAACCCACAACCTCAGCATTGTTAGTGCCATGCTCTACCAGCTGAGCTACAGGAGCTACATTGTAATGAATGTAAGGATGAGACATGCTGTGACATTAACACATAATTGCACCATATTTTGGGCTGATGTTGAGCTGTAATGCATCTAATGTAGAATTGTCAATTTTTGGCATTATTCAAAATTAAGGGGGGTGGGGTAGCATTTTGATTAATTTCAGCCATCTTGGGCCAAAGTGTGCTTTTTTTTCTTGCTCTGATTACACAATGGCTACTGAAAATTTTGATGTATAAAACATCAATGTTTTGCAAAATGCACCATGTGTATGTTTAATTTTGCTTGGTGCCAATCACTGAAGTTGAAGCGTATTTTCTACAAATTTGTCTAAATTCACACGTGAGTATACTAATGCACCAATACTTGTCTCAGATGTTTAGGTACATGTATAAATGTCAGTTTGAGAGATATTTTATGTTACTAAAATGAATATAATTGAAGTTACAAGCAAAAGCAGCAGCATAAGATTTTCGTTTTTTTAAAATTCACATTTATATACATTTATGGATCGTGAAAAAAAACTGCAGGATATTTTGCGGAGAACTTTTAACACTAAGTCCATAAGGGTGTTGTCTATGCAAACACGCATTTAGAAAGTAGTGCCCAAGTGCGGGAACGAAAATCACTTTCTAGCCACTTTTTCTTAGTTCACCGTATGGCCTAAATGACAAAAAAAGTAAAGTTTGAAGGTACAGGCAAAATTGAAGCTTGAGAAACCTAAGCATGGTAGGACAAATACTCAAATGGTAGTAGGCTAATAGGATAGTGCACACTGGCCTTGTAATTACTGTAGTAGTAGTAGTACTAGATGTTTTGCTGGTTTAGATAACGTTATGTTCTGCTAATATTAGTTTGGGTTGAACTCACATTGATTTTGCTAACTGAGCTTGCCAGAGATGTCATCTGTTTGACGCTTTGCACGTTGTTAAACCCGACTCTAGCCTACTCACAGCGGTGTCTTCCAGAAATATCAACGTTACGTACAAACTAGGCTAAGACTTAAAGGTTGTATCAGCGATTTTGTGTGGAAACATAAATGATCACATTCATCTGATTTTCCCTCACGATCCGCTAGCTGCCCGCCCCATAAGCAGGCCGTCAAAAAACCGCGTCTCTGTAGGCAGCCTATGCTCCGAGATCGTACACAAAAACAAATGGTACTACCAACCACTCAAAACCAAAATAAACAGTATTCCAACCAATCACAATGATCTGCACAAACGCTAATACTCTTATCTCGCTGAAATCTTGACGGATTTACAAACGGTTTGGTTTCTTACAAACGTTATTAACGTGGTTATAATTCTGGATGCTTGAACACTATTTTTTAAAACATAACATAATTATTCATAAGTATGTTTGTTTGGGATTTCGCTTCAGAAGTGACGTCACCCAAAATCGCTGATACAACCTTTAACTTCAGGGTGGGACTGACATCCTGATAGGCTGACTAATGTACTGTCTCGTAGTTTTATTGGTTCACCTTAGTAGGCTGAGGTTGAAATATTTGAATGAACCTAGTTGATGCATTTTCTTTTTGGAATGTTTTATTTTAGAATCACTATTTGTCGTTATGGAGGCTACTTGTAACCTGGGTTACACTTACATGTGTTTGTCATTAACTATGTTGAGCTAGTAGCTTTAATAGCCATGCATAATGTTGAATGAAGTGTCTATCATATTTAGCCTAGTGGCCGAGCTATAGGCTATTAAATACAATGGATGCAAATGCAGCCCATGTATTTTGAAACTGATATACTACGTACTTATGCTACTTATCACGTGTGGTATTTTTGAGAAGCATGCAATACTGAGCATTTTGACAAAATTAAGTTTCTATTGCATTCAGTGGTTGCCTATAGCACTTTTTGTCAAGCCGTTTATCAAACAATTATCACGATTTAATTTCCACAATTAAAGTAATTGGCACCAATTAAGCAGATGATGATTGACAGCGATGTTTGATAGACACCCGCGTGTTAAATTCAGTCATGCAGACATGCGGCAATATTTTGAAATTTTGCTTGAAGCAGTGGGGAATAGTCACATTATGAATGACAGCACGCAGTTATTTAATATTTAACTTGCACAGAAATCGTTAAATAAATAGTAGGCTACCTATTAATAAGAATTAAATGGTTTGCAGCAGAGGTATAGCCTACGCCTATTTATTTTTTTAAATGACATAAAAGTGGTGAATGTCATGTACAATGTTGAGATGAAAAAAATCAAGGTTCTAAACTCCGTGATTAAATTTGAACAAGGTCAGTTTAAGTTTTTTCTGCCATTGATTGACCATGCTTGGTGAAAACTTGTCCGTTTGAAGACACGCATCTTTCTGCATCGACAGAGTTGGTTAGACAAGTAGACTAGCGTAGCCTATCGTGATGCCTTTCGTGTGAGGTTTGGAAATTATTTCCTCATCTGTAGCCATCTCCGAATTCGCGCAGTGACATTGCAATGCCGTTTTCTTGTTCTAGCCTGATAATGAATTCTGGGTGTTCGTCAGGGAACTTCCACCGTTTTTAGTGCTTTCCTGATTTTTCGGCAGTTTACCTGAACGTAGCCTATTCTACAGTGTTCTTTGTATAGGCTGCCTTATACATTCGAAACATATTGCCAATTGCTGGGAGAAACAAAGTGTGACAGGCTACAGATTCTAGATTCTTCTCAGTTGTTACAATCAGATGTTTGACGGTGCTACAGTCGCGCATGTTATTTCAGTCGTCTGCTGCGCATGGAATCTATATTAATTTAATAGAAATTAACGGTTGTTTAAAACATTCCGAGATGTGAGGCTTTTTTCAGTTTTCCATGATTTTAAACATTACTGTGCATTTAGCATTTTTTTTTAGCATTTATTTTACATATATTATCCAGTTATACAGCTGGATATATACTGAAGTGAAGCAATTCAGGTTAAGTACCTTGTCCTCGTATGTATTTTTTTCCGTGTAATTAAAATTATAAAGTAGGCTACTATTTTCTTCAATGTTGTTAGCAAGCTACCAGAAAAGACTACCAAAATGTCGGCAGGTCGGCCCATAGTACTAGGAACGTTTGCTTCTGAGGAAATTTTGACCAATGAGTGGTTTCTGTACGAGGACTGGTTATTGTTTCTATTGACAGAATCCACTTTTTTTCGCGGTCGTATACGTGCTAGAAGTGTCATTTTGAGACCTTTTTAGCTGCCTCATAGATGTGAAAGGAAAGGAGAGCGAAAAATACCCTATTCTGGATTATCACCCCCGGGGAGCACAGAGCAACTAATGAACATATTTCGCCATTATTTGGGCTCATCATGGCCAGGTAACTACACAACCCAAAGTTCTACCAAAGTCCAGTTGTGCTTTAAGATGCTTTTGTTAATATACTGGTGCAGAAATATCTGTGAATAAGGGTACTGAAATTGCCTTTGAATTGGGGCTACTTTGGAAGAGTGTAATTGTGACAGTAACGCATTTCTAAGTTCCAAAACTGAGAGACACTGAATGTGTTTTTGTGATATTATTGAGCTGTGAATTGAAACAACTTAATTTTGTCTTTTAGTTTTCACGGTGTTCAACGATATGTTCCATGATGCTTTGGTGGAAGAATAAATGCACATGAACATCAGTATGACGCGTGGACTCGTTAATGACCAGACGCGTAGTTACAGTGAAAATGTGGCCTAAACTCCATAAACAATTCCTGCAGTGGACTACAGTCTTCAGCGTGCAGCTCTGCTTCAATTCCTGCAGTGAACTCCAGGTTTCAGCGTGCAGCTCTGCTATCTTGAGGTCAGACTATGCAATCTTAAAATGCTTCCTCAGGCAATCGATGGATAGTCCCACGACAAATTAAAAATAAATAAATTGGGTGAAAGTAAAGGTATCATCCTAAAAGGTTAAAGGATCATCACACAGATTTAGGCAAAGTGTTATGCTGTCACATATTGCAATGCCTGTGCTTGTAATCTCATTTCTTACTTAGTGTTTAGCCTAACCCTTAAAAGCCAAAAAAAAAAAAGAAGTCAATTCATAACTCGCCAACTAAGGGTGATGAGCTAGTTAAACAGACTGATTCCCTGCAACAAGAGTTATTAGAGGAATTAGACACTGGGCACAAGCTTAGCGAGCATAATTCAGCTGCAGCAAAAGTAGATGAAAGAAGGAAGTCCTCTCATGAGAGACGCTTGACACCAAAGATGCTGGAGTTGAAACACCAACAATCAGCTCAAAGAGAAAGGAAGTTCTACTCAGTATATGAGAAATGGAAAACCCACGTTAGGGATATCCATGTAAGACTAAAGCATGAATGCTCTGACAGTGACTTGTGTGAGATGATGGATGCTGTTGAGAAGCTTGGATTCAGAAGCTAAAGCAGAATATGATCATTTACGAGGCCAATCATCACCCTCTCAGGAAATTCGGAGAAGAATTAATGCATGCTGAGCTGTAAAAGCAGATTTATTAGAACTAATGAGAGTACGCCTAACTGAAGTAGGAGAAGAATTTGATGCTGAGGCCGAAAAGCCAAGGCTATGTTTGCTGCTTGACAGGGAATATGCTAGGCCCGTATATGGATCCACAGCTTCCAGATCTTCCAGATACACTGTACCCCACCACCGCTCCAAACCTTCCTCAGAGATACCAAGTATATCAGCCAAGAGAACTGAGATGGCTGCTCAATTAGCTGCGAAGAAGGCTGAAATTGAAAGGGAAGCCATTATTGATGCACAGCGTCAACAGCTGAAAAGACTTGAAAATCAAAGAGACCTTGAGGTTATAGAAGCTAAGCTTAAAGTGTTCACTGAGGAAGAGTCAAAGGAAAATAGTCATAGATGTAGCCCTGCATGCAGCGACGTGATAGATCCTCGTCCCATTGGCTCCTGCACAGGATGTCAGGAGGCTTCAAAAAATGAAGCATCTTTAGTACAAGCTCTAAATGAATCAATCGTCCTTACTCGACTTCCGGTTCCAGAACCTGCTGTATTCTCCGGTGATTCATTAAAGTTCATACAGTGGAGCACAAGCTTCAAAGCTCTTATAGATCGACACTGTTCAAATCCTGCAAAAGTACATTGGTGGAGAGGCAAAGTCAGTTCTGGAAGGTAGCTTCTACAGAAGAGATGAAGAAGCCTATCAGCAAGCATGGGAGAAGCTGAATACCAGATATAGCCACTCCTTTGTAGTACAGCGTGCATTTAGAGAGAAGCTTAACGGGTGGCCAAGGATTAGTGCCAAGGAGTAAAGCTAAGATAATTCAGCGATTTCCTGCAAGCATGCAACAATGCTATGCCTCGTGTTAAGGGTCTGCAGGGTACTAAATGACTGCGAAGAGAATGAGAAGATGTTAGTCACACTCCCTGATTGGGTAACATCAAGGTGGCATCGCTATGTCACTGAATAACTAGGCTAAGCCAAAGATTAGCCCAGCTTTAGAGAGTTTGCTTCGTTCATCTCAAAGGAGGGACATACTGTATAGCGTGCAATCCAGTCTCGTCATTGTATGACTGAAGCCCTCTAAAGAAAAGCCATTAAGAAAGACTAAGTGTCCAAACGCAGACACCTTTGCCACTAATGTAAAAGCCTCAGACTTACAGTATCATGCACCGTGGCCCAATCCCATGACGTTGATGAAACCAAGTCAAAAGATCCCAACGGCCCCAAGGGAGGGAGAGAACGCAACTGCACATAACTCACGCCCAATCAATATACCACACCAGGGGGTCTATCACCCCAGAAAGCCAGATAAGATCAGGGTAGTTTTCGATTGCTCTGCGAAGTATGAAGGCACTGCTTTGAATGACCATCTACTAACAGGACCTGATCTTACAAATGGGCTGACTAGAGTGCACTGCCGATTCCGTAAACACCCAATTGCTGTAATGTGCGACGTTGAAAAAATGTTCCACAGGTTCCAGGTCAGCAAGGAAGACCGAGATTATTGGGCTCAAACCCTAATAAAAGCTGCTCAGAAAAGCTGGAAAGAGTCATTAGGCAGAGAAAGAGGGACTAAAAAGAGAAGGGATTCTTGTCTAGCAGTCATACAAGAGGCCTTTGGAATGGTATGAAACGTATTGCTGGCTGTGGTCATTCTGGTCTCCAGGTTTTTGGGATAGATCCAAATGCAGCTAATCAGTTGTTTGCGAGGTTTGATGAACATGGTTTTTCTGCAGCACATGAGAGCATCCTCGTGTCTCTGTTTCAGAGTAGCCCTGACAACTGTAGTCCGCTCATTGTTGTCAGAGTTGAGGAAGTCTGCCAGCAGTTGAGGCATTTTAAAGCCAATAAGGCAGCAGGACCTGATGCTGTCCATCCACTCACACTGAACTGTATGGGCTGACCAGTTGTGCTCAGTTAATACAATTTTTTGTATGTTATGTTGCCTAAAATGACAGTCAACCAGTAAATGTGGAAAACATGTCTTGTTCCCATTACCAAAAAACCCCATGCTTATGGACCTAATGATTTTAGGCATAATGAAATCCTTTGAAATGGTTGTTCTATAACCTGAACCGCTCACATACTGAAATGCTTTGAAAGGGTTGTCTTAGAAGGTCTGTTCTTTTCAGGATACCTTGCAGTTTGCATAGAGGAAGAGAGTATAATATAACACGTGCAGTGAGAATCTGCATACCTCTGCACACGCTGGACACCATACGAATGCAATGTTTGGAGTCTGTGTGATATGGCGACACTGACAGAAAGGCAGCGGTGGAAAATGCAAAACTTTTTTTCAGCAGATGTCTGACTTTCACCCTGAGCATTCTTTCACATATTCTACTCAAAGTTTTATACATGTGGCCCCAGGAGTTGGTAGAAAAATGTACGAGGCAGGAGCTGTAAACCAGTGTTTTTTATTCTGTAGAAGGGGAGTTAGTTAATACAACATGTATTTTCAAAGTCCCACAGAGGGGCAGTCCTTCTGAGCATTTATATAATTCATGTCACATCATTCATGTTTACCTCCACCTTTACAAAATCATCACTTGTTCCATTTTATTCTCAAATAAGGGTAATAAGGTTAGATTTATTACTAATGAGAGAGTGCTTGGGCAGAACTCCTTCACCAGTCCAGGCCCGTCCCGTCTAAACTACAGTTTTATACAGTGAATAATATTGATTAGTTATGTTAGTAAAAATGCACACACACAGTATATAGAAAATATCACATTTTAACTCCAACAATCCACCCTTTAAACATATATGAATATAATGAATATAAGTTTACCAATAAAAGGTAAAATTTCAGGTCTCGCTCATTTTACGATGGCTTGACCGGCCTATTGCTTGAGTGTTACTTTATTTCACTACAGACCAAGGACTTATTTATTTTAGGAGAAAGAAGACTGAGCTCACCCCTGTTGTAATTAAGGGTCAACAAGTGGAGAGTGTCCACTGGTCTTACAAATATCTTGGTGTCCACTTTGTACAGTAAACTCCACTGGAAGGAGAACACAATGCCTTCACTGAAGAAGGCCCAGTCCAGATTATTTTTCCTTATGAAGCTTAGATCATTTGACGTGAGTAGGAAACTTGCATGTTTTTTTTTATCAGGGTATTCTAGCAAGTGCACTTTTTAATGGGGGGGGGGGGGGGGGGGGGGGTCTTCACAGCAGATGATAGAAACAGGATCGACAAGCTGGTCATAAATGCAGGTTCTGTTATTAGCCTGACCCCAGATTCACTAGAGGTTACTCTAGAAACAAGAACCAAGGTAAAGCTTCAGAATGATCTCTATTATGAAGGCCATCCTTTACATGGTATTTTTAGTGGTCTTAGAAGTTCATTCAGTCCACAGAGTGATGCACAATTGGCATCTGCTTCAGCCAGGGTATGAGAGGGTTCAGTCGGACAGGGATCCGCGCTTCATTGCTCTTGGGCGACCCCCACTGGTTGCTAAGGGAGCTTGTAAGTCTGCATGCCAAAGCTGCATATGAAAGGTCTGAAAATCAGCTGTTGGAAAGCACGTGTTTCAGAGGAGAACCATGGATGTCCCAGCTCTCCCGAATGGTCAGGGTGGTTCGCACATGGAACATTGCTGTGGTTGCAAACAGTTGGACATTCCAGATTGGGAAGGGAATTGGATATATACAGCCCTGAGTTAGGCAGCAAATTCTCTAAAAAAGAAAGTTCATTCAGTGAGCTTCTGGTGATGCCTAATTGTTCCACTGAGAGACTAAGGACCTCTTTTGTTCCAGCAGCTGTCAAATGTTTTAATGAACACTTGTAAATCTGGTAGGTAGAGTAGGGTCAGTTGATCCTCATTTTAATAATGGTGTTTTTATCATTATATGCTGCATTCTGTTGGTAGGTAGTTTACATTTTATGCACTGACATGATGGACTAACTAATGTTATGCACTCTAATGTTATGCACTCTGTTATGCATTCAAATGCTATGCACCAATTTCCTGCTGATAATCATGTAAGGATTGCTTTTATAATTTCAAATGAGGGCTCAAACCCTCAATATGTGTTCCGAGAATTAAATAAAGAGATTGAGTGATTGATTGTGTGTGTTCTTACATTAATATACTGTGTGTTTGCAATTGTGAAGTGGCTTAAATGAATGTCCCCTATGGGGATTAATAAAGTTATCAATCAATCAAAGTTAACAAACAATACTTTTTAGTTGGATGCATGGTGAGGGGGGTACGGCTGTGAAAACGTTTGTTTGATTTAAATAAGAATAAAGTTAAATTGAATGCTTCTGAATGTGTCTCCCCCTATATGTCTGTGTGGTCTGCTAGCATTACAGTAGCTTTTCACATGGAAAGACATTTTGGTTTCAAATCTACATCTTTCAGTTCCCCGTCACAATATTGAAAAATAGAAGCTCCAAGGTGTGAGGTGTTTGAAATGTAGCTAATGATGGGTTCCCAGTTTTTATTTATTTTTGTTTTGTTTTTAAGTGTTTTGCAGGAGCGTTTCACACTTCTCATTCTCTTATGGATCTTTGGGTCCTTGAACCAAGGCTGGGCCTTCTCTTTGAAGCTTTTGCGATGAGCTACAGAGATATCCTCCATTTTCTTGAACTCTTCAGAAGCCAGGCACTCATGGAGATTTGAGAGGTACGGCTCCTCATACTTCAGTGAGGTGAAGCTGAATATAATGACAAATTCACGATCTGGATCAGCGATAACTTTGTCCAGCTCAGGTCCAGGTGGCACAATTTCAGGACTCCCCAGAGAATTGATGTAGCTTTCCAGCATCCCTATTTCAGACTCTTTCTCATCAAGCCATTTGCTCATCTTGTCGTGAGTGAAAGATGAGTCATCATGGAACTTCAGGATGTCAACCAGCTTCTGTTCCTCCTCTGTCCCCGCTCGGATAGCTGGCAGAACCTTGCTTAGATTCTCCTGGAGGATCACTTTGTAACTCGCCAGTTTTTCTTGGAATTTGAACAGCTTGTCTGTTATATCGGAGACATTAATGACCTCACACCGATTGATGTTGTCGTTGGCTGTCATTTTAGCCTCTTGCAACTGGTCCATTACTGCTTCCACACGAGACACCTGCTCCACGCCGATCTCCTTCACCAGTTGGGCTGCTATGGGGTTCAGGTTCTTCAGAGGATAGAGCCAGACCCTCACAGGCACTGCCTTCTTCTGGTCCTCCCCCAGCAGCTTCGGGAGCTGTTTGTACAACAGCACGGCCTCCTCAAAGTTGGCAGGGTTCTGTTTCAGCGAGTAATCACCGTGGAAGATGCAGCTGAAGCTCTCCACATTCTTCTTCTCCTCATCTGTCAGTTTCAGTTTTCCTGAACTGCTGATTTCAACAGAAGGGATCTTCGTGACCATCACATGCATCTCCCCCTGAATATCTTGCTTGTCCTTCTCATTCAAAGCCATGTGATCGAAGACCATGAAGGCCTCGGCCCCGTACAGTACTGCTGTTACCACGTGGGTGGCAATCTTCTGGTCAAACACTTCGGGGTACGTCACCTTTCCCAGCTGGGCCATAGTCAGCTGCTTATACTCAGTCGTCTGTTTGTATTGCATCGTGACCCTGCACTGTTTCATGGAGGACGTTTTGTCTCTCAGGTAACTGGCCGACCCCCCCACCTCCACCAGCCCTGCCAGGAAGCTGGCTTTCAAGGAGGCGCTCACATCCATCAGCTTGGTCTTCTCACTGAATGAGTCAGATACGAAAAAGGCAAGATGTGTGTGGGGCTTTGGTTCCACATTCATATCTTTTTTGATAGCTGCTTGATCCCACAGTGAGATTCCTAACACAGAAGAAATTTCTGTCATTTATCACTATTATTATCAGCATCATTATTCATGGATGTTTATTATTCATTATTCATGGATAAAACACATGAAATACATATTTAGAGGTTGCTAATTAATAGAAAATATTCAGTGTATATACAAATACTTTTTAATAAACAAACCTGAGATGGTCAGATTGGAGGTATTTGGTGAACTGAGGCAATATGTCCCTGATCTCAGTTGTGTTACAGAAACAATTCAATGAATTAAGATAACTGGATTTAAGCAAATGCATATTGATACTCTGACACATTTGAAAGCATAATCTTGTTAAATTTCCCATTAATTTTTAATGCCTTATATCCTTATATCCATCCTGGTAAAGGTATGATGAAGGATTAAGGTGTTACTGTTTTACTGGTACATTACCTGTGATATAGGAGTGTGTAACATGTACATTACCTGGGATAAATGTGTCTTTGAGACAGTCATACAGCATGCCAAGATGCAGGGGTCGTCCAAGCGCTGCAATTTGAATAGTCTCAGAATCCAATTCTGTGAACAAGAATACAATCTGCTCAGAATTTGTCCTTGTTATACAATACAGGGACACAAACTGCAAGCCTTACATGGCTTGAAGTACAAGTATTGAATACTACTACTAATATTTTGGATGTAATTACAAGCCTTATATTTGTATTTGTAACTTGCCATAACAAACCAGGATCCATAATAAATTATGAACATTTCAGGGCACATGTAGCACATGATGCTATATATACTGTACATTGCCCACCAGAATTATTGGAAATCTCAATATGAGCAAAACGATTAAATTCAGTTTATTGTTAATCTCAACAAAAACATTTTCAATGTAAAAAATGCCAAGTTACTCTCACATACAAAGTACTTTCTATAAAGCATTAAAGCTTAAATTCAAAGAAAATTAAAAGAAAATCTTTGCCTGCCGTTAAAAGTATTGATATCAAAATTACCAAGTTACAACAAACAATATTGGCTATCTCACAATAGCTCACACAAATGAAACATTTTTCCGAAGCAATGCTACCCAATGTTTCCTAAATTATTTCATGTAACTTGGCCCTGTGCTTTTTCATTTTACCAAACAGAATGTGGTTATTCAAACTTTATCTGTCACATTAAAGTGTCAACTGGAAATCATTTATAGTGGAAATAATCTGCAATTCAGCTGACGTATGCAGGAGTTTTGAAAATGACTACACTATATTTGAGCAGTTGGCTGTTGCAAGATGAAAAAACACAGACAGTGACTTATAGACAGTGCTTTGTATGCATGAGTAACTTGCCATTTTTGTACATTGAAGAAATTTTTTGTTGAGATTATTTTCTCAGTACTATAAAAACATTAGGTTTCATAGAAAGCTTCGTTAAAATTGTTCACCCTTGCACGGCTAGAAAATCTGATGTATACACACTGATACGCCTTTTGAATGCAAGGTACCCTTTCCTGATTGCCTGGTATACTGTGGCATATTTTTCACATTGATAGAGGACATGCTAAGATATTCTGGGACAAATGTTGGGGTCAGTTAATTCACCACTCTAGTGCCACCAACTAGAGGTGTTCACGGGTCCACCCTAACCCGAATACCCAAAACCCGAGAGGACAAGGGTCCAGAATTATGACTTGTCTCACGGGTACGGGTCGGAACTGATATAATAGCCGCGGGTCTCGGGTAAGCACATGTGAAACTGATTTGCCCGTATGGACCCGTGAGGATGCGATCACCTTTTCTTTCCATATTAAATTCTGTAATATTATATTCTGTAATAATATTCCATATTATATTATGTAATACTGTAATAATCAAAAAAAAAAAAAAACATATCGTCTGCTCTCGCATCTTTGATGACATGTAACAAGCGCTGAGCACTGTGCATGCTTATTGTCTTTCATACTGTTTCTTATAGGCTACTGAAGGAGGCCGTTCTCAACAGATCCCACCAGGCCAGAGAGTTTATTTTCTTAGTTTATTTGTTTATTTTTATTCGAACTTTGGAAAAAGATTTTTTCGTATAGGCTGCTATAAATAAAGGCTCATGGTTTTAGTTTCATCTTCTTTGTTTTTAGCCTATGATTTTCGATTTCAGGCTATTTTGTAGGTAGCTACAATTTGCCGTGTATAGGATAATTTACGATCTGTAGACCATTTTTTCATTATTATTATCATCATATTACTATAATTATTTCCCATTTATTTATTTATCCAAAACCTTGCAAGTGTTATGTTGCATGTTAATTGTTGGCTAGCTAAAGTTGTAGGCTACTTTCTTATTGCTTTTTGTCAGAGCCGGCCCGCCCTATAAGCCAACTAAGCGGCTGCTTAGGGCCCCGTGGCCACCAGGGGGCCCCCAAACTTATGCATCGTTTGTGAATTGACTGATCGTCTGACCTGGCAACCCTCGTATCTTCAATTCTATTTTCCTTAGTTACTTTTGAAATAGCTTTCGCTTCGGAAAGCAAGTTTCCTCGCAAAACCGGGCCATTGCGAGGACCCTATAGACTATTTCAAAGTCCAAAATCAGCAGAAATCCTAGCAGGGAAATATAGGCCTAGTGATGTAATGAATTGGTACTTGTTGTTGCTTTTGTAATGCTAGCTACTGACAGTCTATGATAGGGTGACAAGCGAGGATGTTGCCCCCTGTCCACTCAACCCCCTGTCTACTATGTGCCCTCTCCCCTCACTTTGCAGGCAGTGTGCGAAATAAATCCTAAAAAACTCTTTCCAAACTAGTGAGGAAGTAGTTCGTAATATTTTCTTAATATTTTTATTTCTATTTAGAATATCAATCAATTTACATATGACAATGGTTGCAAAGTGTAGATTATGAATGAAGATAGAATTAAGAAAAATAAAAAGAGAGTAGTTCGCAATATGTCCTGCACTTGTACTACAAGTTGTAGTTTTTACTTTCGGTTTACTTCCTAAAGTTTTCGGATGAGTGTGCCCCTGAATCCCCTCAACAAAACCCCATAAATAAGGGTTTCATCCTGGGATTTTAAGTGCCCCCATTTGTGAGAAAAAGTCAGCTACTCAAAAAGCTTTGTGCTCAAATATGTGCCCTCAAAGGGGTGAAGCGATCGTATTTGACAAATTCTTACAGTTTTCTTTAAATTTAGATGGTTTCTCTGTCTCCACCAACTCAGTTGTCAAAAACCTTGGTGTAACTATAGTTACGTCTAGGGGTGTAACGGTTCTGAAACTGAGACCGAAACCGTGATACAAACGTCCACGATCTTGTGTCGCGGTTCTGGAAGACGGAACAGAGGATCCATCTGGACACTGACTCTAACAACTATCCCAGAAGAGCTGCATGTCCGGCTAGGGAAACCGTCAATATGCCCAGTGAGTGACCCATCATCAGTGTTACCCTTAAACCGAATACGAGACCAATACAGTGATTGGGTCTCACAGAGATGCACACCCTGGTTGGTATATAAGCGAACCACGTACCTTGGATGCACAGAAAAAGGGAAAACAGTTTATTATGACATCATATGACAGTTGGAAATAACCAAGAATAGTTATTTTTGAACGACTTTTTATGCTGAGTCGTTTGAGTCATCTCACCAGTTCAAGTGAAATCGTGCTTACCTTGAACTCCTTCTTTGGCTCCGACTCCTGCTTTGGCTCCGACTACTGCTTTGGCTCCGACTCCTGCTGATTCATGCTGCTGGTTAATGCGCGGCGCATACTTTCTGATTGCTCAACATAGGTTGAGCAGGGATTGATGCACCCAACAAAATAAGTCACATGAATATCTATAAGAATACATTTAAATTTGATCTAACAATATTGCACGCACTTTTGTGAATTAGATAATCGTCCCAACTTATTCCAAAGTCATTATGACTATTATTAACGGTGAAAAGATAGGCCTACATAGCTACAGTACTACCCAACTCTGACCAGCACGAGTGAGAGTAAACAGTAAACATTGACAATCTTAGCACTTGGTATCATTCAGACGATTTAGGTCTGAATAAAATATGAAGGCTAGTTTACGAACTTCATGTGCTCCCAGCTAGACTCTGCTGCCCGAAACAGCTTCTAATTCCAGGTCACGCCGCTAGAAGAAAAAGATGCGCTTTCCAGTAGTTCGAAATAATCAATTAACGAATGGTACTGTATTACCAGGAAGTACCAAAAACCTGCAACTCCGACTCATCAAACCGAATGGGAGCCAAACTACCCATTAGGGCTGCACGATGTATCGTTTTTTAAAATTTTTTTATTTTATCATCATCGCAATATGAATTCCCACAATAAGCACATCGCAAAGGGCTGCGATATCAGAATTATTAATATTGGTACACTACAAGCCATGTCAACCCCCCTCTGCAATGCAAGCTTTATTTCATCCGCAATGTAATCAGCAAAGCCTAATTTGTAAGTGTCTTCTTGCGACAAGAATGGCATTTTCGATTAAAAAAAGTTAGCGCAACGCTTTTCCCCTCAATGTTGCACACCTCTAGAATTTTGTTATGTGGCAGACAGTTATAGCCTACTTTGTCTACTTCATTATTTTGGTTTTGACTGGCGTTGATAAATATGGATGGGATAAAAAAAAACTATTGGAATAAATAGGAAGGTAGCCTAGGCCTATCGTATGTGTGATGTAGGGACGGATGTAGGGAAGTCATTCAACTGGTTGTCTGATAAAATAGTTGAAATGCCGTCTTAATCCAGCATTTCATGTTAGAACGTATTATACCCGTTTTTCCTCACTTGGTTTATGGGACAGATGGACTCACTTCTTTTTTCCGTTCACGTCATTTTTTGACAAAAGTAGATTTTAAATGTATTCCTACACTACAATCTCAATAATTTAACACACACCACCATGTTACCACAAATGTAAATAAATAGTCGGGAGTTACTAGAGACAACAGTTAGGCTACTCCGTCTTCGCCGAACATAGCCTACTGCTTGGCTAAGGATATGGTGCCAGTTTATACTGTTGGCAAAGAAGGCGATCAAGCCTATTAAAGAAGTTATTAAATGGTAGACTACCAGCCAGGCAGATCCCCTCAAGAACGTGGAATGTGGAAGCGGAATTCTTTGGTAGACTACTACGACGGATGGACGGATCTTCCATTACCCTACGTTAGTTTGTTTGAGGAGAGTGGACTGATGATGCTCTTTAAAAACAATAAAAATAAAAATAGCCAAATGAAGATTGCACTGATACCTGTGGTTGTTCAATAGGCTTATGTTATTTTAAAATAACATAATTTAATTTTATAGGCTTTTGATTTTTAGGGTATTAGTGGCACGTCGAAATGGTACCTACACTTAAATATTTGTCTTATCCAAAATGTTCATCGCGCATTTTGCCCATGTACGTTACAAGGGAACAACAAAAGACAGACTCACTGGGGTGGACTTTTTTTATGGTAAATTAATATACTTTGAACAATTTAGTAAGTCTTTACCAAATAATGTGAACGGAATTATTTGAATTGGGAGTCATTGATAACTGAATGTTGTTGATCTGGCTTGTCTACGTGACAATGTTTGTTGGGCGAGTCTAACGACATTAACTGTTCCAAGCACTAACGTTAGTTAGCCACTTGAACGGAGGAAAATAATAGCTAATTAATTCGCTTTCCAAAAACATCAAACAGAGTGAAAGACCAGTCTAACTCTATGGTCTTTCAAGCGTTACCTGAGGTAGTTTAACGTTAGCTCACTGTTACCCGACAGTCCTGTACAAGAGGTTTTCTGTGGACAGCGGCTACAATCTGTCAAACTCCGCCAGTCAGCTGTGAGTATCCTGAGGTAATTATTAGCCTAACGTAACGTTACATGCCGGCGCTCGTCACATTTCGGCTTGCAAAGAAGGAGACGCTAATCCACAGACAAATAAATATTTAAAAAAAGAGGATACAGGCAGCAACTCTCTTGTAGAATATTTATTGAACGACAAGACTAACGCGTTTCGGAGAAAACGTTAAACTCCTTCGTCAGAGCGTGATACTGAATGTGACTGGTATTTTAGTCTTGGTGTATAGGTCATGAATATTTGTACAAGATGTGTTTTATTAAAATTATTAAATGCCCATTTCTTGTGAGCTCTTTTTGTATTGTGTGGTTTGTATGGGTTTCACATTACTATAATAATTTGCATTATTATTATATTAATAATAATAAATATACATATTTTATATGATAAAATGTGATTGCAATGTGTGGAGTAACCCAATGTCTGGGTAACATTTAACCCAGAAATGTAGTTATTTTCATTCAATGCATGGGTCAAATGATCAACCCAGTATTCTGGGTTAAAATAGTCAAACCCAGCAGTTGGGTAAAATCAACCCAACGTGTGTTCTGTCCCACAGTGACCCAGCCGTGTGGTCAAAATTGGGTTGTTTTTTAACTCAGCATTTATTTTTGAGTGTATCGTGCAGTCCATCTACTGCCCATCACTAAAGTGCAAGTGCTCTTTATCAAGTAAATAACATAGGCCCTCTTACCTCGTTTCATTGTGTCTGTACTGGGAGCTGTTCACTGTCACTAATGTCACACAGACTCTGCAATACTCTCCTCTTTATATTGGACTGTTTCTCTGTCACACCTTCTAGAGTTATGCAGGAACAAGTAAAAAAGTATTTCATGTCTCTCTCTCTGCCATGGCTTTGCCAACATGAATTACTGCTCAAGATTGAAATCTTCCACAGAATTTCCACAGAATTCTGCTGGTTAAAATGTGAGAGAATGTACCCTTTTGTAAATCATTGTACACTCTCAGAAAAAAAGTTACCAAAAGTACCTAAAAATGTACAAACGCTCATCACTGATGTGGTACCCTATAGGTACATACAATTTTGTAACCCTTTCTGTAAAGATTCTTACCTGGCCCATTATAGACCCATTTCAACCCTCCCATTTTATCAAAGATCCTTGAAAATTGCGGTTAATTTTTTAAATGAACAAAATATTATCTTTTTTACTTAACGAGCTGGCTACCGAACTCACTTTCCGTGCAGCTGTACGTTAATGTTACTATCCAACATTTGTGCGCTGCTGGCGATGTAGTTGTCTAATTTTCTTTTAGGTGTCACAGAAGGTTTCTGTCCATAGAGGTATAGGCTACTACGAAGCATGATTATAATTTATGTTCTGTATTTTAAAGTTATATTTTATATAACTATATTTACTTGACAGGCTGGAACCAACATGACGGAGTAGGCTACCTTTGCCAATCTCGAACCCACGTTCACTGAAGGCAAAAGCTCTGCAGAACACAACAGGGCAGGGCAGTTGATGTCCGTTTTAAATTGTTTTATGTTTTTGACATCAACTAGCCAGCCTAGCAATCTTCCCTTGTATGGGAGTTTCACCTTGAAATGGTGTGCGTCTGTGTGCATGTCTGACAACTTAAAAGGGGCATAGATTGCCTATATACAGGGGTGTAAAAAGTATCCAGAAACTACACTCTAAAAACGGTTGGGTTATTTAGATAACCCAAATACTGGGTTATGCATGCTGGGTTACTGTATTGGGTTGTTTTCTAATTTTTGTGGTTTAGGGTAACCCAACCCTTGAGTAAACTGGTGACCCAGCAGCTGGGTTATTTTTGTTTACCCAGCACTTGGGTTGTTTTAACGATTTTGCCTTTGCCTGCCTTGCACGGAGCCGCCATTGCTCCAGTGGCTATGCTCTACATCGCCATCAATAACATTTAACACAGACAACTATTATAACACAATTAGAATGAAAAACTTAATTTTTATGGCCCATGCAGGCTATATGATCATTTTATAACGTTGGAACCATCAAAAATAATTAGTAAGGCCTGAGTCAATGGTTTAGTTGAAATTGTTTAACTCTTTGACTGGTAAAAAAAAATTCTTACAGATTTTAAAGACTTGGATTTCCACAAATATCCTTTTTTCACATGACAGTATTTATGGTTACTAACATGTTTCATTGAAAATTTTTTGCGTTTTCAAATCTTACCTGCAAAGGTTTTTCAAATACTGTACACATTCGACCCAAGGATTGTTTTCCACTTTTGTTTGGTGTAACTTGTGGTCTTTATTTCATAAACTACAATGAATTTCCCATCAGGAAAAAAAAACAGCAATGTGCTCAGGTCATATGGGGAGACTAGTGTTACCCATGTGACAGCACACAAACTACTCCTTGCTAATGGATCCTGCGCAGATAAGGGATAATAGTCACATGTCAAAAGCACAGGAGATAGTCGTGTGATCTTTATCTAAAGTCTGCATTCCGCTGATGCTTTTGGTCACTCTTCCACCTGCACTACATTCCAAGAGACAGAAGAGCAGATCTGGAGGTTGATCTCTCACAGGACAGGTGGACACACAGGTTAGACATCCATCTTGGCTCTGTTATGTTACTAAACCTTGACTCCACCCTTCCTGGTTATCTACCTGACAGGTGGGTAAACTATTTCCTCCAATCATGAGTCAGGCTAGGAGTTTTGAGCATGTGGTCTGTCAAGCCGAATTACAAAAGGATCCTCACCTGGATAACTTCACAGTTAACTACTAACCCGAAATAAGGGTCTTTCTGTATGTATTTAAGGTGACATTGTAAAATATAATTCAACAATAACCACACCCAGTGTACTCTTGGTAACCCTTGATTTGGAGCTCTCCACAGCTGCATTCAGAAATGTAAGAGGTTTTCCTCTTTAAATGTATGCTTTTTTTTTTTTTTTTTCCGTCCCACCCCCTCTTCGGAGGTCAACTTTATTTTTATAGAATTATGTACAAAAAAGGTTTTGTGCTGGAGTCTCTCTGAGGGAGGGAAAACTAAGTTAAATAAACAGTAAAGTTAAGCAAACAAAGTGTCATAAAACAAGACAAGACAACAAAGACAAAAGGGGGATAAGGGGAGATGTAATAATGTAGAAATAAAATAATAATAATGAAATGTTTTTATTTTGCATAAAGGATGGAAAGATTAAAGGGATCTAGTAAAGGGGGGCATGTTTAGTGTGGATAGTGTACAGGCAAAAAGGTGATGAGTGAAATCAGTAATATAATTAGGGATTTAAGATACAGATGAATGGACTCCAGATTGTGTTAAAATCAGCGCTTTGTTTTTTGATAGCGGCAGATAATTTTTCCAATGATATGTATTCGATTAGTAGGTTTTTCCAAAGTGTAATATTGATTTTTTTCCCTTGATTTCCAGTTCATGAGGATGGTTTTCTTGGCGATGATTAGGGCTACGGAAAGAATTCTACTGTATGTGTTCTTTATGTTGATGTTGGATATGTCTCCTAGTAAGCAGCGTGGAGGGGATAGTGGGATGTGGCAGCCCAAAAGAAGAGAGAGGTTGTCAGTGATGTCCCGCCAGAATTGTTTAATTGGTGTGCAGTCCCATGTGGCGTGCATATAGCTGTCTGTGGTGTTTTGTGTGCAGTGCGGACAAGTTAAATGTATGCTTTCTAATGTTTAATTCGTTTTGACTCAATCGAGTGCCGTCTTAAATTAATGGTATTCTTTAATGTGATGAGGAGAAAACGCAATGCTAACATGCAACTCAGAGAAAACGTTGGGATTTTTTGCCAGTTAATTATTCTGAATTATTGCCACCAGTATTAAACAATCTCATGTTAGTTATCTCTTTGTCACTGTCATTTGTTAATCATTAGCCTATAGGCTACATAATTGTTCTTGATTATTCAGGGAATTAGTTTGATTGACATAAGCAAGCTGTAGCTCCCTCCAGTAATAGACGCGAGGCTCGAGGTCTTGATTAGAAAACAGGGCTTTATTCCACTGGTGATGGTTCAACCCGTGAGAACTGGGGTTGTAAACACAAGAAAGGGAAAATAAAAGAGACAATAATTGAATGTATGCAGTACGTCGTAGTTCACAGCAACTATACAATCGGTAGCTAGCTAGCATTTGGGCTAACACATTACAAACGTAGGTAGCTAACAGAAATGAATGACAATTCAAACACATACCTCGTAGACTGCTTACTCCTAAGAGGGGCTAAATGAATCTTGCTGCTGTAGCTTAATCTTTGTCTTCTTGATTGCAAACTCATACACTTAATAGAAGTCAACCTTCATTTCACTCTTCTGCCTTTCTTTGCTTGCCTTTTGCGCTCTGCTTGCAAGGTGTCCTTTTGTAACTAATTACGTGCGGAACACTACCGCACGTAATAGCACGTGAGATAGTTCCGCATCTAGGACTATATATTATTATAGGTACTAGGAACCAAAAAATAGCAAGGTGCCAACTAAAACTGAACTGACAATATGAGGCAGTTACACAAGCAAAATAAATGGAAACAGGTTGAGAATATGTTCGGTTTAACCTCTTCCTACTGAGGGCAAAATAGGCCAATTTTTGCCTGTTTTCACTAGTGACAAACAAAGGTGGTTATCTCAAAAACTATAAATGGTACAAATATGGTTCATGGCTTTTATTAAAGCAGACACCTGCAGTATTACAACTAAGCAGTGAGAACTCATAGAAATCCGTGAGAACTCATAGAAATTGATACTTAACTACAACAATTTATGTACAGAAAATATAAAAAAACTAAAAAACGGGTACCTACATTCAAGTTTAAGAATTTTTACCTGATGAGCTACAAATGCTATGGAGGAAATGACTCCTCTATCTGATTCATCTATATGCTGCCTACCTCTGGTAACAATCTGGTGTCAATATCTCAAACCATTCAAATTTTACAGGGTTTTTTTCAGGTGAACCTTTTTCGTTATCCAAATGGTGCCAAATGGTGCCAAATGTGCCAAAAATGGCAATGTTCCAGAAAGGTCTCAATATGATTTATTTTTTAGGTTTTTACAATAAAATGAGATAATTTGTCAATATTGGCAATAAAAGTTCATTTTTAGACGTGTTCTTGGTGCTCTTCATATTACACAACTAACTACCCAAGGTTACAAAAAGCTGTCAAAACCCATGTAGCAGCACAGTGAATCTTGTGTATATCACCAGAGCCCCATTAGCCAGAAATGAGTCTAGGAATGTGCAAACAGGTTTTCAAATGAATAATGGGAATAGTATGAAACTTCCCTACACATTACTGCTTGCCAGTCCTGTCCTTTATTCTGTTGCCACCTCCTATGACAGGGACGTTGGGGTTGGGTTTTAGGAGGCAAAACTTTATACATGACAAACATATATCAACTATATACAAGTGCACTAAGGTGTACTACTAAAAGTGCAGTGGATAAAAAAATCAAAAGTCCACCAGTTTCCTAGATAAAAAATAAAAACACCCCTGCTGTAACAAATAAAAAGATCCTTGCCCTCTAATTGCTGAAGTTACCGTATTTACACAAAGAAAGTACAAAATGGCAGGGTCCAAAAAGCTAAAAAAAATGAACTAAAAACAAAAAAAGGCAAAGGATCAAAACATGGGGGTGGACGGTGAGGAGAGATTATTTAACCATTCATACAGAACTAGAAGCCATTTAGACTACACATTCCCTCAGGAGAGCAATCTGCATCATTACAAACCCCACTAACCCTGTCCATGGAATTGTCCACCATGTTGATATACCCATTAGTCCCCCTTATACAACAACAATCAACAATAATAATAATAATAAACAAGTACTCCCTCATGTTATCATGTTCTCTCCCTCATACCATGCATAAATTGCCATTTTGTTTACCTGCACAGCCTTCTGTACTGCATACAGAACAATTTACTCATGTGGAACAATGACTTTACTAAACACTTCCAGAAGCCATTTCACACTCAAAAAAATCGATTTAGTAGCTCATCTCAGACACAAATAGATAGCTAGCTGCTTGTTACCTGTAATTTTGCTTGCTATAGCTTGCCACTGTAAAGGTAATACTATCTATATTAATTTAGCTGAGAGGGACCGATTTTATGCATAAGTATATAAGGTTAGTTAGCTTCACAGAAGAAACACAGGGATTCACGCATTGCAGCTAAATTGCACATTTCCTTCGATGCTTACACCAAACTTACCATTTCCACAAACATCTGTGTTGTTGGCAACGCCACGTAACACGTGCGAGTTTGTCAACACAGACAATACACCCTAAGTTTACTTCATAAATTATTTATCATACCGTTGGAATGTGCAATTTGTAATATTAATTGCATGAAAAACAATAAAATACAGTTGACACAATGTAATTACGAACGCGCATGGCATTGCGTGAATTCACGACGTTACCTGCCATGGCGAAATTCAATGCGTTTATAGCATAACACTGTTAGTATGATAAAACAACTTACATGTCAGCAACATCATCTCGGTCATCAGTGGATTCAGCGTCACTGAGACAGGATGAGTCTCTACACAAAAACTGTCTCAAAAATACTCTAAAGTAAAAAAATGTAACTGCGGGCCTTACCTAATTAATTGTGCTTTGCTAAACGGAATGTAGCGAGCTACGCTACAAGGTAAAAACACTGCGCCATCTTGGTTCGATAATTACGCGTGGGTTGGCACTTCCTTATACGCAGGGCAGGATTTCCTTTTTTACGACGGCTATTGTATTCAATAGCCAGCTTGTTTCAAAGATAAGAGTCTTGGCTATTGCCTGGAATATTTGACAGACAGTTTTAAAACCCAATGGAAAGCAAATAATACTCAGAGTGGAGGCGGGTGGAAGACGGTTTTTCCCACTTCAGATAGGCCTATTGTGCTATCAGTCAAAGAAATACACCCAATTGACGACGGTTTTGCATAAATCTCTGCTAGCATGTTCAAAACTACTCTGGCTAACATATACTAAGCCATGGGATTGGTACTCCAGAAACTGGCTGAGTTTCACAACGCCAAAGTGAACACAGCCGAACGAGTCGTAATCAAGTGCAAAAAAGCACAAGTCGGTTTAAAATTGGAAAAAAATAATGTACAGCCGTATGAAAGTTTTAAAGTATTTTTTCTTGAAGCCTAAAGGTATAATGATTTTTTAAACCAAAGTTTTGTGAAATACAATTAAGCAGAACAGTTTACCAGCACATTGTTTATGGTGTGACATCAAGCTGCAATACATGTTTGAGAATTAGGTCAGAGTTTCCAACGTTATTTACAAAGTTTTATCTCGACGTTTTGGGCTTAAAAACCACTTTCCCAGAAGGAATGGATATATCATAAGAATATTTAATCAAAATATTGAGGTGAGCAGTTTATTATATATTATTAAATTAATGAAATGTATAATTTAATAATTTCCGTCACGCCCGCATTACCGCTAGGGGGCGTTTGGCAGCAAGAGGTTAAATGCTTTATTCCAGCGCATGGGCTGTCCTACATGCTACACAATTTTATGACACAAAGAAATATGCTAGCCCACAAAACTTGCTGTATTTATTGATATTTGTTATTCAGTAAATCAATTGCTTGACTGATATAAATAGTAATATAATATAAGCAGGTTGAGAGTTTCATCCGTTTAAAGGATAGGCTACGGTGACAGATGTTTTACATGATCCGAGATCCCACGATACGCCACTGTGCAGCAGCATGGTTAACTTCCGAGTATAGATGGGGTGAGTGCGTCTCAATTCAAATAACCCGCTCCGCCCTCGCTCCCTCCCACTCGCTAAACGCAATTGTATACTCCTGTTTTATTGGTATGTGCGTCACATCCTCCCAAGTGAAGTTTGCAAGTGAAGTTTACAAGGGTGGAGCAAAAACTGGATTGGGACACAGCCTAAATCAGCTGTAAGAGCATCCGTTTGCTTTGGGTCAGTAGCGTGATTACTGTGGTGTGTAACTGAAACACATACTGGTAACTGCCAAAATAAATGAAACACTTGCGTAAATGAGAGATTATTATTTTTTGTTTAAAGCAGGTGTGGTTCCTGAATGAATTGAGCAAGTTTCAGGGTTATAACGTCTTCAGGGCGTAGTGGTAACATCTTTAAAAAGAGTCATGGTAGCCTTGCCATTACACAAGGTTGCAGACTTTAGCATAACATGAAATCATTAAAGCAGATGCTCTTATCTAAGAAAATTTCCAAAAAAGGATAAGCAATGCGCAGTAATGATTATAAGTGTCACAACGTGTACCATAGGTAGGCCTACGGACGGTTGAACATCATTTAGCAGGGCAATTCACAAAGTGCAGTTGAAAGATTAAGCAAGTTGCAACAATGAAAGTGGTGGCTGTTTCAACACTAGTGTAAGTGTTGAAACAGCCACTTTCATTGTTGCAACTTGCTAAACCTTTCAACTGCACTTTGTAAATTACACCCCCCCCCCCCCCCCCCCCACCCCTTCCTCCTACAGACACACACACACACACACACACACACACACACACACACACACACACACACACACACACACACACACACACACACACACACATAAGAGAGAGCACCCCGCCCAACGAAACTCCATACAATCCATTCATACGGCTGTATATTTACAGAAACAGGAACAAACTGAGGAGTTTAAGGATGCAAGAGCAGTGTGCCACCACACGGAATCAAACCTACAACCTCAGAATTGAGCTCAGTTCCCTTACCATTACACCACACTGCCACCTTGTGTTCGGAGGGCAGAACAGTCGCTGTGGTGTCCCAAAGCGGAGAAGTGAGCGGCTAGCAGCTTGCCGTGACGTGCCCAGGTAAAGGTGGAGTAGAATCATAGGCTGTGTCAGAATCAGAGCCCTATCTACTGCGTCCTGTGTTCTAGCAGACTATAAACTGTTTACTGTGTACTGTTTAGTACATGACATGCAGTATGCAAAAAAAAAAAATCCTCCATACTATACTATTTCCCAACCGTACTGTGGTAGTGCCGTAAGACGTCCCACCCTTGCTCACGTCTCATTTTTGTTTTTGTTGAAGGAAAACGTCACAAAGCTGTGCGCTATAAAAGAAAGGCGCTATATAAATGCCATGCATTATTAAGTACACTACATTTAGAGAAAATCTTGCCTCATCCAGTGTACTGAACAAGCATACTCAATAGTATGGAAGGGCACTGCCATTGAGTCACTGCTGCCAATCTTGTCTCAAAGATGGTAGGGTGAGATATTGGGATTGGGTAGGCTTTCTCAAAACAAAACATAGAGTAGACCAGCCTGCATACACTGTGAATATTCACACCACACAGATAAATGTGGCGTACTATGTAGCCTAATTCCCAATAGAGAGAGGTTTTCCAGTGTGACATGTTTAATGAAAGGAGTACTGGTGAGTGGCGTTTTAGACCCGTGGGAGAAACCTGTGTAGCAGGTTTAAGGGACTAGGAAGTGTCTGAAAAGTGCACTTCCCTCTTACAGCCCTTTGTTTAAAAAAATTCTAATGAATAACTTAACAATTAATGAAGAGCATAACTTAACAATTAATGAAGAGCATACGTTGGCATAAAATGCAGATGGGTGTTCCATCCACCTCCTCAGTCTTAAGCTATTTAAACAAGCTTAAGACTGAGATAAAACCGTTAGATAAAACCTTTATCTAACATCATGTTTTTCTATTACACTACTACATCTACAAGTAAATTATTTGCCATGCAGAAATATCACTACTACTAATAACAGTGGTTCATCAGGTTACTGATCTTGTTCTGCTATTTTTTTTAACACCACTGTATAAAGAAAAGATGTATCAGAGGGGCGGGGGTGATGCATCTGGGGGCATACTCTAGCACTCTCAGTCAGACACACTTGCATAGCTTATATTCTTTGTTCATACAATCCATTTATACAGCTGAATATTCACTGAAGCTGAACACTTTTCTCAAGGGAACCAACAACAGAGCCTGACCAGGGATTCAAAGTCGCAACCTTGGAGTCACCAGCCCACCCCCCCATTGTCTCTCTGTTTAATCTCAGTTTAGCGCTGTTTATGCTCTGCTGCCCCTACTGTTAGAACCCCGCAACTATCTCCCTCTGGGTGGAGGAATTTCTTCTGCTGGGTATTTCACAAAGCAGGATTAGGGAGTTAACTGGGTAACGGCACTGAGTAAAACCCGGAATCCTCCCAAATCTGGAACATGGACTGAAGTAAAAAGAGATGCTCCAGGTTTTACTCAGTGCAGTTATCCTGTTAACTCAGCAATCCTGTTTCATAGTATACCCTGCTGGTCAGACAAAACACAAAACCACTGTAATTTGAGTCCAAAGTACAAACGTCGATTCAATTGAGTCGATAACAGGGACTGACACACAAATGCAGTCCTTTGCTGTCCTCTGCCGGTGACCAGGAACCATTACAAGAAGAGATTTTTAAAAATACTTGCAAGCAAGAAGTTATGTTAAGGAACAGACTCATAATGGCCCAACTACTAAAGAACATCATGAAAAAATAAGAAAAATATGATAAACAGCATTGGAAAAGAACAATAAAAATAACTTGGTAGGTAAAACCTATAAGATCTTACAAAAAGGTAACACATAAGTGCACATAATAGGGTAAATAGTAAAGAAGAAGAAATATTTGAATGGTGTTGAAGCCATAGATGTTGACGGTGTTTCAATTAACACATTTTGGAACAACCAATTCATATTTCTGGAGGGAATGTGCCTGGAAGAGACTGATATGGTACATTAAAACACCAGCAATAGTCAGAAAATAGGGCAGTAAAAGAGTGCTGTAGATACAGTATTGTACAGAAGTAGCACATGTGATATTCACAGACTCCAGTAAAACAGTGCTGTAGATACAGTACTGTACAGAAGTAGCACATGTGATATTCACAGACTCCAGTAAAACAGTGCTGTAGATACAGTATTGTATAGAAGTAGCACATGTGATATTCACAGACTCCAGTAAAAGAGTGCTGTAGATACAGTACTGTACAGAAGTAGCACATGTGATATTCACAGACTCCAGTAAAAGAGTGCTGTAGATACAGTACTGTACAGAAGTAGCACATGTGATATTCACAGACTCCAGTAAAAGAGTGCTGTAGATACAGTATTGTACAGAAGTAGCACGTGATATTCACAGACTCCAGTAAAAGAGTGCTGTAGATACAGTATTGTACAGAAGTAGCACGTGATATTCACAGGCTTCAGTAAAAGAGTGCTGTAGATACAGTATTGTACAGAAGTAGCACGTGATATTCAGACTGCAGAAGTTGAGCCTGGCTGTTCGCAAACCTCAACTCCAGTCTCCTCCATTTCCTGGGTCTCTCTGTCCTCCAAACAGCTTTCCCTGCATTGCTCTCCATCTACATCCATGTTACCTCAGGTGCCCTTGCTGTGAAGGTAGTGCTGGAAAAGGTGTGGTTGCGTGTGTGTGTGTCCGTCTGTGTGAGTGGGTGTGTGCGAGGGAGTGAGTGAGTGAGTGAGTGTGTGTGTTTGAGAATGGGCATGTTGGTATATGTACCTATCTCAAGTGAGAATGTGAGTGTGTGAGTGGGTGTGTGCGAGGGAGTGAGGGAGTGAGTGAGTGTGTGTGTTTGAGAATGGGCATGTTGGTATATGTACCTATCTCACGTGAGAATGTGAGTGTGTGAGTGGGTGTGTGGGAGGGAGTGAGTGAGTGAGTGAGTGTGTGTGTTTGAGAATGGGCATGTTGGTATATGTACCTATCTCACGTGAGAATGTGAGTGTGTGCGTGAGTGTAGCTGTGGACAACCAGATTCTTTGAAGGAGTAGGCCCTTGAATGTATAAATTCAATGGGACCTTGAATATGTAAATGATCTTAAACTCCATGGGCTCTATCTTGGCGATCTTAGTGCTTTGTCTAAACGCATGGCGTAAAGTACATTCAGGGCGTGTCCAAGTCCAGTTTTGCTAGTTTGATGGCGTGATTTTTGAGCGCTAAGCACGGCGCGACATGCAAATGGGCTCAACCGAGTCGCTTCATTAATTATAGGTGTGTCTTGGGCGTGACATGCAATAAACCAATCAAAATGTCATATCCCATTCCCGTTAAAAGCCTGCTTTTCCACCTTGGCACCTTGATGGAGAAACAGACATGCTTGTGCGTGTTTAGTGCGATCAAGGAATATGCTATATGGATCAATAATATGATCAATATTATTCGGACTAACCATTATGAGTTGCCGGTAATTCCAGACAGTGATGCTATTTTACTAAATATATGTGGTTAAATTTAGTTAAAAGCACCTGTGACAGCTGAGAATAAACTACCAATGGCTTCCGTCTCACCTTAGAAAACGCCAGACAGGGACAACCTTAATGCTGCTCCAAAACCACTTAATCATCCCCTACAGTGCACCTTCAGTGAACACAATCCCACACAAGTCCGTAATCACGATTTTGAGCCGTTACTTCGTCATTTTGAAGTCAAATTACCGCTAAGTCTTTTATTGTATGGCCACGTATAACTGCATGCTGCACACATCAAGTTCTACAGAGAATTATGCCCAGCAAACAATGAAAATGTTCTCTATGGATCAAAAACATCTTCGGGAGAGTTGAAAATAGGGCAAGATGTCAAAAAAATTCAAACTATCCCCGTAATGGCAGGGGTGTGCCAAACTTTTAGATTAATTATACATGAGTACTGATGCGGTAGCAAGCATGCTGACTATTATGCTTAAAAACATTCAATAATTATTGCGCTATGTAGCCATCCCTATTGCTTACAGTCTGTCTTTCATGTTGTGAATGTATGTTAAATAAAGACTGTCTACACAAACACAACAAAACGGCATTCCTGTCCAATGAAGTAGGCTTTGAAATCAGTGACGTCCAAGTAGGTCATTTAAGACTATACCTGTGAACAGCAAATCATACTTTTGTGTTGTTTTGGTAAAGCTTTCAATACTTAATAGGCTAGCTAGCGAAACCTAGCATTCATTCAGCCCGAGTGACAGTCATGTCACTGTTTTATTCACACAGTAAAATAACTCAAGGACTTATCATCGACACCAAAGACAAGTCATTTTCATACGATTCCCAGGGAATCGAATCTAGACGCCGGGGTGGAAAGCTAGGTTGAAAGACATTTTGACAGGTTTTTTGTCACATTAACGTACAGTACCAGTCAAAAGTTTGGACACACCTACTCAGACGGTTTTTTTCTGTTATTTTTACTGTTTTCCACATTTTGGAATAGTAAAGACATCAACACTATCAGATAACACAAATGGAATTATGCAAAGACCCCAAAAAAAGTGTAAAACAAATGAAAAACGTCTTATATTTTAGATTCTTCAAAGTAGCCACCCGTTGCCTTGATAACGGCTTTGCACATTCTTGCCATTCTCTCAAACAACTTCTGTGGTAAACAGGTATTCCACAGGTAAACAGATTTCATGATGATACAATTCAAAATACATAATTTTCTTTACACGACTTGTGAACCTAGTTCTCTAGGAATTCAAACTGGTCATAACTTAGTACAAGCAGTACAAATGGCACAAATATGCAATATGGGACAAAAGATGGTCAGTCCAGTCCAGGGTAGGTACTAGGTACCGCACATAACTGCTTAGGAGGACTCACTATCCGCAGCACCCATCAGGCTAATTCTTTTAATTTGTACAGTGTGTGTCAAACTGTCCTAAAAATATGACACTGATCGTGGTGTGTACTGGTTGGGCACAACACGATAAATACAAGTAATAAATTGCACACAACTGCCAAAAAAACATTTCATTGTATGGGAGTTCATTCCAGTCATGTTAGACCTTTTACCAAAACAGAACACTATAATCATAATATAACAAAAGAAAACATGACATGCAATTTATAGCATCAAATTACCAGCCAGATGCATGTGTAGAACACAATGGAAAGCTCCAAACTTGTTCAACAGTAATGCGTTATGGGGAAGGTTGGCAGTGGTGGGTTAGGGAACAGGAATAAAGCATTATGGGTAATGTAAACAGCAGAGTAGGGGGCAGCATCAAACAAATAGGCTAGATATAAAATTTCTTGCTCCTCAATAATGTCAATCATTTCACAGAGCGCCGCATTGTTTTAAGAAGTGTAAACAAACGGTCAGGAGTTTGGCGTCTTGTTGTCTTTTACAGCAGAATTAAGGTTAAAAGATCTGAGCCATCACTGAAGCATTTTACTGGTCATAATACACTACGACAAAGAGCATGGAATGAAAATCCTTTAGTACATAACTCACAAATCCCTCAGTGCATCCACATACCTCCCAGTCCCAGTAGCAGCTCTGATTGTATTATATTTATTATAAAAAATTGTATTTAATTTTATTTCCTGAATTGACTGTACTGAATGGAATTGAACTCTGATACACAGAACGGACTGTAGATGGCGCCATTCTCTAGCGTGTGCAGGACTTTAGCAAATGAGCACGCCATTTACAGTTTTTCCTGATTGCTTAGACACATTTCTCGAAACTAAGCTCCATTTCTCAAAACTCTAAACACAAATCCAAAACTGCACACTCAACTCCCCAAACGTCAAACTTCCAGGTCAAAATCTAACTCTCCACTCAAAACCATTTACTCTTGCTGAAAAACCAAACTTTGCCTTCACACATCACACAATAGTCCAGAAAAACACACACACTACAACATAGTCTTAGACACTGCGGAGATCAATTCATAACACTGCCACAAAAACCTAAGATGAATAATGTTGCTTCTGGTTCTCCCCCACAAAACCTCTTTACATGATAAACACAATAGACTAAAATGTTTACTTTTTTTATTCATAATGTATTCTACAGTACAACTTCCAATCAATACAATGTTAAGGGATGAAAAGGGTACTGTAAACACAGTAAAAAAAATATTTACGTAAAAATATATAAAACATAAACAATACTGTAATAGAAAATAATTTACCACAGCATCCCCACCGTGGATTACTGGCAAATACAGAAAATATTTTACTCTGCTACTGCCACTGCATCGTGTCTCTGGTCTGGGTCAGGCCAGAGAACCTCATCTACATCACATGCTATATTGGCCCTTGCCAGGCAGCGGGGGGAAAAAACGCCTCGCATGCCTAATCCACCCCTGGCATGCATCTACTGTTATGTCTAAACATGCCTCCTCCATGGCCTGGAGAAGGTGAGCACGAATGTAGGGGCCTCTGTCATACACCTTCCACCGCCATGCCGAAAAAAACTCCTCTATGGGGTTGAGGAAGAGGGAATATGCTGGTAGAAAGATATTGCTGAACCTGGGGTTATTGGTGAACCAGTCACGAACTAGAGCAGCCCGATGGAAACTTATGTTGTCCCAAATGACAACGTAGCGTGGCTGCTGTAGTTGTGCTGGATCCCTCATTGACAGGCCATGCACAAGGACATGGTCAACAAGAGTGGCACGAATTTCATCGCTCACTACTTGTCTCCTCGGTCTTCGCCTCCCTCTTCCTCCTCTTCCTCCTCTACCTCATCCTCCTCCTCCTCCTCGACCTCTTCCTCTTCCTTGCCTTCCTGGATCCATTGTTCTAAAACTAAATGAACTAACCCAGGGCCCTTTTATGCATTGGACGTTCTGATTGGTGTGTGAACAATTTTGTCTCATAGTGTTTTCAATCAGATAATTGTGTGCTAATTGGGTTCAATCTTTGCTGACTGAGTTAACAATGTCGAATGCTTGTGCTTTCTGAATGAACAAAAGGTGCAGGCAATGATAATTAAGGGGATTTGTGTGTACAGTTTTGCACTAAAAGTTCAACTAATTTGAATCATGTGTGTAAACAGGTCAATACGGTTTACAGTTTTGGGAAATGGGTGTGTCTTTTGGGAGATGGCATTATGCATTAGGATATTTAGTTCATAAGTCTGGTAATAGTGTGTAAGCAATTGAGAAAAACTGTAATTGTGAAAGGGAAAGTATCTAATCGACACAAGTGTACCATGGTGAAGCGGACGATCACAATTGTAAAAACACAGTTTGTGACTTTGTGAACGTACATTTTCGTACATTGTAGGCCAAAGAAATTAACACCACAATTGGCCAAATCTTTTTAAAAAGCTTTGTCTTCGCTTCATGGAGAACAAATGAAAGTTAAATATGTTCTTTCTCTTAGCAGTCAGCTCTCTGCGCACATTATTAATAAGGTGGAAAAGAACACAATCATAGCGTTCCACCTGAAAGATTATTCTAAATTTGAAAAAGAATTCCCAGTTTGTTCACATGATTATTATTATTATTGTGAATATTATTAAGTGCATGGAAAATTGGATTTAAAAACACATTGATATGTACAATGAATAATCGTTTGAATGAGCTGTCCGTTACCTGTGGCATTGTGTGCTTGTGTCATTGTTTACCATATTTATGAAATGTTTTTTTTACTCTGTAGGTTTTCTTTGCTCTCCTGCCAGGTCTTTCTGCATGCGATCGTAAGTCGGAATGAAAGTTACTTAATGACTGAGGCATTCATTACAACAGCAAACAAACCCATTTGATATAATGTAGCAACTCCTGTAGTGGAATTAGTCCAATTCTCCTGTGATGATAAATCAGAACAGAATGGACTAACTGGATTTTGTTGTGAATTATTAGTGCGATCTCAGTGTAATGTCACTCTTTTCTCTTCTTGCAGCTGGTCCCTGTAATCACTCAACTACCATCCGTGAGTACACTTTTTAAACTACAACACAGAGCTCACATGGTGTTCTGGGGTAGCAGTGTAATATAATGGTTAGAAAACTGGGCTTGTAAATGTTAAAGGTTTCTGCAAAATACCTACAATGCAATCTGTGTTCTTGCAGCATGTCCCTGTAATCACTCAACTACCATCCGTGAGTACACTTGTTAAACTACAACACAGAGCTCACATGGTGTTCTGGGGTAGCAGTGTAATATAATGGTTTGAAAACTGGGCTTGTAAATGTTAAAGGTTTCTGCAAAATACCTACAATGCAATCTGTGCACAGACAATTATGTGCTCTCCTACAAAGCATGTGATGTCAGTGGCTGGTTATTATCACACTGTAGTCAGGGTCACACAGACAGAAGTCAGTCACACTTTAAATAAAGTCTCCATATAAAGGCTTTATATGGCATATATAAAGCTTTCATAAACATGACATAATGGCTTCATAAATCATACATAAGCAAATGTCATGCTTCATAAAGGGTGACATAACACCTTATGCAACATGTTATGCCAAATGTGACATAACCAACTATGATACCTGGCTAATGGCTAAACATTATACAGGGTGACATAAAACATGCTTATGTAGGATGCTTGGCTAACTGTGATGCATTTGACATAACATGTTGCATAAGAAGGTGTTATGTCGCCCTTTATAAAGCATGACATTTGCTTATGTATGATTTATAAAGCCATTATGTCATGCTTATGAAGGCCTTATATATACTATATAAATCCTTTATATGGAGACTTTGTTTAAAGTGTGACCAAAGACACTTAATGTGCAGTTAACAGGCAGACTTTTAGGCATCTGTCGCTGGTGAGCGATGAGGCGTGGGGTCCATCCACACACTGGAACAGAGCCTTAACAGATACCAGACCATGGGGCCCATCCACACACTGGAACACTACATTAACAGATACACTGTGGGTTTTCTCTGGTCAGAGTGCTGGACGGACTGGTTTGACCGTGATGACCCTTGCGATGATGGCGACTTTGAGACCCTTCCTGAGCTGCTCAAAGAGTACCCCGGGAGAATCTGCCCCCACCCCCAGCAAATTCAGTACAGCACCGTGGACGGAACACCCTCGAACATATCAAACGTAATTGATGTGTAAGTATACTACAGCTGACTTACAGAAAACAACAGAACCTTTTCACTAAATTGAGTGAAGTTTACTATTGCTTCTGGTACTTTGACTACTAATACTAATAATAATAATTGTAATAATAATAATTATCGCCTTCAAACTAATTAGTCGACCTCTACTCTTGCTGATTCAGGGACACCACCACTGGCTTTGTCTGCAGGAATTCAGAGCAAACAGGAAACCAAATGTGCCTGGATTACCGAGTCCGTTTCAGCTGCCATCCACCTTACTGTGGAGGTTAATATCACATAATTATATCTGAAATGTCACCGTTTCCCAGCAAACTGTAATGTTGGAGTTTTGTTCTATTGACGCTTTTTCGCTCACAGTCTGCTGGACCGAGTGGTTTAATCGCGACAAGCCATCTGGACATTGTGACTGTGAAGAGTTGACAGACCAACGAAAGGAAAATCCTGGAAAAATCTGCAAAGTCCCGATCTTCATCGAAAGTGTAACCGCTGACACGGGGATGCCTGCGTCTACGACTGGTGAAATATTCAGACCGTATGTTCTTCCAGCGTTTTAATAAGAAGCCATAAGTATATTACAGCATAATTTTCCCTTCATTTACAAGCATGATCACCTTCCTCTCTATACGTTAATGATGCGATAGTAAGTGTAGTGCAGAGGTTACCGGATTTGCATTTAAGTGAAGCGTGACTAGTCTATAGTAGTACCTGCCAGCAAGCATCTCTTCATAGCTACTGTTAGCCAGCTGAATGAAAATGGTGATGGGAAAACGGCCCTGCTAGATTAGCGTCATGTTTCAAGTCAACAGCACATTGAGTGCATTTAAAAGCACGAAACAACATGGTCTGAATTGCATCAAATGGCCAGCTAATATTACATGGTCAAGGACACGGGGTTATAAGCAGTACAACAGTTCACACTGGATTCCAAGTAACATCTATCATTTTAATATTTAAGAGGTTTACATTTCCCTCATGTATCTACCAATTCATTCAAATAATGGAAAAAAATACAATTTTGACGGACAGCCCGAATATATTATTTATAAAGCTTTATTCAAATGTGCTTTTCAGCTACAGTCCAACAGATGGGTTTGCTTGTTACAACGTTGACCAGACTGATAAGAGGTGCCGTGATTACAAAGTGCGATTTGCGTGTCCATGCACTTAATATTTATTCTGCTTCAACCACAAAACTCACATGCATGGTAAGCCATTTAGACAGTTGATATTTTATTTCTGAATGGTACAAATGTTATGATTCCTTTTTAAAGGTCAGTGATCATAATGTAATGACAGCTGTACACCTGCTCTCTGCACACTCATTAGCAGAATCTCCCTTCTGAGTCTGATTCCGGAAGCTTCCTGCTTTACACTGGGTGACATCATAGGGGCTATTCAACCGGTGGCACTGGGCCCAAATGCAGTCTGCAAGAGACTTACTCCTGGCCATTTGATCAATGAGAAGAAACAACATCAGAAATTGTGACCAAGTGTGAAGACTTGCCTATATTCAGAATCTTTGAGTCCAGGCTTCTGCGTGATTTATTTTTTTATGTAATGCTTTCTGTTTGTGACTAATCAAAATCTGTAATTATTTGCCTTTTTGCCTAGTTTTTGCTTCGGTATATGCTACTTGATATCCAAATCGTGATGTCCAAGTTTTGGGGATTTGTGAATTCATATTGATTTTCCTTTGGACTACCATTTTTCACTACCAAACAGTAATAATCTCAGTCATGTATTTATTTTTATTTTTAATTTGTCTTTTAGAATGTCAGAATGCGTGCATTATCACCAAAAATCTACCAAATTGCTACAATTACTGCACAAGTGCATGTCAACAATTTATAATATGAGATATGGCAGCTGTATTAATCAATAAACCACTGTTATTGCAAAATTAGCTTGTGATAATCCTGCAACACATAAAAATAAAAATGAAACACATGGCATTCCTTGGAGTCAGTATATTTATTCTATCCAACTTCTTTTATTTTTCCTCCTCTCCCCTCTGCTTATATTACAGTCATCTTTTCATTTTCAGCTGGATGGCAAAGGTTTGCCTGAAGCTCAAATCGGCTAAAAACCGAGACGCTGTATTTCCCAGCCAAGTCCTCCACTCCGTTTGACCTATGACTCTTTCACTCACCCTTTCTCCTGTACAACATCCGGATGATCCGCCCCTTCCTCCCCACCTACTCAACCCAGCTCTTAGTCCAGGCACTGATCCCACCTACTCAACCCAGCTCTTAGTCCAGGCACTTAACCCACCTACTCAACCCATCTTAGTCCAGGCACTGATCCCACCTACTCAACCCAGCTCTTAGTCCAGGCACTGATCCCACCTACTCAACCCAGCTCTTAGTCCAGAAACTGATCCCACCTACTCAACCTAGCTCTTAGTCCAGGCACTTAACCCACCTACTCAACCCATCTTAGTCCAGGCACTGATCCCACCTACTCAACCCAGCTCTTAGTCCAGGCACTGATCCCACCTACTCAACCCAGCTCTCAGTCCAGGAACTGATCCCACCTACTCAACCTAGCTCTTAGTCCAGGCACTTAACCCACCTACTTAACCCATCTTAGTCCAGGCACTTATCCCACCTACTCAACCCAGCTTAGTCCAAGCATTGATCCCACCTACTCAACCTAGCTCTTAGTCCAGGCACTTAACCCACCTACTCAACCCAGCTTAGTCCAGGCACTGATCCCACCTACTCAACCTAGCTCTTCGTCCAAGCACTGATCATCTCCCTCCTGGACGACTGTCACTCCCTCCTCGCTGGCCTCCCTGCCTTTGCCATCAGATCTGTGGAGCTTATCCAGAACGCTGCTGGTCATATGATCTACAGTAATTCACACTTGAAAATGCAAAAAGTGAGTTTTATGAGCCAAAACAGTTTTCTAGATTTGTAGTTAAATATATCATTATTTTATGATTTACCCCAGTGCACAATTTAGCCATTTTGGATACATTTGGAGACACCAAGGGACAGCAGGGTACACTGCCAATATTTTGCATTACAGATCTGTAGTAATTCTGCATATCACCCTCAGATTTTATGATCCAGGAAATGTATAGTTTTACCTGCTTCACATATGTAGCTCTCAGTATATCATTGCAAACTAAAGAAAAACTTTTTTTCTTGCATTTTTGCCAAGATTCTTTGCATTTGTGGCACTTTATTTTGACCTAAATTATGAAAGTAAACTAATGTAATTTAGTATTGTAAATGATACGATGGTCTTATTTCGTTTAAGCCAGTTTGAAGTTTCTGTAATGTTCACATCTGGAGTTCTAAAGCCTTACATCGAACACGTAAATAGGTGAGAATTGAGTAAATTTGGCATCTGCAGGAAGGGATTAAAAATGTACCTCCAGTGTACCTTTATTTCTGAGGGTGTAAGTATCAATTATCGGTGACCAATTAATTAGATCAATGTGTTCCAAAGGTTTTCCACATATATTGAAATTAAACATTTGTATGTTTGATTTTGTAACTATTACATTACATTACAGCAGACGCTTTTATCCAAATCGACATACAATAAGTGCATACAGAAGGTAATCGAAGCAACTACAGAACAGATCCAAAGCACATCCTTCCCATAATGTAGCAGCTATCCCTAGTAATGAACATTGAATGTAGTTCACACAGTAAGCTGTGGGTCAATCAGCTATACCTTCTAAACTATAACATCACACAGTTACAGACAAAAAACACACGGAACAAGTACTATGAAAAAGGTCCTAGATTGGTATATCAGTCAAGGTGGAGTCTGAAACGGTGTGTCTTCAAGCCGCGACGGAACACAGGCAGTGTTGGAGTAGAACGTAGAGGAATGGGAAGTTTGTTCCACCACTGGGGAGTGCTGGATTCAGTGCTGGATTAAGTCCTGCTGGTAGGAGGGGCCTGTGCTATTAGCTGCAGTGTAGGCCAGAGTCAGAACTTTGAACCTGATCCTGGCCGCGACCGGCAGCCAGTGGAGTGAGCTCAGCAGGGGGGTGACATGCGAGAATTTCAGGAGGTTGAACAAAAGCCGGGCAGCTGCTTTCTGGATCAGTTGAAGAGGCAGAATGGCACAGGCTGGTAATCTTGCGAGCAGGGAGTTGCAGTAGTCCAGGCGTGAGGTGACCATGGTCTGGACAAGAAGGTGGAAAAGAGTTTAGGATTAGACACACGCATTAATTTTAGACTGAAAAAATGAAGTCTTAGTCGATGTAGTTGCGGATGTGAAGGCTACCAGCAGAGTGTGATAGGAGGCCAAGTCGTCTGGGGATCTGGATTTCCTCCACTTTCTCTCAGCGGCTCGCAGCATGGTTCTGCTGGATCTGAGAGAATCCATCAGCCACGGGCTGGGGGGTGATGATCAAACTGTTTTGGAGACAAGAGGACATAGTAAGTCGAGAGACTGAGAAAGGCAGGAGTTAAAGGTGGAGGTGGCAACATTAACAGGCATATTAGCAAAGGAAGCAGGAGGAGGAAGTGCAGAGAGAGCAGAAGAAGTGAGAGAGGAGTGCGAGAGGGTGTGGAGATTTCTCCTGAACATTACAGTGGGTGGGCTGTTAGCGGAGTTGAGGGAGAAAGGGTAGGAGAGAGTGAATGAAAGAAGTGGTCTGATACATGGAGCGGAGTCACCGTGAGTTCAGACGTGGCGCAGCTACTGGTGAGTACAAGGTCTAGTTAGTTACCAGCCTTGTGGGTGGCGGGCGATGGGGACTGGGTGAGGGTGAAGGACTGGAGGAGTGAGGCGACACTGGATAGCTGGGAACTCTCTGGTTGGAGGTTGAAGTCTCCCAGTAGGATTACAGGGGCACCATCCTCAGGGAAGGAGTTCAGGTGAGTGTCCAGTTCATCCTGAAGCGGACCTGGAGGGCGATAGAGAACAACAATGTTACCAACTGACCGCTAATACTTCAATTTACTTAAGCTACACAGTGACTAGGCTACAAACAGTTCAATAGACTAATAAACAGCTGAAACCGAATGAAAATAAGATACTTAGCCTATCCGAAAGTAAACAATAAACAACGCCGTATAAATGCACTCAACCCTTTCTGTAAAGATTCTTGCAAATCAATATACAATATCTGTATTTTTATGAACAATTCACCTTAAAAATGTATGTGTTTAATCTTTTTATATTTTTTTGGCCGTTTAATGAAATACTGGTGCAGGTATTGTATCTCCCCAATCTTTACTCCCATGCTATTGTTCTGGTTTGTGTACTTCATATAGGATTTGATATAGAGTTTAACACGACTCCCAACAAAATTCTGGATCTAGTGCATTTTCTTATTATTATCTTGGATACCTCTGAATTTCACTTTTTATGTACATGGATAAAGTTGAAAACAGCAGAGCACCACCCAGGGATTTGCATTAACAGCTTTACCACAACTCATGGTTACCTGTCTTTGACACGATGCTTGTTCATGACAGCCAGGAAGTTCAGTCTTAGCATGTCCACAATTCCGCTGATCAAAATGTGAGACAACTGCTTTTTGGACTCCTAGCAACAAGTGCAAGATTTTACCGCAAGGCTTTTGCCAAGTGTCCCTTTTTGTGAAATTAGTACACTCTGTTACGGCCAATGCCTCAGTGTATAAAGAAGAAAACCAAAGGCCTAACATCTAACAAACCCAGCAAGGTGTTTATGAAAAAATCTAAACTATATTTATTAAATTTCACAACATAAGCATCATTTTTTGGCCCTTTAATGAAATACTGGTGCAGGTATTGTATCTCCCCCTATATTTACTTGTATGCTATTGTTCTGATTTCTGTACTTCATATAGGATTTGTAGAGTTTAACAAGACTCCCAACAAAATGCTGGGTCTAATGCATTTCCTTGAGTTTTACTTATTATCTTGGATACCATTGAAATGCAGTTTTTATGTACCTGTATATGTTACGTTCCCGGACAGGAACTGGACCCAAATGCAAGACTCAGACGGCTCAAGGGAAATCTCCACCAGGGAGTACATTTATTATGACAGACAGGGCGAGACATGACAACAGACCACAAGGACAGGCAGGAAACAGGGCGTAACAGACTGGGCAGGAAGGGGGCCATGACAGACTGGGCAGGAAGGGGGCCATGACAGATTGGGCAGGAGGCGGCTGGACCAGGCAGGAACCAGGAGGGTCAGGAACTTGGAGGGTCAGGAACTCGGAGGGTCAGGAACAGGAATGGGCGCTGGGGCCCGCGGTCAGGAACAGGCAATCAGCCAGGGGACAGAAGGCGTGGAGGCCCACAGGACAGGCGCTCAGCCTGGGCGTAGGAACAGGTGCGGGGGACCGCAGGACAGTCGCTCAGCCTGGGCGTAGGAACAGGTGCGGGGGACCGCAGGACAGGCGCTCAGCCTGGGCGTAGGAACAGGTGCGGGGCACCGCAGGACAGGCGCTCAGCCTGGGCGTAGGAACAGGTGCGGGGGACCGCAGGACAGGCGCTCAGCCTGGGCGTAGGAACAGGTGCGGGGGACCGCAGGACAGGCGCTCAGCCTGGGCGTAGGAACAGGTGCGGGGGACCGCAGGACAGGCGCTCAGCCTGGGCGTAGGAACAGGTGCGGGGGACCGCAGGACAGGCGCTCAGCCTGGGCGTAGGAACAGGTGCGGGGGACCGCAGGACAGGCGCTCAGCCTGGGCGTAGGAACAGGTGCGGGGGACCACAGATGGCACGGGAAGCACGCAGTCAGGGGCAAGGCGCTCAGGCTGTGAGGACCAAGGGAGCTGGGAAGGAACGAGGGAGCCTTGGATGGAGCCGCCAGGGAACAGAGGACCAGACATGAAGGAACATGGAGGGAAGGGCGAAACTAACAAGCAAGACTAGAGTAGAACTAGAGACAAACTAACGTAAAACAAACTGGACAAGACATAACAGCATGACGGGAACGAAGAGCTAAAGCCAAGCTACACCACGAGACGGTCTGGCCTCGTACAAAGGAATGGGGCAGGTTAAATACAGAACAAAGGAATGGGGAAGGTTAAATACAGAACATGACAAGGAAACAATGAGGAACAGGTGGGGCACTTAACAAAAGAAACAAGAGGAAACACAACACAAGTGCGGGTGGAAGGAGAAACACAAGGTAAAGGGCGAGAGGAAACACAACACAGGTGCGGGTGGAAGGAGAAACACAAAGTAAACCCAGGAATTTGCAATAACAGCTTTACCACAATAGATGGCCACCTGTCTTTTTGACACAATGCTTGTTCATGACAACCAGTAAGTTCAGTCTCAGAACGTCCATTCTGAGATGCTTTATGGATACAGGCCCAGTACTGAAACTACAAAGTGATTTAATCTCCACAAAACGTGATCCTCTCCTGTTTATAATGGACTGTTTCTCTGTCACACGTTCTAGTTATGCACGAACAAGTAAAAATAGTCTTTACTCTCTGTCTCTCTGCCATGGCTTTGCCAACATTAATCATTGCTCAAGCTTGAAATGTTGACATGATAACATTTCCACAGAATTCTGCTAGTCAAAATGTGACACAACTGCTTTGTTGGACTCCTAGCAACAGGTGCACTATTTTATTAACTCAAGACTTTTGCCAATGAACCTTTGTGTAAAACATGGTACACTCTCAGACAAAAAAGGTACGAAAAGAACCTAAAAAGGTACAAACGCTCGTCACTTATGTGGTACCCTATAGGTACATACAATTGTACCCTTAGCCAGCAATACAAGATTAATTTGTACCTTTTTTGCTTGAAAAGGTACTTATTAGTATCCACATAGAACATTATTGTACCTTTAGGGTACATTTGGGAAATATGTTCCTTAAAGAAGAAAAAAATACCTCCATTTTACCTTTATTTTTGAGAGTGTAAGTAAACAATTACCAGTGACCAATTACTTAGATCAATGTGTTCTTTTCAAGGTTTTCCACAGAACTTGAAATGAACCATGTGTATGTTTCATTTTGCAAGCCTTTCTGTAAAGATTCTTGCAAATGAATATACTATATCTGGATTTTTATGAACAATTCACCTTAAAACAATTTATGTATTTAACCTTTTTATAATTTTTGGCTTTACCATTTTTTATTATTTTTTGGCCGTTTAATGAAATACTGGTGCAGGTATTGTATCTCCCCATCTTTACTTGTGTGCTACTGTTCTGGTTTGTGTACTTCATATAGGATTTGATATAGAGTTTAACAAGACTCCCAACAAAATTCTGCATCCAGTGCATTTTCTTTATAATAAGTTTTACTTATTATGTTCGATATACAGTACCAGTCAAAAGTTTGGACACACCTACTCGTAGAATTTTTTTTTTTTCCGTTTTCCACATTTTAGAATAGTAAAGACATCAACACTATCAGATAACACAAATGGAATTATGCAAAGACCCCAAAGAAAAGTGTAAAACAAATAAAAAACGTCTTATATTTTAGATTCTTCAAAGTAGCCACCCTTTGCCTTGATAACAGCTTTGCACATTCTACCTGGAAATAAGGTATCAAGAGTCTTTCGATATCCTTTTATGCACAGTCATGATAGCATCACCTGTTTACCTGTGGAATACCTGTTTACCACAGAAGTTGGTTGAGAGAATGGCAAGAATGTGCAAAGCCGTTATCAAGGCAAAGGGTGGCTACTTTGAAGAATCTAAAATATAACACTTTTTTTGATTTGTTTGCATAATTGAATGTGTTATCTCATTGTTTTGATGACTTTACTATTCTAAGGATGCAACAGCAGTGTGCCACCACACGGAATCAAACCTACAACCTCAGAATTGAGGTCAGTTCCCTTACCATTACACCACACTGCCACCTTGTGTTCGGAGGGCAGAATGGTTGCTGTGGTGTCCCAAAGCGGAGAAGTGAGCGGCTAGCAGCTTGCCGTGACGTGCCCAGGTAAAGGTGGAGTAGAATCATAGGCTGTGTCCGAATCAGAGCCCTATTTACTGCGTCCTTTGTTCTAGCAGACTGTAAACTGTTTACTGTGTACTGTTTAGTACACGACATGCAGTATGCAAAAAAAAAATATATCCTCCATACTATTTCCCAACCGTACTGTGGTAGTGCCGTAAGACGTCCCACCCTTGCACGGCCTTGCTCATTTTTGTTTTTGTTGAAGGAAAACGTCACAAAGCTGCGCGTCATATTTATGGGACCAAAATGTTTGTTTACTTCTTGAAAATTATGCTCAACGAAACCCCGGAAATGAGTATATCATCCGGGGATTTTAAGTACACTACATTTAGAAATTTTTTTGCCTACTTAACAACTTACTCATCCAGTGTACTGAACAAGCATACTCAATAGTATGGAAGGGCACTGCCATTGAGTCACTGCAGTCAATCTTGTCTCAAAAATAGTAGGGTGAGATATTGGGAACGGATTGGGTAGGCTTTGGATGTGACTAAAATAAAACATAGAGTAGACCAGCCGGCATACACTGTGAATATTCACGCCACACAGATAAATGTGGCGTACTATGTAGCCTAATTCCCAATAGAGAGAGGTTTTCCAGTGTGACATGTTTAATGAAGGAGTACTGGTGAGTGGCGTTTTAGACCCGTGGGAGAAACCTGTTTAGCAGGTTTAAGGGACTAGCTTGAGGATGTGTCTGAAAAGTGCGTTTCCATCTTACAGCCCTTTGGTTAAAAATTTTAATGAATAACCTAACAATTAATGAAGAGCATACGTAGGCATAAAATACAGATGGGTGTTCCATCCACCTCCTCAGTCTTAAGCTATTTAAACAAGCACCGATTCTCCTGTAAATCAAAGCCGTCCAGATAGAGGGAGAGTTTCATCTGAGGATCACAGGTCAGACACGTCAACTACTGTAATATATTAAATATATAGTATATATGTGTGTGTGTGCATGCACTGTATGGGTAATATTTCTGAATATAGTAACAATAACATGAACTAATGTTTTTTTTGTTATTATTATTACTTATTTACTTGAGCAAATTAATTAAATGCATTAATGCATTACACAAATGTAAGGTTTTGAGCACTGTAATCATAACATTTATTTGCCACTGAATTACTCTGCCATTTCTCTGAAATTACATTTAATAAAACCAATCTCCAGAGATGTAAAACTTTACCCTGGGTTCTGGTTATATGAAAAGCTGGCTCTTCTTTCACTCTTGGTTGCTACTTTCTTTATTTTATTACTATGATGTTAGATAAAGGTTTTCAGCATGGTTACTCACTCCACATTTGTAAACTTTGCAGATTTCCTGAGTTTGAGGATGCGTGCTAACATGATCATTTGGGTACGGAAAAGAACACAATCATAGCGTTCCACCTGAAAGATTATTCTGTTCCCATGATTATTATTATTATTGTCAATATTATTAAGTGGAAAATTGGATTTAAAAACACATTGATATGTACAATGAATAATCGTTTGAATGAGTTGTCTGTTACCTGTGGCATTGTGTGCTTGTGTCATTGTTTACCATATTTATGAAATGTTTTTTTTACTCTGTAGGTTTTCTTTGCTCTCCTGCCAGGTCTTTCTGCATGCGATCGTAAGTCGGAATGAAAGTTACTTAATGACTGAGGCATTCATTACAACAGCAAACAAACCCATTTGATATAATGTAGCTACTCCTGTAGTGGAATTAGTCCAATTCTCCTGTGATGATAAATCAGAACAGAATGGACTAACTGGATTTTGTTCTGAATTATTAGTGCGATCTCAGTGTAATGTCACTCTTTTCTCTTCTTGCAGCATGTCCCTGTAATCACTCAACTACCATCCGTGAGTACACTTGTTAAACTACGACACAGAGCTCACATGGTGTTCTGGGGTAGCAGTGTAATATAATGGTTTGAAAACTGGGCTTGTAAATGTTAAAGGTTTCTGCAAAATACCTACAATGCAATCTGTGCACAGACAATTATGTGCTCTCCTCCAAAGCATGTGATGTCAGTCGCTGGTTATTATCACACTGTAGTCAGGGTCACACAGACAGAAGTCAGAGAAAGACAGTCACACTTTAAATAAAGTCTCCATATAAAGGCTTTATATGGCATATATAAAGCTTTCATAAACATGACATAATGGCTTCATAAATCATACATAAGCAAATGTCATGCTTCATAAAGGGTGACATAACACCTTATGCAACATGTTATGCCAAATGTGACATAACCAACTATGATACCTGGCTAATGGCTAAACATTATACAGGGTGACATAAAACATGCTTATGTAGGATGCTTGGCTAACTGATGCATTTGACATAACATGTTGCATAAGAAGGTGTTATGTCGCCCTTTATAAAGCATGACATTTGCTTATGTATGATTTATAAAGCCATTATGTGTTAGGTGTTGGTGGGGGAAGGACCCAAACGCCGGCAGGAGTTCGCAAAAACCGAAGTTTAATAAAGGGCAAGGCAGCAATCCATGGTAAACAGGCAGGGTCAAAAACCGGGCAGACAGGGCAACGGTACAAAGCACAGTCCAAAGAGTCGTCAAGGAACAGGCAGGGGTCAAACCGGGAAGGCACAGCAAAGGTACAAAAGCAGGATCCAAAACCAGGGTCGCGAGAACACAGGCAGGGGTCAAAACCGGGGAGGCGTAAGAGGAACAAAAAGAGAACAAAACAGACTAAATACAAAACAAAACAACAACAGGCAAAAACTAGGGAAACAAAAACTCGGAAATAGAAAGCAGGGCAGGAACTAGGGACACTCGCAAAAACACAGAAGAAAATCAATAATGAGGAACTCGCGAAGAAACACTGAAATGACAAGGTATATATACACACAGAGGGAGACAGACATAATGGGAATCAGGTGTGTAGAAGCAGGGAGGGGAGATTGCTCACAGGTGAGAACAGTGAGGGTTTACAGGGACCAATAAAACAATGACAGGGGAAACGGAATACACATAGACACAATGATAACAAACGGCCTGGAATTAGCAGGTAAACAAGTGCACAGCTCAGAGGGGAGGACCACGAAAGTGGACACATGTGCAGAGAATGCGAAATCACAGATGGATACAGGGATAGGATAACGAGGAGGGAAATGACAGCTGCAGATAGAAATTCAAGATGAATTAGTAATTAGTAATGTTAGTAGTGAACTCTAGAACCCTAATGTTAGTAGGTTAGTATTATATACATGTTAGTTTGTTAGCAGGTTAGTATTAAATCTAATCTAACAGTTAGTATGATTAGTACATTAGTATTATATACAAATATAAATAAAGCCAGAAGGAAGAAAATGAGATATACAAAATACAGAAGAAACCTGAATGTTCCCAAAATCACCCGAATAGTGCAATGACAAAGACAGGGGGTGGAATCTCAGAAACATGGAACGTGGACTGACAATCGCGAGGGAAAGAAAACAGGAAAAATAATAACAAATAAAGAATAAACAGACAGAATTACAGGATCCTAACATTATGTCATGCTTATGAAGGCCTTATATATACTATATAAATCCAGATATATAAATATAAATATGGAGACTTTGTTTAAAGTGTGACCAAAGACACTTCATGTGCAGTTAACAGGCAGACTTTTAGGCATCTGTCGCTGGTGAGCGATGAGGCGTGGGGTCCATCCACACACTGGAACAGAGCCTTAACAGATACCAGACCGTGGGGCCCATCCACACACTGGAACAGTATATTAAGAGATACCAGACCGTGGAGCCCATCCACACACTGGAACAGAGCCTTAACAGATACCAGACCGTGGAGCCCATCCACACACTGGAACAGAGCCTTAACAGATACCAGACCGTGGAGCCCATCCACACACTGGAACAGAGCCTTAACAGATACCAGACCGTGGGGCCCATCCACACACTGGATCACTACATTAACAGATACACTGTGGGTTTTCTCTGGTCAGAGTGCTGGACGGACTGGTTTGACCGTGATGACCCTTGTGGTGCTGGCGACTTTGAGACCCTTCCTGAGCTGCTCGAAGAGTACCCCGGGAGAATCTGCCCCCACCCCCAGCAAATTCAGTACAGCACCGTGGACGGAACACCCTCGACCATATCAAACGTAATTGATGTGTAAGTATACTACAGCTGACTTACAGAAAACAACAGAACCTTTTCACTAAATTGAGTGAAGTTTACTATTGCTTCTGGTACTTTGACTACTACCACTAATAATAATAATTGTAATAATAATAATTATCGCCTTCAAGCTAATTAGTCGACCTCTACTCTTGCTGATTCAGGGACACCACCACTGGCTTTGTCTGCAGGAATTCAGAGCAAACAGGAAACCAAGTGTGCCTGGATTACCGAGTCCGTTTCAGCTGCAATCCACCTTACTGTGGAGGTTAATATCACATAATTATATCTGAAATGTCACCGTTTCCCAGCAAACTGTAATGTTGGAGTTTTGTTCTATTGACGCTTTTTCGCTCACAGTCTGCTGGACCGAGTGGTTTAATCGCGACAGGCCATCTGGACATTGTGACTGTGAAGAGTTGACAAACCTACGAAAGGAAAATCCTGGAAAAATCTGCGAAGTCCCGATCTTCATCGAAAGTGTAACCACTGACACGGGGATGCCTGCGTCTACGACTGGTGAAATATTCAGACCGTATGTTCTTCCAGCGTTTTAATAAGAAGCTATAAGTATATTACAGCATCATTTTCCCTTCATTTACAAGCATGATCACCTTCCTCTCTATACGTTAATGATGCGATAGTAAGTGTAGTGCAGAGGTTACCGGATTTGTATTTAAGTGAAGCGTGACTAGTCTATAGTAGTACCTGCCAGCAAGCATCTCTTCATAGCTACTGTTAGCCAGCTGAATGAAAATGGTGATGGGAAAACGGCCCTGCTAGATTAGCGTCATGTTTCAAGTCAACAGCACATTGAGTGCATTTAAAAGAAAAGCACGAAACAACATGGTCTGAATTGCATCAAATGGCCAGCTAATATTACATGGTCAAGGACACGGGGTTATAAGCAGTACAACAGTTCACACTGGATTCCAAGTAACATCTATAATTTTAATATTTAAGAGGTTTACATTTCCCTCATGTATCTACCAATTCATTCAAATAATGGAAAAAAATACAATTTTGACGGACAGCCCGAATATATTATTTATAAAGCTTTATTCAAATGTGCTTTTCAGCTACAGTCCAACAGATGGGTTTGCTTGTTTCAACGTTGACCAGACTGACGGGAGGTGCCGTGATTACAAAGTGCGATTTGCCTGTCCATGCACTTAATATTTATTCTGCTTCAACCACAAAAAACTCACATGCATGGTAAGCCATTTAGACAGTTGATATTTTATTTCTGAATGGTACAAATGTTATGAATCCTTTTTAAAGGTCAGTGATCATAATGTAATGACAGCTGTACACCTGCTCTCTGCACACTCATTAGCAGGATCTCCCTTCTGAGTCTGATTCCGGAAGCTTCCTGCTTTACACTGGGTGACATCATAGGGGCTATTCAACCGGTGGCACTGGGCCCAAATGCAGTCTGCAAGAGACTTACTCCTGGCCATTTGATCAATGAGAAGAAACAACATCAGAAATTGTGACCAAGTGTGAAGACTTGCCTATATTCAGAATCTTTGAGTCCAGGCTTCTGCGTGATTTATTTTTTTATGTAATGCTTTCTGTTTGTGACTAATCAAAATCTGTAATTATTTGCCTTTTTGCCTAGTTTTTGCTTCGGTATATGCTACTTGATATCCAAATCGTGATGTCCAAGTTTTGGGGATTTGTGAATTCATATTGATTTTCCTTTGGACTACCATTTTTCACTACCAAACAGTAATAATCTCAGTCATGTATTTATTTTTATTTTTAATTTGTCTTTTAGAATGTCAGAATGTGTGCATTATCACCAAAAATCTACCAAATTGCTACAATTACTGCACAAGTGCATGTCAACAATTTATAATATGAGATATGGCAGCTGTATTAATCAATAAACCACTGTTATTGCAAAATTAGCTTGTGATAATCCTGCAACACATAAAAATAAAAATGAAACACATGGCATTCCTTGGAGTCAGGAGTATTTATTCTATCCAACTTCTTTTATTTTTCCTCCTCTCCCCTCTGCTTATATTACAGTCATCTTTTCATTTTCAGCTGGATGGCAAAGGTTTGCCTGAAGCTCAAATCGGCTAAAAACCGAGACGCTGTATTTCCCAGCCAAGTCCTCCACTCCGTTTGACCTATGACTCTTTCACTCACCCTTTCTCCTGTACAACATCCGGATGATCCGCCCCTTCCTCCCCACCTACTCAACCCAGCTCTTAGTCCAGGCACTGATCCCACCTACTCAACCCAGCTCTTAGTCCAGGCACTGATCCCACCTACTCAACCCAGCTCTTAGTCCAGGCACTTCACCCACCTACTCAACCCATCTTAGTCCAGGCACTGATCCCACCTACTCAACCCAGCTCTTAGTCCAGGCACTGATCCCACCTACTCAACCCAGCTCTTAGTCCAGGAACTGATCCCACCTACTCAACCTAGCTCTTAGTCCAGGCACTTAACCCACCTACTCAACCCATCTTAGTCCAGGCACTGATCCCACCTACTCAACCCAGCTCTTAGTCCAGGCACTGATCCCACCTACCCAACCCAGCTCTTAGTCCAGGAACTGATCCCACCTACTCAACCTAGCTCTTAGTCCAGGCACTTAACCCACCTACTTAACCCATCTTAGTCCAGGCACTTATCCCACCTACTCAACCCAGCTTAGTCCAGGCACTGATCCCACCTACACAACCTAGCTCTTAGTCCAGGCACTTAACCCACCTACTCAACCCAGCTTAGTCCAGGCACTGATCCCACCTACTCAACCTAGCTCTTCGTCCAAGCACTGATCATCTCCCTCCTGGACAACTGTCACTCCCTCCTCGCTGGCCTCCCTGCCTCTGCCATCAGATCTGTGGAGCTTATCCAGAACGCTGCTGGTCATATGATCTACAGTAATTCACACTTGAAAATGCAAAAAGTGAGTTTTATGAGCCAAAACAGTTTTCTAGATTTGTAGTTAAATATATCATTATTTCATGATTTACCCCAGTGCACAATTTAGCCATTTTGGATACATTTGGAGACACCAAGGGACAGCAGGGTACACTGCCAATATTTTGCATTACAGATCTGTAGTAATTCTGCATATCACCCTCAGATTTTATGATCCAGGAAATGTATAGTTTTACCTGCTTCACATATGTAGCTCTCAGTATATCATTGCAAACTAAAGAAAAACTTTTTTTCTTGCATTTTTGCCAAGATTCTTTGCATTTGTGGCACTTTATTTTGACCTAAATTATGAAAGTAAACTAATGTAATTTAGTATTGTAAATGATACGATGGTCTTATTTCGTTTAAGCCAGTTTGAAGTTTCTGTAATGTTCACATCTGGAGTTCTAAAACCTTACATCGAACACGTAAATAGGTGAGAATTGAGTAAATTTGGCATCTGCAGGAAGGGATTAAAAATGTACCTCCAGTGTACCTTTATTTCTGAGGGTGTAAGTATCAATTATCGGTGACCAATTAATTAGATCAATGTGTTCCAAAGGTTTTCCACATATATTGAAATTAAACATTTGTATGTTTGATTTTGCAACCATTACATTACATTACAGCAGACGCTTTTATCCAAATCGACATACAATAAGTACATACAGAAGGTAATCGAAGCAACTACAGAACAGATCCAAAGCACATCCTTCCCGTAATGTAGCAGCTATCCCTAGTAATGAACATTGAATGTAGTTCACACAGTAAGCTGTGGGTAAATCAGCTATACCTTCTAAACTATAACATCACAGTTACAGACAAAAAACACATGGAACAAGTACTATGAAAAAGGTCCTAGATTGGTATATCAGTCAAGGTGGAGTCTGAAACGGTGTGTCTTCAAGCCGCGACGGAACACAGGCAGTGTTGGAGTAGAACGTAGAGGAATGGGAAGTTTGTTCCACCACTGGGGAGTGCTGGATTCAGTGCTGGATTAAGTCCTGCTGGTAGGAGGGGCCTGTGCTATTAGCTGCAGAGTAGGCCAGAGTCAGAACTTTGAACCTGATCCTGGCCGCGACCGGCAGCCAGTGGAGTGAGCTCAGCAGGGGGGTGACATGCGAGAATTTCAGGAGGTTGAACAAAAGCCGAGCAGCTGCTTTCTGGATCAGTTGAAGAGGCAGAATGGCACAGGCTGGTAATCTTGCGAGCAGGGAGTTGCAGTAGTCCAGGCGTGAGGTGACCATGGTCTGGACAAGAAGGTGGAAAAGAGTTCAGGATTAGACACACGCATTAATTTTAGACTGAAAAAATGAAGTCTTAGTCGATGTAGTTGCGGATGTGAAGGCTACCAGCAGAGTGTGATAGGAGGCCAAGTCGTCTGGGGATCTGGATTTCCTCCACTTTCTCTCAGCGGCTCGCAGCATGGTTCTGCTGGATCTGAGAGAATCCATCAGCCACGGGCTGGGGGGTGATGATCAAACTGTTTTGGAGACAAGAGGACATAGTAAGTCGAGAGACTGAGAAAGGCAGGAGTTAAAGGTGGAGGTGGCAACATTAACAGGCATATTAGCAAAGGAAGCAGGAGGAGGAAGTGCAGAGAGAGCAGAAGAAGTGAGAGAGGAGTGCGAGAGGGTGTGGAGATTTCTCCTGAACATTACAGTGGGTGGGTTGTTAGCGGAGTTGAGGGAGAAAGGGTAGGAAAGAGTGAATGAAAGAAGTGGTCTGATACATGGAGCGGAGTCACCGTGAGTCCAGACGTGGCGCAGCTACTGGTGAGTACAAGGTCTAGTTAGTTACCAGCCTTGTGGGTGGCGGGCGATGGGGACTGGGTGAGGGTGAAGGACTGGAGGAGTGAGGCGACACTGGATAGCTGGGAACTCTCTGGTTGGAGGTTGAAGTCTCCCAGTAGGATTACAGGGGCACCATCCTCAGGGAAGGAGTTCAGGTGAGTGTCCAGTTCATCCTGAAAGCGTCAAGCGGACCTGGAGGGCGATAGAGAACAACAATGTTACCAACTGACCGCTAATACTTCAATTTACTTAAGCTACACAGTGACTAGGCTACAAACAGTTCAATAGACTAATAAACAGCTGAAACCGAATGAAAATAAGATACTTAGCCTATCCGAAAGTAGACAATAAACAACGCCGTATAAATGCACTCAACCATTTCTGTAAAGATTCTTGCAAATCAATATACAATATCTGTATTTTTATGAACAATTCACCTTAAAAATTAATGTGTTTAATCTTTTTATATTTTTTTGGCCGTTTAATGAAATACTGGTGCAGGTATTGTATCTCCCCGATCTTTACTCCCATGCTATTGTTCTGGTTTGTGTACTTCATATAGGATTTGATATAGAGTTTAACACGACTCCCAACAAAATTCTGGATCTAGTGCATTTTCTTATTATTATCTTGGATACCTCTGAATTTCACTTTTTATGTACATGGATAAAGTTGAAAACAGCAGAGCACCACCCAGGGATTTGCATTAACAGCTTTACCACAACTCATGGTCTCCTGTATTTTTGACGCGATGCTTGTTCATGACAGCCAGGAAGTTCAGTCTTAGCATGTCCACTCTGGGATGCTTTATGGATACAGGCCCAGTATTGAAACTACAAAGTTATTTAATCTCCACTTCTCATCAGACACACAAAGAAACAACATCTGATACATGCAGCCACCCACGGACTCTGCGATCCTCTCCTGTTCATAACAAACTGTTTCTCTGTCACACCTTCTTGAGTTATGCAGGAACAACTTAAAATAGTCTTTCCTCTCTGTCTCTCTGCCATGGCTTTGCCAACATTAATCATTGTTCAAGCTTGAAATGTTGACATGATATACACTGCCTGGCCAAAAAAAAAGTCACACACTCTAATATTTTGTTGGACCGCCTTTAGCTTTGATTACGGTGTGCATTCGTCGTGGCATTGTTTCGACAACCTTATGCAACGTCACAACATTTATTTCCGTCCAGAGTTGCATTAATTTTTGGCCGAGATCTTGTATTGACGACAGGAGACTCAAACTACTCGAAAAAGTATTTTCCAGCACATCCCAAAGACTTTCAATGGGGTTAAGGTCAGGAATCCGGTGGCCAATTCATGTGTGAAAATGATTCCTCATGCTCCCTGAACCACTCTTTCACAATTTGAGCCCGATGAATCTTGGCATTGTCGTCCTGGAATATGCCCATTTATGGGATAACCTGGTAATTCAGTACATTCAGGTACTCAGCTGACTTAATTTTATTGCTGCATAGCGTTGCTGAGCCTAGACCTGACCAATTGAAGCAACCCCAGATCATAACACTGCCTCCAGAGGCTTGTACAGTGGGCACAATGCATGACGGGTGCAATGGCAACTTTGTTTTTGGCCAGGCAGTGTAATTTACACAGAATTCTGCTAGTCAAAATGCGAGAGAACTGCTTTCTTGGATTCCTTGCAACAGGTGCAAGATTTTATTACCTCAAGGCTTTTGCCAATGAACCTCACTTATCACTGATGTGGTAACCTATAGGTACATAAAATTAATTAACCTTAAAAGATTAATGTATTTGATGTTTTCAGAATCTTTTGGCTTTATCATTTTTATTACTTTTTGGCTGTTTAATGAAATACTGGTGCAGGTATCTTTACTATGCTATTGTTCTGATTTGTGTACTTCATATAGGATTTGATATAGAGTTTAACATGACTCCCAACAAAATTCTGGATCTAGTGCATTTTCTTTATTATAAGTTTTACTTATTCTTTTGGATACCTCTGAATTTCATGCTTTTATGCACCTGGATAAAGTGGGAAACAGCAGAGCACCACCCAGGGATTTGCAATAACAGCTTTACCACAACTCATGGTTACCAGTCTTTTTGACACGATGCTTGTTCATGACAGCCAGGAAGTTCAGTCTTAGCATGTCCACTCTGAGATGCTTTATGGATACAGGCCCAGTACTGAAACTACAAAGTGGTTTAATCTCCACTTCTCATCGGACACACAAGGAAACATATCATTTGATACATGCACCCACCCACCGACTCTGTGATCCTCACCTGTTAAGGATGGACTGTTTCTCTGTCACACCTTTTTCAGTTATGCACAAGTAAAAAAAAGTTTTTCATGTCTCTCTGCTATGGCTTTGCCAACATTAATTATTGCTCAAGATTGAAATGTTTATACGATGTGATAATTTCCACAGAATTCTGCTGGTCTAAATGTGAGACAACTTCTTTGTTGGAGTCCTAGCAACAGGTGCCAGATTTTATTACCTGAAGACTTTTGCCAATGTACCTTTTTGTAAAACAGTACACTCAGAAAAAAATGTACGAAAAGAACCTAAAAAAGTACAAACGCTCATCACTGATGTCGTATAGTCACATAAAATTGTACTCTTAGCCAGCATACATGATTAATTTGTACCTTTTTGGCTTCAAAAGGTACTTATTAGTACCAAAATAGAACATTGTTGTACCTTCAGGGTACATTTGGGAAATATGTTCCTTAAAGAATAAAAAAAGTACCTCTACTTTACCTTTATTTTTGAGAGTGTAAGTAAACAATTACCAGTGACCAATTACTTAGATCAATGTGTTCTTTTCAAGGTTTTCCACAGAACTTGAAATGAACCATGTGTATGTTTCATTTTGCAAGCCTTTCTATAAAGATTCTTGCAAATGAATATACTATATCTGGATTTTTATGAACAATTCACCTTTAAAAAATGTATGTATTTAACCTTTTTATAATTTTTGGCTTTATAATTTTTATTATTTTTTGGCCGTTTAATGAAATACTGGTGCAGGTATTGTATCTCCCCATCTTTACTTGTGTGCTATTGTTCTGATTTCTGTACTTCATATGAGATTTGATATAGAGTTTAACAAGACTCCCAACAAAATTCTGGATCTAGTGCATTTACTTTATTATAAGTTATACTTATTCTTTTGGATACCTCTGAATTTCACGCTTTTATGCACCTGTACCTTTATTTCTGAGGGTGTAAGTACCAATCAGTGACCAATTACTTTGATCAATATGTTTAATCTTTTTATAACTTTTTGGCAGTTTTATGCGATACTGGTGCAGGTATTGTGTCTCTCCTATATTTATTTGTATGCTATTTGTGTACTTCATATGGGATTTGATATAGAGTTTAACATGACTCCCAACCAAATTCTGGATCTAGTGCATTTTATCTATTATAAGTTTTACTTATTCTTTTGGATACCTCTGAATTTCATGCTTTTATGCACCTGGATAAAGTGGGAAACAGCAGAGCACCACCCAGTGATTTGCAATAACAGCTTTACCACAACTCATGGTTACCAGTCTTTTTGACACGATGCTTGTTCATGACAGCCAGGAAGTTCAGTCTTAGCATGTCCACTCTGAGATGCTTTATGGATACAGGCCCAGTACTGAAACTACAAAGTGGTTTAATCTCCACTTCTCATCGGACACACAAGGAAACATATCATTTGATACATGCACCCACCCACCGACTCTGTGATCCTCACCTGTTAAGGATGGACTGTTTCTCTGTCACACCTTTTTCAGTTATGCAGGAAGTTATGCACAAGTAAAAAAAAGTTTTTCATGTCTCTCTGCTATGGCTTTGCCAGCATTAATTATTGCTCAAGATTGAAATGTTTATACGATGTGATAATTTCCACAGAATTCTGCTGGTCTAAATGTGAGACTTCTTTGTTGGACTCCTAGCAACAGGTGCAAGATTTTATTACCTGAAGACTTTTGCCAATGTACCTTTTTGTAAAACAGTACACTCAGAAAAAAATGTACGAAAAGAACCTAAAAAAGTAAAAACGCTCATCACTGATGTCGTATAGTCACATAAAATTGTACTCTTAGCCAGCATACATGATTAATTTGTACCTTTTTGGCTTCAAAAGGTACTTATTAGTACCCGAATAGAACATTGTTGTACCTTCAGGGTACATTTGGGAAATATGTTCCTTAAAGAATAAAAAAAGTACCTCTACTTTACCTTTATTTTTGAGAGTGTAAGTAAACAATTACCAGTGACCAATTACTTAGATCAGTGTTTTCTTTTCAAGGTTTTCCACAGAACTTGAAATGAACCATGTGTAAGTTTCATTTTGCAAGCCTTTCTGTAAAGATTCTTGCAAATGAATATACTATATCTGGATTTTTATGAACAATTCACCTTAAAACAGTTTATGTATTTAACCTTTTTATAATTTTTGGCTTTACCATTTTTTATTATTTTTTGGCCGTTTAATGAAATACTGGTGCAGGTAATGTATCTCCCCATCTTTACTTGTGTGCTATTGTTCTGGTTTGTGTACTTCATATAGGATTTGATATAGAGTTTAACAAGACTCCCAACAAAATTCTGCATCCAGTGCATTTTCTTTATAATAAGTTTTACTTATTATGTTCGATATACAGCACCAGTCAAAAGTTTGGACACACCTACTCGTAGAATTTTTCATTATTTTTACTGTTTTCCACATTTTAGAATAGTAGAGACATCAACACTATCAGATAACACAAATGGAATTATGCAAAGACCCCAAAACAAAAGTGTAAAACAAATAAAAAACGTCTTTATATTTTAGATTCTTCAAAGTAGCCACCCTTTGCCTTGATAACAGCTTTGCACATTCTACCTGGAAATAAGGTATCAAGAGTCTTTCGATATCATTTTATACACAGTCATGATAGCATCACCTGTTTACCTGTGGAATACCTGTTTACCACAGAAGTTGGTTGAGAGAATGGCAAGAATGTGCAAAGCCGTTATCAAGGCAAAGGGTGGCTACTTTGAAGAATCTAAAATATAACACTTTTTTTGATTTGTTTGCATAATTTAATGTGTTATTTCATTGTTTTGATGACTTTACTATTCTAAGGATGCAACAGCAGTGTGCCACCACACGGAATCAAACCTACAACCTCAGAATTGAGCTCAGTTCCCTTACCATTACACCACACTGCCACCTTGTGTTCGGAGGGCAGAACAGTCGCTGTGGTGTCCCAAAGCGGAGAAGTGAGCGGCTAGCAGCTTGCCGTGACGTGCCCAGGTAAAGGTGGAGTAGAATCATAGGCTGTGTCCGAATCAGAGCCCTATTTACTGCGTCCTGTGTTCTAGCAGACTGTAAACTGTTTACTGTGTACTGTTTAGTACACGACATGCAGTATGCAAAAAATATATATATATCCTCCATACTATTTCCCAACCGTACTGTGGTAGTGCCGTAAGACGTCCCACCCTTGCACGGCCTTGCTCACGTCTCATTTTTGTTTTTGTTGAAGGAAAACGTCACAAAGCTGCGCGTCATATTTATGGGACCAAAATGTTTGTTTACTTCTTGAAAATTATGCTCAACGAAACCCCGGAAATAAGTCATATATCATCCGGGGATTTTAAGTACACTACATTTAGAGAAAATCTTGCCTACTTAACAACTTACTCATCCAGTGTACTGAACAAGCATACTCAATAGTATGGAAGGGCACTGCCATTGAGTCACTGCAGTCAATCTTGTCTCAAAGATGGTAGGATGAGATATTGGGAACGGATTGGGTAGGCTTTGGATGTGACTAAAATAAAACAACAGAGTAGACCAGCCTGCATACACTGTGAATATTCACACCACACAGATAAATGTGGCGTTCTATGTAGCCTAATTCCCAATAGAGAGAGGTTTTCCAGTGTGACATGTTTAATGAAAGGAGTACTGGTGAGTGGCGTTTTAGACCCGTGGGAGAAACCTGTTTAGCAGGTTTAAGGGACTAGGAAGTGTCTGAAAAGTGCGTTTCCATCTTACAGCCCTTTGTTTTAAAAAATTTAATGAATAACTTAACAATTAATGAAGAGCATACTTTGGCATAAAATGCAGATGGATGTTCCATCCACCTCCTCAGTCTTAAGCTATTTAAACAAGCACCGATTCTCCTGTAAATCAAAGCCGTCCAGATAGAGGGAGAGTTTCATCTGAGGATCACAGGTCAGACACGTCAACTACTGTAATATATTAAATATATAGTATATGTGTGTGTGTGTGTGTGTGTGTGTGTGTGTGTGTGTGTGTGCATGCATTGTATGGGTAATATTTCTGAATATAGTAACAGTAACATGAACTAATGTTTTTTTTGTTATTATTATTACTTATTTACTTGAGCAAATTAATTAAAGGAGCACAGTCACGCATATGCATGTTTTCTGCATTCTAATCTACGATTTCAATGTTTCATATTTTCCAAAAAATCATAAAGATTGGAATTGTGGTTTTTGAGATATGGGCCCTCAAGAACAGCTCCATCTCCAGAGCAGCTCCAGCCTTATTTACCACATTTCCCATATCTCCCTGCGCACGCTTAGGTTTGGTGTATATGAATATGTAATAGAGCACGGTGACGAGCTAACTGTTCAAGTGAAGATACCGCAGAAAATTCTTGTGTCTGCCCAAAATGCCATCGTGCGCCGTACGTGGGTGCGCTATTAAGTCAGGATACCGTTTTCCCAAAAATGAGACGAGGTGCATCCAGTGGCTGGCAGCAATTAACAACCCGATACATTTGCCAAAAAAGGATTACGACAAAGTTCGTGTTTGTTCGAAACACTTCAAGCCAGAGGACTTCCAGCGCGACTATAGTGGCGAATTACTGGGAGCTAAATCAAAGAATTTGCTTGTCGAGTCTGCGGTACCTTCGGTCTTCCCATGGGCGAGCAGCAGGAAGCGACCATCATGATCTGGTGAATCCGAAAGCATTCCACAGAAACGAGTGCATGAGGTAAGTTAGCTAGCTAGTTAGCTAACATCTCACTTGAGCAAATAACCTACTAGCTAGCTAACGCTAGCAATAATCCAGCCACAGAACAAGTGCTTCAGTGAAGTCATTTGTCGATGCAATAACCTGATTATTAACGTAATAATAACGATAATGCAATAACGTAATACTGATTAAATCATTGTAACGTTAGACATCTTACTAACCTTGTTATCTAATGCAAGCTAACATCAGTTGTCCAGATTAGTTAAAATGCTTAGCTCTTCTTTATCGTAGTTTACATTTTAAAAGGACTAGCAAATGTAATACTGTTTCGTATTAGTTGACTGACGTAAAACCTAGTCTGACTGTCCCAATACTTTTTCAATCTGTATTCTAGGAGGATGATGTGTGTGCTCCTGGTCCCTCTCGTTCAGGACCAGACCCTAGTTTACAGCTAGCAAACTTGGTAAGATAACTGGTTATTCTTCAATTGCTTTCTTTCTAGTATGTTTGATGTAAGAAGACGGTCATTGCCATACCTGCATGATTAATTTCTGTGTGATTGATTTTTAAAAAAAATTCTACTATCATTTGTAATTTCTTCTCAAATAGGAAGCACTAACACCCCATGTCACTTCAACCCCAGACAAACTTAATCCAAGTGGCCAAGTACAAACAGTAAGTACAGCATCCCTACCCCAAACTAACACACACACACACACACACACACACACACACACACACACACACACACACACACACACACACACACACACACACACACACACACACACACCATGTCCTAGAGTGTCAGCAAAAAATTCTATATTTTCTGTTAGACAAAGGGATGTGGTTGAGCACTATTGCTAAGAAGTATGCTATAAAATTGGAAGGTCTACACTACCTTTTTTGACATAAAGCCCGGACAAAATCGATCAGATTGGAAGAGGCTGCGGAAAGCACACTCAATGCAGGTGTATAAACTCTTGGAAAAAAATTATGATCATAAGGCCATGCTTTTTTTCGGTGTCTCAGAAACATGCAAAAGGTCCCGTTAGATTGTATTTTACACATTTTCAATAAACAAGCTAAATGGAAGAAATATGTATGGATATAAATTAACATCAGACTGTAATTATTATTAGATAATGTGTGTTCAAAATACATGTGAACTACTAGGTAATCCTACAAGCTTGTCATGGATTGAATGGTATACCAGTATTATGGTTTAGGGAAATGCTATACAGTATTTTTATTGATTTAATGGAGCAAATATTCAATTAATGTGGTGATCACTTTCAAAGTTACAGACATTTTCTGAAAGGACAACTCATTCTCAATGTGTCTCTGAGGTTCTACTGTAAAGGCAAACCAGTGCAAATTAATGAAATATTGTTTGATATCTATCAATAAGTACAAATTCCATGTTCATTTACTTTTCCTCAGGTTTCCTTTGAGGAACAACCTGGACCAGCAGCTGCCAATACAACACATAAAACAAGTTTTTAAAGTGATACCACAATGATCAACCCGGAAGATGAAAGCTTCAGAGCTGATTTCACCGCCATCCAGCACTTCCTCCGAAGAAGGTGACCCAGATGCGCAATACAATATGGTGCACACATTAGAAATATTGAAGCTTCTTGTAAGGTGTCAAGAATGTGGAGATGACATAGACCGAACAAAGATAAGTTATTTTGGTGCGCAGATGCGAGTTGCATGGGAGTGGTCCAGCGGGCACTCTGGAACGTGGAAGTCCTGTCCGGATATCAGGGGAATGCCAGAGGCTGACTTGCTATCAGCAGCCTCCATTGTGCTGAGTGGGAACACTTACACTGCTCACAAAGGTTTTGCATCTGTAATGAAGCTCAAGACAATTAGTGAGTGAACATTTCATCGAATCCAAGGGGCATATGTTCTTCCTGCTATCGATGAAGAATACAATCTTCAAAGGGACATGATTCTGGCTAGACTTCATACAGCAAGAGAGGAGAGTGACAAGGCAGATGGCCCAGGGATCGGCATTGGAGGGGATGGATGATGTGACTCTCCGGGGTATTCAGCGAAATACCTCACCTACTCATTCATGATGGATGACACCAAAGAAATTATACAGACCAATTTTGTTCAGGTGAATTGAGAAATTGTATTGTTTATGTTTCACTAATTCTTTCTTATTTTGTATTATTTATCTAAAACTTTATTATATTTATTATAACAATTATATTTTCAGGTCACTGAAGCCACAAGTTCAGTAGCTTCTGTAGAGGACTCGACCAACTGCTTCAAGACAATGTAAACATTGAAGTGGTGACAACTGATCGTGCTGGGGGGGGGGGGGGGGGGGGGGGGGGGGTGGTATTGGCTATACTGATTATGAAATATCTAAATATTGAAACACCAATGTAAATACTGTCTGGGGTGCATACAACAGCCTAGAGAGGTGTGATAATCAGCCCAGAAGTGTTCTAAAGTGAACTTCCCCTTTTTGAATTACTGGACGATACATTTATTTGGAAATGTACATGTCTGGTACAGTAGACAAAACTAAGCATAAGGATGGGAGAAATTCACATCCACCTCTAGGTCAACACCGTAACTGTTTGTTGCACAGCCTGTAACTAAAAATGTGTAACTAAAAGTATTGTACAATTGTAATAGGCCAATTGGAGTCCTACCACGCAAATCTGTGGAAGTACATGCCCAAAAGGCTAGCCTTCACCTGCATCAGCATGAAGGAGCGCACTCAGCTCGCTGTCCTGGACTTCAATGAGAACATTGGCAGGAGGCCTGCAAAGACCAAAGAAGGTATTCCCTCAATCTGGCCATTCTATCAAAAGAACATGGAGTAGTTGTAATGTTAATTGTCTAATAGTTTTGAAAATTAATGGTTCTAAATTAATGTTTTTCAATGTCAAGGACTGAGCCGATTCAAGCAGGACTGGTCCAAGAGGTCCAATGACTGGATCACAAAGGTCATCCGGGAGCCAAAGACCTACAAATTCAGAACGAGGCTGGTGTTCCGGATAAGGCAGCGGAGACTTGACCACGCCATTATCTACCGAGACAAATCATCTCACCTTGAAGTGGCATCACTGCCAAAGACCATAGCATGCAAACCAAAACCAGACAGAGATGAGGCTTTAAGGCTAAGCTGTTTTCATTAAATGTGAGAAGTGTAGCAGAACTGTGGCCGGAATCTAAATGCTCATTTTGCTTGCTGCTAATTTCTTGATGGTAGACTGGTGTGCTGAAAATGGTGCAGTCTGGTTGAGTTTGTTTTAAATAGTTTTAATGTTGATGTCTGTTTTAATATAGGAAATTCTGGCATTTTAATTTTTAATTTTACTTTATTTCATTTTACTTATTTTTAGACATTTCAGTATGTGTTGTTCAACTACTGCACAATAATTGCCCCTTGGGGACAATAAAGACTTACTACTACTATTATTACAATATCACCTTTCTGTATTTTTTTTGTCTTTGTTTACCTTGCCATAATGAAGATAATCCTATGTTGAAGTAACAAACATTCCAAATAATCAATTACAATCCCAGTGATTTTATTGAATGTGATAGAAGTATGCATTTTCAAACTTAGACCTTGTAAACCAACAAATATGTTGGAAATTTATACTAAGCCAACTCAACAGGAGAAACAGTAACTATAGCATTGTATGTCTATTATTGAACACTATGGGCTCAATTTTCTGACAATTATGGCCACATTTTTACAATAATAAAACAAAAGTAAAGCGTGAGGTATCACAAAGTGCAGAGTCTGGTTCAGTCTTTGTCGATGTCCACGATGGCAGCACAATTCTTACACCTCTCCCCAGTCGTTCGCCATGGAGTACCCATTCCAATAACCAACGATAAGCGGTCAGTCTAAATTGCCTAATGTTAAATAAAGGGGTGACAGAAAAAAACTGGTTATAGTAATGTAATATCTGTTGTTGCACAAAGGATGCTAAATGAGCTGCAAGATAGCCATCTAGGTATAGCCAACAAGCGACTGATTCCGACAGTAGCCTAACATGGAATGTCCGAATCTTGGTGTCATGCTGGCAAGCACAACATATCGACTTTAACATAAGTTTAGCAAATGTTAGCTAAATTACAAGATTTTGATACAGCTTGTTAGCTACTCACTCGTCGCTTAGTTGCCCTCCTGGACCCCTTGGTTGTGGATACTTCTTCCAGTTAATCCTCCTATTGCTGCATAAGAAGTTGGTAAGTACTGCAGGATGTAGCAAGGGTTCGAAGTTATTATTGGCAGTGATGCAAACTCCGTGTTCGGTTTCTGCCAACAGCCGTTGCCCTCGATCCCATTCGCGGCAGCAAAGGCTCTCCGTCTCGGTAGGCATGGGTTCACAGTTCCCACACTGGCACCAATTTATGTTCCCACTTCTCTGCTCTCTGTTAGCTTCGGCTGCCTCGTCCTCCGCTCTCTGTCTCTGTCTCTCTCGCTCACGCAATTCTTCCTCTGTAAATTCCAGTTCAAAACTGTACGGTTGTATATCTTCGTCAAAATCGAAAAGCTCGTCCTCTAACTCGGCGAACTCAGAGCTGTCCGCCATATCTCTCAGGCTATCGTCGTCGGCCAAGATAGGCCACGTGATATTTTGAGCACTGCACAGTTTGAGGATGCGTGCTAACATGATCATTTGGGTACGGAAAAGAACACAATCATTGCGTTCCACCTGAAAGATTATTCTGAATTTGGGGTAGCAGTCTAGTATAATGGCTAGAGAACAGGGCTTCAGTTTCCAGCTGGGCTGCTGCTGTTGTACCCTTGAGAAAGCTACATATCCTGAAATGATTCTGTAAAGATCCACCTGTATAAATGATCTGTATGTGAAGAATGTGTTCAAGATACTACCTGATGACTTTTCCAGAATTTTTTGTGAAAAAAGGAAAAGCTGATTAATTATATTATTATGATTGTATTACATTATCATATATCAAAGCAGTTATTTTGTGTTCATATTTTATCATGAGATTTTTTCAACATGTACCACCCTGCTGCGTTCCAGTCCCATCATTCTCTCGCTAGGACTTTCAATATTATTCAGCGTTTAAAGTGTTAATACACCGTGGTTTTCTCTGGTGCTGGAAGGACTGGTTTGACCGTGATGACCCTTGCGGTGATGGTGACTTTGAGACCCTTCCTGAGCTGCTCAAAGAGTACCCCGGGAGAATCTGCCCCCACCCCCAGCAAATTCAGTACAGCACCACTAATGGAATAATGTCATTTGATGTAATTGATGTGTAAGTATATTATGGCCAACCAACAGAAAACAACAGAACATTTTTTCTAAAATTAGTGATCATTGCAGCAATCCAGTGTTAAACAGATATCTTCTTACTGGGATAAATCCAGAACAACAACGTTTATGTTTTTCAGTTAATAATAATAATAATAATAATAATAATAATAATATCACTACACAGTTTTGGATATTTTCCTTGCTTGAAAATTGTAGAAAACTAACTTTATTAATTGAACTACTCATAATGCTATCACTATTACTATTATCATGGACTTTGGCTGTTTTTGACCATGGTCATTAAGACCTAGACCCTGAGCCGACCAGAGGAGGATGGGTTCCCCCCTTTTTTTATTTTAATTTTATTTATTTAACCTTTATTTAACCAGGATAGGTCCCATTGAGATTAAAAATCTCTTTTACAAGGGAGTCCTGGCCAAGACAGGCAGCAGCACAACATAAAACAAGTTATTGAAACAGACACAAAACAAAAAGACAATATTACAATATATAACATCCCAAAGAACAAAGTGCAGTACAAGCCATGTATCCAAGAAATATTAGTTTAAACACCGACACCCCAACGATTCTGTCTCCAGGTCTTTCAAAATGGATTTAAAAGCATTCAAAGAAATCAAATCATGGAGTTTTAAAACAGTCTGCAATATATTCCAGTCTGAGGGTGCGGAATACCTAAAAGCCCTTTTCCCACTCTCTGTACGAACACTTGGTACAGACAACATATAAAAGTCCTGTGACCGCAAAGAGTAGTCAAGTCAAGTCAAGTCAAGTTTATTTGTATAGCACATTTCATACACTAGGCAACTCAAAGTGCTTTACATAAGACATAGAAAGACATTATATAAAAAGTAAATTAGAATTGAAACAATGTTAATAAGAAGTTAAAACAGTTATAATAAAACGCAATACTGGTTGGGCCCACAAAACAAATACCCAACAAACACTCCTACCACAAACAGCCTGCTACCTGCAATCTGCTACGCACCGTACAGCCTCTCTCTCTGGGTGATATTATACCTGCCAGGTCCGCTGCAGGTGCCTGCCAGCTACGCTGCAGGACTTTTGTAAAAATATTATTAGCCCATGGGTGGGAGCAGCATACAGCCTCCACAGTTTGAATCACTCCACAGAGTGACGGACCCGTCGGTCACTAATCAAACTTTTAAGTTGAGCGCACTACAGCCTCAAGTTGAGCGCACTACGGCCTCTTTTTACGTATTAGCCCATGGGTGGGAGCAGCATACAGCCTCCACAGTTTGAATCACTCCACAGAGTGGCGGACCCGTCGGTCACTAATCAGACTTTTAATCAAACTTTTAAGTTGAGCGGACTCTTTATAGAGGACTTTTCAGGTGCTCAACAGATAACAGGCAACAACTGACATCAGATAACAGTATTTATCTAAGTATATGCGGTGCAGAAAAAGAAAGAATAAAACAAATAATAAAAAGAGATAAAAAATAAATAAAAGATAAAACAGCTTTAAAGGATAAATAAGCTTAAAAATAAATAAATTAGAAAAGATAGAAGTGCCTCTGTCTTTTTAATAGACAGACAGGAGCTAATGGAACACTCTAGGATAAATAAAACAAGAAACAATAGAGTTAAAAATACCGGCTGGGCTTAATAAAAGTACAATAAAATGCAGTACAATACAGCAAAATTTCAGTTAAAGGCCCGTGAGAAGAGCAAAGTTTTCAGACCAGATTTAAAAGACATAATACAAGAGGCATGTCTAAGGTCGTAGGGTAATAGGTTCCAGCTATGGGTAGCGTAAAAACTAAAGGCTGCCTCCCCATTTTTTGTTTTAACCTTGGGCACAATGAGCTGATCCGATCCCAAAGATCTGAGAGATCTGTTTGGTTTATATGGCCTGAGCATTTCCAAGATGTATTTTGGTCCTAAGCCGTTGAGTGATTTATAAACTATTAGCATCACTTTGAAATCTATTCTATAGTGGACTGGAAGCCAGTGTAATGATCTAAGGATTGGAGTAATGTGTGCACTTCTTTTAGTCCTTGTAAGAAGCCTGGCAGCAGCGTTTTGTATAAGTTGGAGCCGTTTAATGGACTTTTTTGAGAGACCAGTGAAAAGAGCATTACAGTAATCAACCCTACTTGAAATGAAGGCATGAATGAGGGTTTCTAGGTCTTGTTTAGACATAAACCCTTTGACTCTTGCTATATTCTTAAGATGATAAAAGGCAGATTTGGTTATTGACTTGACATGGTTATCAAAGTTGAGATCAGAGTCAATGAGTACACCTAGGTTTCTGGCCTGCAAGGTTGTTCGTAAACCTAGAGTGTCAAGGTGGAGAGCTATTTTTTGTCTCGGTTCTTTGCTCCCGAAAACAATAATTTCGGTTTTGTCTTTGTTTAGCTGGAGAAAGTTTTGACACATCCAGCTGTTAACTTGCTTTAAACATTTGTATAGGGAGTCAATAGGGTTGTAGTCATCAGGAGTAAATGACAGGTAAATTTGTGTGTCATCCGCATAGCTGTGGTATGACATTTGGTACCTTTGAAAGATTTGACCGAGGGGGAGCATATATAAGTTGAACAATAGAGGACCGAGGATGGAACCTTGGGGGACCCCGGAGGTCAGAGTAGTCCGTTCTGATTGGTAGTTATTAATGGTTACAAAGTAATCTCTATCTTGTAGGTAAGATTTGAACCAGTTTAAAGCTGTGCCCGAGAGCCCAATCCAATGATGTAGTCTGTCAATGAGTATTTGATGATCTATAGTATCAAAGGCTGCACTGAGATCCAACAGAACAAGAACAGAGATTTTACCTGAGTCACTGTTTATGCGAATGTCATTTAAAACTTTGATGAGTGCCGTTTCTGTGCTGTGATGGGGTCTAAAACCAGACTGAAAAGTGTCAAAAAGGCAGTTTTGGTTTAAAAAATTGTTTAGTTGATTAGAAACAGCCTTCTCAAGAATCTTACTAATGAAGGGAAGGTTAGAAATAGGGCGATAATTATTTAATTTGAATGGGTCTAAATTTTTCTTTTTTAAAAGAGGTTTAATGACTGCAGTTTTTAAAGATTTCGGAAAAAGGCCAGTCCGGAGTGAGCAGTTAGCTATTTGCAGTATTTCTGAAGCTAAATAACTAAAGTTAGCTTTTAAAAAGCTAGAGGGTGCAGGATCTAATGAGCAAGTAGATGGTTTAAGATGCTGCACTATTTCTTCAAGCGCCTCATTGTCAATTTCACTAAAATGCGACAGGCAAGGAGGACAGTTTTTTAGCAGAGAAGAAGAGCATGGTGCGGCTATGCCGGTGGGTGCGGAGGAGCTAATGGAGCTAATGGCTGTTCGAATGTCGCTAATTTTGATGCTAAAATACGACGCAAAGTCATTGCATTTATTAACAGAGCAGAGTTCAGGAGGAGGTTGAACTGGAGGGTTTGTCAGTCTGTCGACTGTAGCAAAGAGAGTCTGGGTATGATTAGTGTTTCTATTAATGACACCAGAGAAAAAAGACTGTCTAGCCCTTTTTATTTCTAGGTTGTAGGCTTGCAGCTTCTCTTTATGAATGTCATAGTGGATTTGTAGCTTCGTTTTCCTCCACCTGCGTTCAGTTATCCTACATTCTCTTTTCATATTTTTTACTGCTTGGGAATTTCTCCAAGGTGCTCTCTGTTTGCCAGATACTGATTTGTTTTTCATGGGTGCGATATCATCCATAATATTCACGATTTTGGAGTTTAAATTCTCACAAAGAACATCAACAGAGTCTGATGCTATGCTAAGTGTTGATGAAAAAGCCGTAACAAATAATGCACTTGTATTCTCATTGATAGATCGTGCTCTGACAGGGCATAGGTTGGACTGGGTGTCTGGGCAGGTCAGCATATCAAAAAATACACAGTAGTGGTCTGAGAGTGCCACATTTTTGACAACAATACTTACAATGTTTACACCTTTTGTGATTACCAGATCCAGTGTATGACCACGACAGTGTGTGGGTCCCGTCACATGCTGAGTCAGACCAAAGGAATCAAATACTGCAAACAGTTCTTTAGCATAGTTATTATTGGGATTGTCAATGTGGATGTTAAAATCACCAGTTATGGCAAAACAGTCAAAATCAGTGGAGATTACTGAGATGAGTTCGCTAAAATCATCAATAAAGTTAGGAGAGTATCTTGGAGGTCTGTAGATAGTTAAAAATAGTGTTCGAGGAGAACCTTGTAGCACAATGCCAAGGTACTCAAAAGAAGCAAAATCATCGAAGGATACTTGCTTACATTGAAATGTATCTCTGAAAATAGCAGCCACCCCTCCGCCTTTCCTGTCAACACGAAGAGCATTCATATACTTGAAGTACTGGGGAGCTGACTCTATAAGTACTGTTTCACTGCTGCCTTTTTCTAACCATGTTTCTGTTAAAAATATAAAATCTAGGTTATTAACAGTTATAAAATCATTAATTAGAAAAGACTTATTATTTAGGGATCTAACGTTTAAAAGGGCCAGCTTGATAGTGCAGTTAGAGGTGGGCATTGGGACAGTTGGGACTAAACGTGGGATGATAGAAAGATTAGCTAACTTCCTACCATGTCTGACATGAGTTTTTATGGTTCTATTGCTTCTAAGCATGACTGGGATGGTAGAGTGCATGCGGCAGGGCCCCAGCTTGTTGTCAGGGCTAATGTGTGGGGCATAGCAGGGACCCGACTCATGTCAATTTATTGCCAGATTTGGGGATAGGTTGTGGTGGTTCAGGGCTCGATGAGACCTGGGAGGTGGCTTAGGAGTGGATGGTGGAGCTGTAGGGGGGGCTGCGGTGGGAGAAGGAACTCTCCGTCTGGGGAGGGGGATGGGGGGGGGGGGGGAGGTGATGGTTCTTAGGAGTGGATGGTGGAGCTGTAGAAGGGACTATCCTCCTGGGGGGGGGGGAGAATCTGGGACTGGCAAGAGAGGGAGTTAGTCGTATGCCTGCAGACACTAGCTGATTCATCCTCAGGGTGAAGGCCAGAGGGGAGGGAGGGGGGGAAAGATTAAAAGAACCAAAGACAGAGGATCCCTCGCTGTCTTCAGAGAGTGGTGAAGGGGGGTGAGTAGAGCTGTCATCTCTGTTCACGCAGACAGTGGGCTGGGCAGAGCCATCAGTGACACAGATGGGCGGCTGGGCCGTTTTCTCAGAGGCAGCTGATGTGGGTGTCCCAACTTCGCTTTTTGGGTCAGTGGGATTTGCCTTGGTCTGTGTCTTCTCAAATGCAGTTGGTGTGGGTGTCCCGAGCTTGCTTTTTGGGTCTGTGGTGGGTGCAGCGGATTCCATGGTCTGTGTTATCAGAGACACAGTGTTCTGGGCTGTTGCGCTTGTTTTGATACCAGAGAGAGGTGCATTAGATAGCACCGGTTGAGTTATCGAGGACACGGTGTTCTGTGTTGTTGTGTCTGCTTTAAGGGCACGGCGAATGTTCAAGAACAAAATGTTTTCACCAGCTCTGTTCAGCTGAGATCCGTTTTTCTTAAAAAGGTGGTGTTGCTTCCAGAAATGGTCCAAGTTGTCAATAAACTTCACATTCCATTTAAGACAGGCCGAAAACAGCCATGCGTTAAATCCAAATGTTCTGGAGAATTTTTCTGAGCTCATTTTTATTGCAGGTAGAGGGCCGGAGATGTACATCTTAATGTCAAGAGAGCTAACAGCTTTTAACAGAGCCTCAAAATTATTTTTCAAAGTTACTGATTCTGGCTTATGGGTGACTTTAGCGTCTACCTGCAAAATAATATTGCTTATGTTTTGATTGGAAGCCATAATGACAGGGATTTCTTCCGCAATGTCAAGAGGTAATTTATTTGGAAAACAGTACCTTTTGATGTCATTACCTGCAATCTGATGTGTGTCTTGAGTGGAAGAGGTAATAAAAGCAGTGGTGGTGGGGGGCTTCGTTGCCTTGACAGATGGCGATTCTGGCTGTGATGATAGTGGTAGGAATCTGTTGCTCAGTTTAAGCTTTCCTGGTCTGAGGGAAACAGGTTTCTTCTTGTTTTTTCTTCCCACTGGTGGAAAGTTATCTTTGTTACTCCTTGTTGCGTTAGCAGATAGTTGCGTAACGTTAGCATTTGGTAGTGGAAGCAACCCAGTGTTGGTACCCACTGTTTTGCATGTTGTTAGCCTAGCCATGGGTGACGGATTCCGAGAAGGCAATTCATTTATAGATCCATCTTCTTGCATTCTAATCTTTGTCTCAAGAACAGTAATCCTCTGGAGATGCCTGTCGCAATCTTTGCAGTGCTTCATTTTGCCCGTTTGTGTGTTGTTTTTTGTTGTTTTTTATTTTTAAAAAAAAAGATAAAAGTAGGAAGTAAACAAAAATAAATAAATTTAAAAGATATAAAATAAAATAAGTAAAACAATAAAATGAATAAAATGAATCAGCTGTAAGCCGATGGAAAGAAAATAAAGCAAAGAAAGTAAAGCAGGAGCAGCAAGAAAAAGCGTCCTCTCTTCAAGGCTGTCAGAAGTTTTCTACTGAGTACTGTCCACTCTTCTGTGAAATATAAATACATAGATAGGATGGGAGCAGCCCAAGAATTGCCTTGTATATAAAAGTATACCAGTGTGTACGCCTGCGGGTTGCCAGAGCAGGCCATCCTACCCGGGAGTAAAGCTCACAGTGGTGAGTCAAGGCTTTACAATTCGTGATGAATCTAAGGGAAGCATGATAAGCTGTATCAATCATATGCAATGCCTGGGCAGGGGCATGCATATATAAAAGATCCCCATAGTCCAACACAGGTAAAAAACGTGGCAGCAACAAGTCTCTTTTTTACATTAAAAGAAAAACACAACTTGTTTCTAAAATAGAAACTTAATTTAAGCCTCAGTTTTTTCACCAAGCACTGTACATGTGGCTTAAAAGTAAGGGAATCATCAATCAGAATGCCCAGGTATTTATAGGAGTTAACCTTCTCAATGACCTTTCCCTCAAGAGTGACCACTGAAGGAATATTCTGTGGCCTACTCTTGGCATTAGAAAATAACATAAGCTTAGTCTTATTAGCATTGAGAACAAGTTTCAATTGAGACAAGGTGTTCTGAACAACATTAAAAGCACTTTGCAAGTGGTCAGCGGCTTCAACAAGGGTTGACGCACAGCAGTAAATAACCGTATCATCAGCATAAAAATGAAAATGAGCATCTGTCACATCTTGACCCAGATCATTTATGTAAATGGTGAATAGAAGTGGGCCAAGCACAGAGCCCTGTGGAACACCCTTGTGCACAGACAGAACATCAGAGCAATAACCATCATATTTGACGCACTGAGACCTATCAGTGAGGTAGTTGGAGAACCAACCAACTGCTTGCTCTGAAAGCCCTATGTTGAAGGGCCTCTGTTTGAGTCTGGTTCCTCCCAAGGTTTCTTCCTAGTTACACCAGGGAGTTTTTCCTTGCCACTGTTGCCTTTGGCTTGCTCTTGTGGGGGTTTAGGCTGGGTTTTTCTGTGAAGCGCATTGTGACAACTAGTTGTGAAATGCGCTATATAAATAAATATTGATTTGATTTGATTTACTACAACTACCAGCAATACTCAGTGTTGGGGAGTAGTTTAACTACATGTAGTAGTTTAATTACATTCTGCAGCAGTTTGCTGGTAGTTCAACTACATTCAAATTTGTGTAGCAGTTGTAGTAGTTAAATACCGCCTCCTCTCTGTTCCCTCTAATCCTGATTGGTGAGAAGCACTCCGCTCCACTATAGATACCAACAGTTAATTGGACATTGCCACACGTTGGTTGTAATGTTGGAGTTAGTGTTGGAGTTTTGTTCTCGCGACAGGCCATCTGGACATTGTGACTGTGAAGTGTTGACAGACCAACGAAAGGAAAATCCTGGAAAAATCTGCGAAGTCCCGATCGCCATCGAAAGTGTAACCGCTGACACGGGGATGCCTGCATCTACGCCTGGTGAAAAATTCAGAAAGTATGTTCTTCCAACGTTTTAATAAGTAGCTATAAGTACAGTATATTACAGCATAATTTTCCCTTCATTTACAAGCATGATCACCTTCCTCTCTATACGTTAATGATGCGATAGTAAGTGTAGTGCAGAGGTTACCGGATTTGCATTTAAGTGAAGCGTGACTAGTCTATAGTAGTACCTGCCAGCAAGCATCTCTTCATAGCTACTGTTAGCCAGCTGAATGAAAATGGTGATGGGAAAACGGCCCCGCTAGATTAGCGTCATGTTTCAAGTCAACAGCACATTGAGTGCATTTAAAAGAAAAGCACGAAACAACATGGTCTGAATTGCATCAAATGGCCAGCTAATATTACATGGTCAAGGACACGGGGTTATAAGCAGTACAACAGTTCACACTGGATTCCAAGTAACATCTATCATTTTAATATTTAAGAGGTTTACATTTCCCTCATGTATCTACCAATTCATTCAAATAATGGAAAGAAATATTTTGACGGACAGCCCGAATATATAATTTATAAAGCTTTATTCAAATGTGCTTTTCAGCTACAGTCCAACAGATGGGTTTGCTTGTTTCAACTATGACCAGACTGATAGGAGGTGCCGTGATTACAAAGTGCGATTTGCGTGTCCATGCACTTAATATTTATTCTGCTTCAACCACAAAAAACTCACATGCATGGTAAGCCATTTAAACAGTTGGTATTTTATTTCTGAATGGTACAAATGTTACGATTCCTTTTTAAAGGTCAGTGATCATAATGTAATGACAGCTGTACACCTGCTCTCTGCACACTCATTAGCAGGATCTCCCTTCTGAGTCTGATTCCGGAAGCTTCCTGCTTTACACTGGGTGACATCATAGGGGCTATTCAACTGGTGGCACTGGGCCCAAATGCAGTCTGCAAGAGACTTACTCCTGGCCATTTGATCAACGAGAAGAAAGAACATTATTCAGATGCATCAGAAATTGTGACCAAGTGTGAAGACTTGCCTATATTCAGAATCTTTGAGTTCAGGCTTCTGCGTGATTTATTTATTTATGTAATGCTTTCTGTTTGTGACTAATCAAAATCTGTAATTATTTGCCTTTTTGCCTAGTTTTTGCTTCGGTATATGCTACTTGATATCCAAATCCTGATGTCCAAGTTTTGGGGATTTGTGAATTCATATTGATTTTCCTTTGTACTACCATTTTTCACTACCAAACAGTAATAATCTCAGTAATGTATTTATTTTTATTTTTAATTTGTCTTTTAGAATGTCAGAATGTGTGCATTATCACCAAAAATCTACCAAATTGCTACAATTACTGCACAAGTGCATGTCAACAATTTATAATATGAGATATGGCAGCTGTATAAATCAATACACCACTGTTATTGCAAAATTAGCTTGTGATAATCCTGCAACACATAAAAATAAAAATGAAACACATGGCATTCCTTGGAGTCAGGAGTATTTACTCTATCCAACTTCTTTTATTTTTCCTCCTCTCCCCTCTGCTTATATTACAGTCATCTTTTCATTTTCAGCTGGATGGCAAAGGTTTGCCTGAAGCTCAAATTGGCTAAAAACTGAGACGCTGTATTTCCCAGCCAAGTCCTCCACTCCGTTTGACCTATGACTCTTTCACTCACCCTTTCTCCTGTACAACATCCGGATGATCCGCCCCTTCCTCCCCACCTACTCAACCCAGCTCTTAGTCCAGGCACTGATCCCACCTACTCAACCCAGCTCTTAGTCCAGGCACTTAACCCACCTACTCAACCCATCTTAGTCCAGGCACTGATCCCACCTACTCAACCCAGCTCTAAGTCCAAGCACTGATCCCACCTTCTCAACCTAGCTCTTAGTCCAGGCTCTTAACCCACCTACTCAACCCAGTTTAGTCCAGGCACTGATCCCACCTACTCAACCCAGCTCAATGTCCAAGCACTGATCCCACCTACTCAACCTAGCTCTTAGTCCAGGCACTTTTACATTATTACATTATAGGCATTTAGCAGACGCTCTTATCCAGAGCGACTTACACAGCATTTGCATTTATACATAGTATCCATTTATACAGCTGGATATATACTGAAGCAATGCAGGTTAAGCACCTTGCTCAAGGGTACAACGGCAGTGTCCTACCTGGGAATCGAACCTGCAACCTTTTGGTTACAAGCCCAGTTCCTTGACCACTGTGCTACACTGCCGCCTACACTTAACCCACCTACTCAACCCAGTTTAGTCCAGGCACTGATCCCACCTACTCAACCTAGCTCTTCGTCCAAGCACTGATCATCTCCCTCCTGGACGACCGTCACTCCCTCCTCGCTGGCCTCCCTGCCTCTGCCATCAGATCTCTGGAGCTCATCCAGAACGCTGCTGGTCATCTGACATGCTCATCCAGAACGCCCCGGGACATGTCACTCCCATTCCCATCTCCCACTACTGGCTGCTTGCGCCAGCTCGCATCAAATTCAAAACTTGGGTGCAGGCCTATCGGGCAGCTAAAGGGGCAGCCTTTGTTAAAGGAAGGACCTACAGCTGCAACCTTTTTCATTGGACAAAAATCAGGTGGAATCTGAACTATTTTCATTTCACTTACTCTCCTTCCTTGTCAAAACTAATTTTGTTTCTAAAGTATCATTCAGTTCATTTTACACATAATTTAACTAATTTCTTAACACATAACCATAATCTTCCAGTAACCAATGATTCAGATATATCCTTTGTTAATTGCTTCAAAAATTTGTTTTCTCCTAAATGTATTTTTCCTCACAAAATTTCTATTTAAAAATGTAACTCAGCATTTGGCCCTTTACATGCTTACAAACTACATTTTAAAAGCACTTTAACCAACATTTCTGCTGCCCAGCGTGGGGCTTGTGGTCTCTCCCCTTCAGCTCACCCCACAGGTTTTCAGTGGGATTCAGGTCAGGGGACTGGGATGGCCATTGCAAAATCTTAATTCTCTGGGCAGCCAACCTACTTTTGTGGATTTGGAAGAATGCGTTGGATTTGTGACTCTATCAGCCCCCAGACAGGGCCGCCATCAGGGGGGAACAACTGGGTATGTTTTTCCAGGGGGGGTGTGTGGGGGGGGGTGGCGGGGGCAATGGTCTGTGAGCTTGTGGTGAATATTATTGTCCTGGGCCCAGGAATAATATAATAATATAATTTTGTCCCGGGACCAGGAATGTCACCCCGCAGCCCCGCCCCCATGCACTGACAGTGGTACTCGGCTGTATTAACCCTTTAATGGCTGCTCAACCGTTTGGTGGAGCACTCTTTTGTGTCTTGATATCTTATTGGAAAATATGTTGGACTTAACTCCACCTGATTGAGCCATCTCTACCACGTACACCGATAGAGATGGCTCAATCAGGTGGAGTTAAGTCCAGCATATTTTTCAACAAGATATCAAGACTCAAAACGTGCTCTACCAAACGGTTGAGCGGCCATTAAAGGATTAATGGGCTGTATCTCAATGAAGGTAAGAGGCTCTGGATAAGTATCTGTTAAATACCGAAATATATAAATGTACCGCGTTAGCTGGACACACCATCCAGAGTGCCCAGTTACTGCAACTTTTGCACCTTGTACAGTGAGGGTCAAACTGTCCTACAAATATGATAATCATCAACAATTCACCACTCTCAAGGTACACTATGGGCCCTATCTTGGCGATCTTGGCGCTTAGTCTAAGCGCATGGCGCTAAGTCCATTTAGGGCGTGTCCAAGTCCACTTTTGCTATTTTAACGGCGTGTTTTTTTGGCGCTAAGCATGGCGCATGGCGCAACTGGGCTGAACCTAGTCGCTTCATTAATTATAGGTGTGTCTTGGGCGTGACATTCAATAAACCAATCAAAATGTCATATCCCATTCCCTTTAAAAGCCTGCTTTTCCACCTTGGCGGATTGCTTATGATGGCGAAACAGACATGCTCGTGCGTGTTTAGTGTGATCAAGGAATAGGCTAAATGGAGTATGATCAATATTATTCGGACTAACCATTAGCCTATGAGTTCCCGGTAATTCCAGACAGGGCTGTTATTTTACAAAATATGTGCGGTTAAATTTCGCTAAAAGGACCTGCAACAGCTGAGAATAAGCTATCAATGGCTTAGAAAACGCCAAATTAGCCTGCTTGTTCAGCGAATTTCGTTTGATTATGCAATGAAAGTGTCAAACATCAATTCCAAGAGGCTGTTCTCATGGAGTTCTCGAAGTTCAAGCTTCATCCAAAGTTCATTAGGCTACCTGCATAGTAGGCTAATATTGATTAATAACATACATACCGTTATTTTGCCTTAATGATGACACTAAATAGCCTACAATAAAGCTGTCAGGTTCGCAACCCATAAGTTCACGCATATTTCCCCTTGTTTAATAATGTCCTGTTTATGGAAATGTGACCAACCTGTTTTACTCGTAGCGTAATCCTTTAAAACAATCCACTTTCCCAGGAAGACCGTGAAACGTGCGACTTGGAAACAGAGAACATGCAGCTCACGTGCAGAGAATGGCATTAAAATTAATTGTGAATTAATTGTGTAACGTGCTGCAAATTTGTTTTAGTTTCTAATTAGACGCTTAGTTCTCTTTAAAATCGTTTTGCTCAGTTAAGGAATAACGGGTGAAATCAGCTGGGTTTTAAACGGTGAGAGTATGGAAACCTGGTCACTGTAATTTTAAAAAAATATGAAGGACGAAGAATAGCTAAGGTTACAATTTAGTTAACATGGTGACATCTCCGTTTTTTAACCATAGGCTATCGAAAAAAACCTTATGCACAGCGAATTCGCTGTAGCCTAGGCTATTTGAAAAACAATAAATGCAATATTCACTGGACAAGGTTTTGAACTTTTTTCAGTCACAAACCATTCTATTTACTTACAGGCTGTATTCATAGATAAACAGAGCTGTATTGTAATGACATCTGAAGCGCATTTTCAGAACTTAAATGTCCGTCTATTGCCGTGCGCGAGTTTTCCATTGAATGACAATTCACGCATTAGGTGCAAAGACAATTCGCGCATTAGGCTTGATAGCTATAGGTGTTATCAGCTCCTTTTTAATGGATTGCCATTGTCCCGTACCATCGCACATCGCCTGGATGTTGATGGAGTGGGCTGAGAGCAATGTAATGTGGCATTGTTTCCCTTCGCTAAGGAAAAGGTATGTGGACCTATGAAACCTTTTATTATTATGCATTTTTGATATAGCCTACACAATAATAATGTTTCACATTGTGATCTAGATATTTTAGTCATGCCTGTGCACGCCCCTGTGTGTAACAGACAGGAGGGTATGCGCGTTGTGCACACGCCTATGTAGACGCACTTATATGCGCCGTTAAAATAGCATGTAAACAACTGCGACATGACTTTAGACCAGGTTTGTGGTGGTTCTAGCGCAAGCGCTTTCTGCTGGCTCAAGATAGCAATACGCCAAAAAGAATCCTGGCCACTCCTCATCTTAAGACCAACACGCCCAGTTCACTAATGATGGCGCAAGACTAGTTAATGGCGCAATGCTAGTTAAACGGTGTAAGCATTAGACGTTATTATGGACCTAGCGCCGGGTGTAAGATAGCAAAGACACTTGCGTTTGCGTTAGCGCCGCTTTGCGCCGGGTGTAAGATAGGGCCCTATGTTCTATATCCACTCTCAGGAATATGCCTCCACTCCCAAATAAGCTATGCTATATTTCCACCACGACCTGCCCCACAAAGTCTCCTACCAACATGGTGTGTGATGCTGGGGTACAGGTATGTACTGGCTGGGCTACACACATAAAAAAAGATTGCACTACTGCCAATAATACATTTCAATAAGACATTTCTAGGAGTGTTTTAATACTACTGTTGCATGCGACTCATGTAACACCTTTTACAAAAACACAGGGCAACAATTTTATGATGAAAGAATCAATGACAGACATCAAAATAACAGCCAGGTGTATGTGTAGAACACAATGAAAAACTCCATACTTGTTCAAAAGTAATGCCTTATGGGTAATGTGGGTATTATATATATTATTTACTGTAGGCTACATTTGCCTAAAAAATTAAACCTATTTTTACAAACTGCTTATTATATGAAAAGTAACGATTGTTAATGATGTGTACGCAGTGAGTAGCTTTGGTGTGTAGTGCATGCTGTATGTAGCTTTGCTGTGTAGTGTATGCTGTGAGTAGCGTGTGCTTTGAGTATCTTTCCTGTGTAGCTGTGTTGCTGTGGGCAGCAGTGAGCCACAAATAGCAGCTAAATCTATGGATTAATTCTTTCATTGTGAGGTTCAGTCAGTGTGATTACAGTGGTGTGTAACTTAAACACATACAGGTAACTGCCAAAATAAACAAAAACACGCAGGTGCTTCCACCCAGGTGTGGTTCCTGAATTAATTGAGCAATTAACATTCCAGCATGTTTACAGGTTTTTAAATAATACCGGTGGGCAGTTTCAAGGTCATAACGTCACCAGGGTGAAGTGGTCTTTATAAATGACGCGCAACATGAAATCATTAAAGCAGACATCTGCAATTTACACGCATAAATGTTTAAGCTATGTGCAGTAACAATTAAAGTGTCACACCCTGTAGCAATTGTCGATGTGCAATTTTAAAGGTTTTGTAAAAACTTCAACTGCAATTTTATTAGACAAAATGGACACATTAGGCCTACATATCTGGCTGTTGGACGAGGTACATAGCATGCTGTTCATATCATGTATGACCTTACATATTACACTGAAAAGATTTATAAAGCGCATACAGCAGCTAGGTGTTAAGTGTCATTTAGTGGAGGTACATGCTTGGCTGCTGGCTGGTGTACATTCAGGGTAGCCTTGCCGGCTGAATGAGGTTGCAGAATTTAGCATAAAATTTAAATTTTAAAACAAACACTTATCTAAGGCATTTTAAGCACAGAAAAGGTTAAGCAATGTGCACAATAAAAAGTGTTGACATTTGTATGAAGGGTCAATGTGCAAGTTGACATAGACAAAGTACGCCTACATATGTGGCTGTTGGACGAGGTACATACGTACGTACCTTGCTATTCATAACAGGTTACAGACCTTTTGTATTACATTTAAGACATTAGGAAAGTGTATATGGAAGATGAGTGATGAACGTTATAACCGGACATAATCATTTAGTGGAGGTACGTGCTTGGCCGCTGGCTGACGTAAGCAACATGCCTTGCTGTGTACACAAAGTGGCCGTTGGATGAGATCGCAGATCATTTAGCAGGGCGATTTACAATGTGTGTATGAAGGGTTAAATGAGGTGTGGTGGTGAACATTGTTGTTGCATTAAAGTATTTTACATTGATTACTATCCCCCACGTGGGAATAAAACCTACACCTTCATATTTATCGTTACACCCACACTGCCAGCTCGTGTTTAGAGGGCACCCACACTGCCAGCTCGTGTTTGGAGGGCACCCACACTGCCAGCTCGTGTTTGGAGGGCACCCACACTGCCAGCTCGTGTTTGGAGGGCACCCACACTGCCAGCTCGTGTTTGGAGGGCACCCACACTGCCAGCTCGTGTTTGGAGAGCACCCACACTGCCAGCTCGTGTTTGGAGAGCACCCACACTGCCAGCTCGTGTTTGGAGGGCACCCACACTGCCAGCTCGTGTTTAGAGGGCACCCACACTGCCAGCTCGTGTTTAGAGGGCACCCACACTGCCAGCTCGTGTTTAGAGGGCACCCACACTGCCAGCTCGTGTTTAGAGGGCACCCACACTGCCAGCTCGTGTTTAGAGGGCACCCACACTGCCAGCTCGTGTTTAGAGGGCACCCACACTGCCAGCTCGTGTTTAGAGGGCACCCACACTGCCAGCTCGTGTTTGGAGGGCACCCACACTGCCAGCTCGTGTTTAGAGGGCACCCACACTGCCAGCTCGTGTTTAGAGGGCACCCACACTGCCAGCTCGTGTTTAGAGGGCACCCACACTGCCAGCTCGTGTTTAGAGGGCATTTTAACAGCCACGTTACCTTTTACAAGTTAACACAACCAGGATGGTTACCAGCCAAAGTGGCTGCTAGAGTAAAAACCTTACTAGTCAGTCAAAATTTTACCAGCACTTGGCTGGTGGTGGGTGTTTATTTCACACCCTAAAAGTGGAGCATTGCAGGGCGGGCAGCTTACTGTGACGAGCCCAGGTAAAGGTGGAATAGAGCCTTGTCTGCAGGATGGTAGGGTGACATATCGGGAGCGGATTGGGCGGCTTTAGATGCTCCTAATGAAACAACAGAGAACGGGACAGAGGCGAAGCTTGGCACGTCTGCACAGTGCACACGCAATAAAAATTCAAGCCACACAGTTGTAACATATGTAGTGTAATTCTGTTCTCAGAAAGCCCAGATGATGAGAAATTTTCGAGTCCAGCATTTTTGATGAAAGGAGTACAGGTGAGTGGTATTTTATACACGTGGAAAAACTGGTTTAGCGGGTTTAAGGCAATGGCTTAAGGGATTGTCAAAGTTCATCACCCAATTCTAATGAAAAATTTAACTAATAATTAAGAGCTTAAATTGTCATGAAATCCAGTTTTGTGGCACCACCTCCCCAGTCTTAAGCTTATTTAAATAAGCACCGATTTTCCTGTAAATCAAAGCCATCCAGATAGAGGGAGAATTACATCTGAGGATCACAGGTAAGACACTTCTACTGTAACATATTAGATATACATGTTTATAGTCTGTGTATGTGTGTGTGTGCGCGCGCTGTTTGGATAACATTTCTGAATATTGTGACATTAACTAATGCATTAACATGAGCAAATTAATGAAAAACATTTTTGTCACACAAACACTGTACATGACTGGTGCTGAATTACAAAGCTCTGCCATTTATGAAATTATATTTAATAAAACAAAACTCCAAAGATGTAAAACACTCTATTCTGGGTGTTGGTAACTTGAAAAGCTGGCTCTTGGTTGCTACTTTCTTTATTTAGTTTGATGTTACAAACCTCCAAAATGGCATTCAATAAAACAAAACTCCAGAGATGTAAAACACTTGAGACTACTCTTGTGTCTACTCTACTCTTGTGTCCTGCTTTCTTTATTTTATTACTATGATGTTAGATAAAGGTTTTCCGTTTGGTAACTCACTCCACATTTGTAAACTTTTCAGATTTCCTGAGTTTGAGGATGCGTGCTAACATGATCATTTGGGTACGGAAAAGAACACAATCATAGCGTTCCACCTGAAAGATTATTCTAAATTTGAAAAAGAATTCCCAGTTTGTTCCCATGATTATTATTATTATTGTCAATATTATTAAGTGCATGGAAAATTGGATTTAAAAACACATTGATATGTACAATGAATAATCGTTTGAATGAGCTGTCTGTTACCTGTGGCATTGTGTGCTTGTGTCATTGTTTACCATATTTATGAAATGTTTTTTTTACTCTGTAGGTTTTCTTTGCTCTCCTGCCAGGTCTTTCTGCATGCGATCGTAAGTCGGAATGAAAGTTACTTAATGACTGAGGCATTCATTACAACAGCAAACAAACCCATTTGATATAATGTAGCTACTCCTGTAGTGGAATTAGTCCAATTCTCCTGTGATGATAAATCAGAACAGAATGGACTAACTGGATTTTGTTGTGAATTATTAGTGCGATCTCAGTGTAATGTCACTCTTTTCTCTTCTTGCAGCTGGTAATCACTCACCTACCATCCGTGAGTACACTTTTTAAACTACAACACAGAGCTCACATGGTGTTCTGGGGTAGCAGTGTAATATAATGGTTAGAAAACTGGGCTTGTAAATGTTAAAGGTTTCTGCAAAATACCAACAATGCAATCTGTGTTCTTGCAGCATGTCCCTGTAATCACTCAACTACCATCCGTGAGTACACTTGTTAAACTACAACACAGAGCTCACATGGTGTTCTGGGGTAGCAGTGTAATATAATGGTTTGAAAACTGGGCTTGTAAATGTTAAAGGTTTCTGCAAAATACCTACAATGCAATCTGTGCACAGACAATTATGTGCTCTCCTACAAAGCATGTGATGTCAGTCGCTGGTTATTATCACACTGTAGTCAGGGTCACACAGACAGAAGTCAGTCACACTTTAAATAAAGTCTCCATATAAAGGCTTTATATGGCATATATAAAGCTTTCATAAACATGACATAATGGCTTCATAAATCATACATAAGCAAATGTCATGCTTCATAAAGGGTGACATAACACCTTATGCAACATGTTATGCCAAATGTGACATAACCAACTATGATACCTGGCTAATGGCTAAACATTATACAGGGTGACATAAAACATGCTTATGTAGGATGCTTGGCTAACTGTGATGCATTTGACATAACATGTTGCATAAGAAGGTGTTATGTCGCCCTTTATAAAGCATGACATTTGCTTATGTATGATTTATAAAGCCATTATGTCATGCTTATGAAGGCCTTATATATACTATATGAATCCTTTATATGGAGACTTTGTTTAAAGTGTGACCAAAGACACTTCATGTGCAGTTAACAGGCAGACTTTTAGGCATCTGTCGCTGGTGAGCGATGAGGCGTGGGGTCCATCCACACACTGGAACAGAGCCTTAACAGATACCAGACCATGGGGCCCATCCACACACTGGAACACTACATTAACAGATACACTGTGGGTTTTCTCTGGTCAGAGTGCTGGACGGACTGGTTTGACCGTGATGACCCTTGCGATGATGGCGACTTTGAGACCCTTCCTGAGCTGCTCAAAGAGTACCCCGGGAGAATCTGCCCCCACCCCCAGCAAATTCAGTACAGCACCGTGGACGGAACACCCTCGAACATATCAAACGTAATTGATGTGTAAGTATACTACAGCTGACTTACAGAAAACAACAGAACCTTTTCACTAAATTGAGTGAAGTTTACTACTTGCTTCTGGTACTTTGACTACTAATACTAATAATAATAATTGTAATAATAATAATTATCGCCTTCAAACTAATTAGTCGACCTCTACTCTTGCTGATTCAGGGACACCACCACTGGCTTTGTCTGCAGGAATTCAGAGCAAACAGGAAACCAAATGTGCCTGGATTACCGAGTCCGTTTCAGCTGCAATCCACCTTACTGTGGAGGTTAATATCACATAATTATATCTGAAATGTCACCGTTTCCCAGCAAACTGTAATGTTGGAGTTTTGTTCTATTGACGCTTTTTCGCTCACAGTCTGCTGGACCGAGTGGTTTAATCGCGACAGGCCATCTGGACATTGTGACTGTGAAGAGTTGACAAACCTACGAAAGGAAAATCCTGGAAAAATCTGCGAAGTCCCGATCTTCATCGAAAGTGTAACCACTGACACGGGGATGCCTGCGTCTACGACTGGTGAAATATTCAGACCGTATGTTCTTCCAGCGTTTTAATAAGAAGCTATAAGTATATTACAGCATAATTTTCCCTTCATTTACAAGCATGATCACCTTCCTCTCTATACGTTAATGATGCGATAGTAAGTGTAGTGCAGAGGTTACCGGATTTGCATTTAAGGGAAGTGTGACTAGTCTATAGAAGTACCTGCCAGCAAGCATCTCTTCATAGCTACTGTTAGCCAGCTGAATGAAAATGGTGATGGGAAAACGGCCCTGCTAGATTAGCGTCATGTTTCAAGTCAACAGCACATTGAGTGCATTTAAAAGCACGAAACAACATGGTCTGAATTGCATCAAATGGCCAGCTAATATTACATGGTCAAGGACACGGGGTTAGTAGCAGTACAACAGTTCACACTGGATTCCAAGTAACATCTATAATTTTAATATTTAAGAGGTTTACATTTCCCTCATGTATCTACCAATTCATTCAAATAATGGAAAAAAATACAATTTTGACGGACAGCCCGAATATATTATTTATAAAGCTTTATTCAAATGTGCTTTTCAGCTACAGTCCAACAGATGGGTTTGCTTGTTTCAACGTTGACCAGACTGATGGGAGGTGCCGTGATTACAAAGTGCGATTTGCCTGTCCATGCACTTAATATTTATTCTGCTTCAACCACAAAAAACTCACATGCATGGTAAGCCATTTAGACAATTGATATTTTATTTCTGAATGGTACAAATGTTATGAATCCTTTTTAAAGGTCAGTGATCATAATGTAATGACAGCTGTACACCTGCTCTCTGCACACTCATTAGCAGGATCTCCCTTCTGAGTCTGATTCCGGAAGCTTCCTGCTTTACACTGGGTGACATCATAGGGGCTATTCAACCGGTGGCACTGGGCCCAAATGCAGTCTGCAAGAGACTTACTCCTGGCCATTTGATCAATGAGAAGAAACAACATCAGAAATTGTGACCAAGTGTGAAGGCTTGCCTATATTCAGAATCTTTGAGTCCAGGCTTCTGCGTGATTTATTTTTTTATGTAATGCTTTCTGTTTGTGACTAATCAAAATCTGTAATTATTTGCCTTTTTGCCTAGTTTTTGCTTCGGTATATGCTACTTGATATCCAAATCGTGATGTCCAAGTTTTGGGGATTTGTGAATTCATATTGATTTTCCTTTGGACTACCATTTTTCACTACCAAACAGTAATAATCTCAGTCATGTATTTATTTTTATTTTTAATTTGTCTTTTAGAATGTCAGAATGTGTGCATTATCACCAAAAATCTACCAAATTGCTACAATTACTGCACAAGTGCATGTCAACAATTTATAATATGAGATATGGCAGCTGTATTAATCAATAAACCACTGTTATTGCAAAATTAGCTTGTGATAATCCTGCAACACATAAAAATAAAAATGAAACACATGGCATTCCTTGGAGTCAGGAGTATTTACTCTATCCAACTTCTTTTATTTTTCCTCCTCTGCCCTCTGCTTATATTACAGTCATCTTTTCATTTTCAGCTGGATGGCAAAGGTTTGCCTGAAGCTCAAATCGGCTAAAAACCGAGACGCTGTATTTCCCAGCCAAGTCCTCAACTCCGTTTGACCTATGACTCTTTCACTCACCCTTTCTCCTGTACAACATCCGGATGATCCGCCCCTTCCTCCCCACCTACTCAACCCAGCTCTTAGTCCAGGCACTGATCCCACCTACTCAACCCAGCTCTTAGTCCAGGCACTTAACCCACCTACTCAACCCATCTTAGTCCAGGCACTGATCCCACCTACTCAACCCAGCTCTTAGTCCAGGCACTGATCCCACCTACTCAACCCAGCTCTTAGTCCAGGAACTGATCCCACCTACTCAACCTAGCTCTTAGTCCACGCACTTAACCCACCTACTCAACCCATCTTAGTCCAGGCACTGATCCCACCTACTCAACCCAGCTCTTAGTCCAGGCACTGATCCCACCTACTCAACCCAGCTCTTAGTCCAGGAACTGATCCCACCTACTCAACCTAGCTCTTAGTCCAGGCACTTAACCCACCTACTTAACCCATTTTAGTCCAGGCACTTATCCCACCTACTCAACCCAGCTTAGTCCAGGCACTGATCCCACCTACTCAACCTAGCTCTTAGTCCAGGCACTTAACCCACCTACTCAACCCAGCTTAGTCCAGGCACTGATCCCACCTACTCAACCTAGCTCTTCGTCCAAGCACTGATCATCTCCCTCCTGGACGACTGTCACTCCCTCCTCGCTGGCCTCCCTGCCTCTGCCATCAAATCTGTGGAGCTTATCCAGAACGCTGCTGGTCATATGATCTACAGTAATTCACACTTGAAAATGCAAAAAGTGAGTTTTATGAGCCAAAACAGTTTTCTAGATTTGTAGTTAAATATATCATTATTTTATGATTTACCCCAGTGCACAATTTAGCCATTTTGGATACATTTGGAGACACCAAGGGACAGCAGGGTACACTGCCAATATTTTGCATTACAGATCTGTAGTAATTCTGCATATCACCCTCAGATTTTATGATCCAGGAAATGTATAGTTTTACCTGCTTCACATATGTAGCTCTCAGTATATCATTGCAAACTAAAGAAAAACTTTTTTTCTTGCATTTTTGCCAAGATTCTTTGCATTTGTGGCACTTTATTTTGACCTAAATTATGAAAGTAAACTAATGTAATTTAGTATTGTAAATGATACGATGGTCTTATTTCGTTTAAGCCAGTTTGAAGTTTCTGTAATGTTCACATCTGGAGTTCTAAAGCCTTACATCGAACACGTAAATAGGTGAGAATTGAGTAAATTTGGCATCTGCAGGAAGGGATTAAAAATGTACCTCCAGTGTACCTTTATTTCTGAGGGTGTAAGTATCAATTATCGGTGACCAATTAATTAGATCAATGTGTTCCAAAGGTTTTCCACATATATTGAAATTAAACATTTGTATGTTGTAACTGTAATTGTATTTTGTAACCATTACATTACATTACAGCAGACGCTTTTATCCAAATCGACATACAATAAGTGCATACAGAAGGTAATCGAAGCAACTACAGAACAGATCCAAAGCACATCCTTCCCGTAATGTAGCAGCTATCCCTAGTAATGAACATTGAATGTAGTTCACACAGTAAGCTGTGGGTAAATCAGCTATACCTTCTAAACTATAACATCACACAGTTACAGACAAAAAACACATGGAACAAGTACTATGAAAAAGGTCCTAGATTGGTATATCAGTCAAGGTGGAGTCTGAAAAGGTGTGTCTTCAAGCCGCGACAGAACACAGGCAGTGTTGGAGTAGAACGTAGAGGAATGGGAAGTTTGTTCCACCACTGGGGAGTGCTGGATTCAGTGCTGGATTAAGTCCTGCTGGTAGGAGGGGCCTGTGCTATTAGCTGCAGAGTAGGCCAGGGTCAGAACTTTGAACCTGATCCTGGCCGCGACCGGCAGCCAGTGGAGTGAGCTCAGCAGGGGGGTGACATGCGAGAATTTCAGGAGGTTGAACAAAAGCCGGGCAGCTGCTTTCTGGATCAGTTGAAGAGGCAGAATGGCACAGGCTGGTAAGCTTGCGAGCAGGGAGTTGCAGTAGTCCAGGCGTGAGGTGACCATGGTCTGGACAAGAAGGTGGATGGAAAAGAGTTTAGGATTAGACACACGCATTAATTTTAGACTGAAAAAATGAAGTCTTAGTCGATGTAGTTGCGGATGTGAAGGCTACCAGCAGAGTGTGATAGGAGGCCAAGTCGTCTGGGGATCTGGATTTCCTCCACTTTCTCTCAGCGGCTCGCAGCATGGTTCTGCTGGATCTGAGAGAATCCATCAGCCACGGGCTGGGGGGTGATGATCAAACTGTTTTGGAGACAAGAGGACATAGTAAGTCGAGAGACTGAGAAAGGCAGGAGTTAAAGGTGGAGGTGGCAACATTAACAGGCATATTAGCAAAGGAAGCAGGAGGAGGAAGTGCAGAGAGAGCAGAAGAAGTGAGAGAGGAGTGCGAGAGGGTGTGGAGATTTCTCCTGAACATTACAGTGGGTGGGCTGTTAGCGGAGTTGAGGGAGAAAGGGTAGGAGAGAGTGAATGAAAGAAGTGGTCTGATACATGGAGCGGAGTCACCGTGAGTTCAGACGTGGCGCAGCTACTGGTGAGTACAAGGTCTAGTTAGTTACCAGCCTTGTGGGTGGCGGGCGATGGGGACTGGGTGAGGGTGAAGGACTGGAGGAGTGAGGCGACACTGGATAGCTGGGAACTCTCTGGTTGGAGGTTGAAGTCTCCCAGTAGGATTACAGGGGCACCATCCTCAGGGAAGGAGTTCAGGTGAGTGTCCAGTTCATCCTGAAGCGGACCTGGAGGGCGATAGAGAACAACAATGTTACCAACTGACCGCTAATACTTCAATTTACTTAAGCTACACAGTGACTAGGCTACAAACAGTTCAATAGACTAATAAACAGCTGAAACCGAATGAAAATAAGATACTTAGCCTATCCGAAAGTAAACAATAAACAACGCCGTATAAATGCACTCAACCCTTTCTGTAAAGATTCTTGCAAATCAATATACAATATCTGTATTTTTATGAACAATTCACCTTAAAAATGTATGTGTTTAATCTTTTTATATTTTTTTGGCTGTTTAATGAAATACTGGTGCAGGTATTGTATCTCCCCAATCTTTACTCCCATGCTATTGTTCTGGTTTGTGTACTTCATATAGGATTTGATATAGAGTTTAACACGACTCCCAACAAAATTCTGGATCTAGTGCATTTTCTTATTATTATCTTGGATACCTCTGAATTTCACTTTTTATGTACATGGATAAAGTTGAAAACAGCAGAGCACCACCCAGGGATTTGCATTAACAGCTTTACCACAACTCATGGTTACCTGTCTTTGACACGATGCTTGTTCATGACAGCCAGGAAGTTCAGTCTTAGCATGTCCACAATTCCGCTGATCAAAATGTGAGACAACTGCTTTTTGGACTCCTAGCAACAAGTGCAAGATTTTACCGCAAGGCTTTTGCCAAGTGTCCCTTTTTGTGAAATTAGTACACTCTGTTACGGCCCATGCCTCAGTGTATAAAGAAGAAAACCAAAGGCCTAACATCTAACAAACCCAGCAAGGTGTTTATGAAAAAATCTAAACTATATTTATTAAATTTCACAACATAAGCATCATTTTTTGGCCCTTTAATGAAATACTGGTGCAGGTATTGTATCTCCCCCTATATTTACTTGTATGCTATTGTTCTGATTTCTGTACTTCATATAGGATTTGTTAGAGTTTAACAAGACTCCCAACAAAATGCTGGGTCTAGTGTTTTACTTGAGTTTTACTTATTATCTTGGATACCATTGAAATGCAGTTTTTATGTACCTGTATATGTTACGTTCCCGGACAGGAACTGGACCCAAATGCAAGACTCAGACGGCTCAAGGGAAATCTCCACCAGGGAGTACATTTATTATGACAGACAGGGCGAGACATGACAACAGACCACAAGGACAGGCAGGAAACGGGGCGTAACAGACTGGGCAGGAAGGGGGCCATGACAGACTGGGCAGGAAGGGGGCCATGACAGACTGGGCAGGAGGCGGCTGGACCAGGCAGGAACCAGGAGGGTCAGGAACTTGGAGGGTCAGAAACTCGGAGGGTCAGGAACAGGAATGGGCGCTGGGGCCCGTGGTCAGGCACAGGCAATCAGCCAGGGGACAGAAGGCGTGGAGGCCCACAGGACAGGCGCTCAGCCTGGGCGTAGGAACAGGCGTGGAGGCCCGCAGGACAGGCGCTCAGCCTGGGCGTAGGAACAGTTGCGGGGGACCGCAGGACAGGCGCTCAGCCTGGGCGTAGGAACAGGTGCGGGGGACCGCAGGACAGGCGCTCAGCCTGGGCGTAGGAACAGGTGCGGAGGCCCACAGGACAGGCGCTCAGCCTGGGCGTAGGAACAGGTGCGGGGGACCGCAGGACAGGCGCTCAGCCTGGGCGTAGGAACAGGTGCGGGGGACCGCAGGACAGGCGCTCAGCCTGGGCGTAGGAACAGGTGCGGAGGCCAACAGGACAGGCGCTCAGCCTGGGCGTAGGAACAGGTGCGGGGGACCGCAGGACAGGCGCTCAGCCTGGGCGTAGGAACAGGTGCGGGGGACCGCAGGACAGGCGCTCAGCCTGGGCGTAGGAACAGGTGCCGGGGACCGCAGGACAGGCGCTCAGCCTGGGCGTAGGAACAGGTGCGGGGGACCGCAGGACAGGCGCTCAGCCTGGGCGTAGGAACAGGTGCGGGGGACCGCAGGACAGGCGCTCAGCCTGGGCGTAGGAACAGGTGCGGGGGACCGCAGGACAGGCGCTCAGCCTGGGCGTAGGAACAGGTGCGGGGGACCGCAGGACAGGCGCTCAGCCTGGGCGTAGGAACAGGTGCGGGGGACCGCAGGACAGGCGCTCAGCCTGGGCGTAGGAACAGGTGCGGGGGACCGCAGGACAGGTGCTCAGCCTGGGCGTAGGAACAGGTGCGGGGGACCACAGATGGCACGGGAAGCGCGCAGTCAGGGGCAAGGCGCTCAGGCTGTGAGGACCAAGGGAGCTGGGAAGGAACGAGGGAGCCTTGGATGGAGCCGCCAGGGAACAGAGGACCAGACATGAAGGAACATGGAGGGAAGGGCGAAACTAACAAGCAAGACTAGAGTAGAACTAGAGACAAACTAACGTAAAACAAACTGGACGAGACATAACAGCATGACGGGAACGAAGAGCTAAAGCCAAGCTACACCACGAGACGGTCTGGCCTCGAACAAAGGAATGGGGCAGGTTAAATACAGAACAAAGGAATGGGGCAGGTTAAATACAGAACAAAGGAATGGGGTTAAATACAGAACAAAGGAATGGGGTTAAATACAGAACATGACAAGGAAACAATGAGGAACAGGTGGGGCACTTAACAAGAGAAACGAGAGGAAACACAACACAGGTGCGGGTGGAAGGCCAGACAAACGGAAAACCAGACACGGAACGGGACACGACAGGATAAAGGAGAAATCAGCAGAGCACCACCCAGGGATTTGCAATAACAGCTTTACCACAATAGATGGCCACCTGTCTTTTTGACACGATGCTTGTTCATGACAGCCAGGAAGTTCAGTCTCAGAACGTCCACTCTGAGATGCTTTATGGATACAGGCCCAGTACTGAAACTACAAAGTGATTTAATCTCCACAAAACGTGATCCTCTCCTGTTTATAATGGACTGTTTCTCTGTCACACGTTCTAGTTATGCAGAAACAAGTAAAAATAGTCTTTACTCTCTGTCTCTCTGCCATGGCTTTGCCAACATTAATCATTGCTCAAGCTTGAAATGTTGACATGATAACATTTCCACAGAATTCTGCTAGTCAAAATGTGACACAACTGCTTTGTTGGACTCCTAGCAACAGGTGCACTATTTTATTAACTCAAGACTTTTGCCAATGAACCTTTGTGTAAAACATGGTACACTCTCAGACAAAAAAGGTACGAAAAGAACCTAAAAAGGTACAAACGCTCGTCACTTATGTGGTACCCTATAGGTACATACAATTGTACCCTTAGCCAGCAATACAAGATTAATTTGTACCTTTTTTGCTTGAAAAGGTACTTATTAGTACCCAAATAGAACATTATTGTACCTTTACGGTACATTTGGGAAATATGTTCCTTAAAGAAGAAAAAAATACCTCCATTTTACCTTTATTTTTGAGAGTGTAAGTAAACAATTACCAGTGACCAATTACTTAGATCAATGTGTTCTTTTCAAGGTTTTCCACAGAACTTGAAATGAACCATGTGTAAGTTTCATTTTGCAAGCCTTTCTGTAAATATTCTTGCAAATGAATATACTATATCTGGATTTTTATGAACAATTCACCTTAAAACAATTTATGTATTTAACCTTTTTATAATTTTTGGCTTTACCATTTTTTATTATTTTTTGGCCGTTTAATGAAATACTGGTGCAGGTATTGTATCTCCCCATCTTTACTTGTGTGCTATTGTTCTGGTTTGTGTACTTCATATAGGATTTGATATAGAGTTTAACAAGACTCCCAACAAAATTCTGCATCCAGTGCATTTTCTTTATAATAAGTTTTACTTATTATGTTCGATATACAGTACCAGTCAAAAGTTTGGACACACCTACTCGTAGAATTTTTTTTTTCTGTTTTCCACATTTTAGAATAGTAAAGACATCAACACTATCAGATAACACAAATGGAATTATGCAAAGACCCCAAAAAAAGTGTAAAACAAATAAAAAACGTCTTATATTTTAGATTCTTCAAAGTAGCCACCCGTTGCCTTGATAACGGCTTTGCACATTCTTGCCATTCTCTCAAACAACTTCTGTGGTAAACAGGTATTCCACAGGTAAACAGATTTCATGATGATACAATTCAAAATACATAATTTTCTTTACACGACTTGTGAACCTAGTTCTCTAGGAATTCAAACTGGTCATAACTTAGTACAAGCAGTACAAATGGCACAAATATGCAATATGGGACAAAAGATGGTCAGTCCAGTCCAGGGTAGGTACTAGGTACCGCACATAACTGCTTAGCAGGACTCACTATCCGCAGCGCCCATCAGGCTAATTCTTTTAATTTGTACAGTGTGTGTCAAACTGTCCTAAAAATATTACACTGATCGTGGTGTGTACTGGTTGGGCACAACACGATAAATACAAGTAATAAATTGCACACAACTGCCAAAAAAACATTTCAGTCAGGCCACTGTTGTTCAAATAACTTTATTGACATTATGAAACAATACATTTTAGGTTTGGCGGTATGGTTCTGTTCACCAAGCCCTCCCGCCCATCCACGCAAGCAAGCATGGGTATGGCGGCGAGGGCAGCTGCACAACCCCCATTAGGGTTACGCTAGAACAGAACCGCAGCACTGAGAATGGTTTTGACAGAATCCATTCAGTCAGTTATGTATATATATACATATATATAAATGGCACTTTTAAGTGTCATTATCACAACAATTTACAAGGAACCAGGCCTGAAACCCCGTAGAGCATGCCTAAGGCGACGGTGGCAAGGAAAAACTCCCTGCTGTTAGCAGGAAGAAACCTTGGGCAGAACCTGACTCTGAGGGGGAAGTCCATCCGCCGCTGACTGGCACCGGTTACTAAATGCTGATTACAGAATAGAAATTTGTAGACCGAACATATGAAAATGTCAATGTATAAGGAGCCGGTGAGGAAGACTGATTGAAGCCCGGCAGGTGCATCATAGCTGGGTACATGCATGGAGCTGGAGCTGACCGTCTGCTTCTGGAGAACGATGTTTGTTGATCTATAGCTACCGCTCCGGCGGATGCCGAAGCGGGAAGGAAAGAGGAAAAGAAATCAGTAGGCACTCGAAAATGTTAGTGATTCATGCAGGAGCGATATAGGCTAGGTGTATGTGCGCAATGGGAAACTGAAGAGGATGGAGCTGGGGTGGAGGGAGGGGGTTTTGTGTGCAGCGGGTGTGCTGGCAGGGGATCCACCATGGTAGGGCGAGGCGGTTAAATAGACCGCCTTGTTATGTGAATGGACTGATGGGTGAATCGTCACTACTCAGCTGAGCTGTCAGCTGATTAACTATGGCCGGGTTTCACTCTCGTGACCTGCCTGAACTGACGCTATGCTCGATTTCAGTCAGGCCACTGTTGTTCAAATAACTTTATTGACATTATGAAACAATACATTTTAGGTTTGGCGGTATGGTTCTGTTCACCAAGCCCTCCCGCCCATCCACGCAAGCAAGCATGGGTATGGCGGCGAGGGCAGCTGCACAACCCCAAAAAACAACCATACGCCAAGTGCTGCCAGCATGTGCACACGTGATGACCGTGCAACGACCCCTCGCCTCGGAGAAAGCCGATCTGTCCATCTGCTCAAGGATCCCCCAATACCACAACGATCAATGTCATGTGCACCAACGCCTGTTGGACTCCCCCGTGCGCCAGACGGAGTGCGGACCAACCCCATGAATCCATGTGTAGTGATGAAGAACAATGTGTGACCTTCTGGCTACCGATGAAGCCATACTGTCCTTCAGCACAAGGTCCGTCTAACGTAACATGGATCAGTGGCTATGTGCACCAACGCCCGTTGGACTCCCCTGTGCCAGATGCAGTGCAAAATAACCCCAGGAAGTTCTACGTGTAGTGATAAAGAACGATGTGTGACCTCTGGCTACCGATGAAGCCATGCTGTCCTTCAGCACAAGGTCCTTTAACGTTACATGGATCAGTGGCTAAGTGTACCAACGCTTGTTGGACTCCCCCGTGTGCCAGAGTATAGTATGACTAACCCCAAGAAGTTTATGTGCAGTGATAAAGAACAATGTGTGACCTTCCAGCTACCGATGAAGCCATCCTGTCCTTCAGCACAAGGTCCTTTAACGTTACATGGATCAGTGGCTAAGTGTACCAACGCTTGTTGGACTCCCCCGTGTGCCAGAGTATAGTATGACTAACCCCAAGAAGTTTATGTGCAGTGATAAAGAACAATGTGTGACCTTCCGGCTACCGATGAAGCCATCCTGTCCTTCAGCTCGAGGCCTTTTAAACGTTACATGGATCAGTAGCTATATGTACCAACGCATGTTGGACTTCCCCTGGGAGCCAGACATTGGATTACCCAGGGAAATTATATGTGTAGTGGTGAATAACAATGTGTGACCTTTCCGCTACCGATGTAGCCATCCTGTCCTTCAACCCAAGGCCCCTTTACATTTACGTGGATCAGTGGCTGTGTGTACCAACGCCTGTTGGACTTCCATGGGAGCAAAACTAATCAGGGGAGTTCTAAGTGTAGTGATAAAAATTGTGTGACCTACCGCTCTCGGTCCTTCAAAATTACGTGGATCAGTGGCTATGTGTACCAACGCCTGTTGGACTTTCATGGGAGCAAAACTAATCAGGGGAGTTATATGTGTAGTGATGAAAAACTGTGTGACCTTCCAGCTCTCGGTCTTCTAACATTACGTGGATCAGTGGCTATGTGTACCAACGCCTGTTGGACTTCCATGGGAGCAAAACTAATCAGGGGAGTTCTATGTGTAGTGATGAAGGACTATGTGTGACCTTTCGGCTACGGATGAAGCCGGCATGCCTATGGGAGAAGCTCTTCATCCCTTCAGGTCACTGCCAATTAATATCATACCAACGCCTGTTGGTCTTCTCCCTAACGGTCATGGAGGATGCTGTGCGTAACATTGGCTTCATGGCGCCCGTATGCCTAGGGCCATTCTAACTACTGAAGTTGTATTTGTAGTATATGTATATGTACCAACCACCTAAAAGCTATGTGTGAACTTTTCGGCTACGGATGAAGCCGGCATGCTTATGGGGAGAAGCTCTTCGTCCCTCAGGTCAATGCCAATTAATACCATACCAACGCCTGTTGGTCTTCTCCCTGACGTCAGGGAGGATTCTGTGCGTAACATTGGCTTCATGGCGCCCGTATGCCTAGGGCCATTCGAACTACTGGAGTTGTAATTGTAGTATATGTATATGTACCAACCACCTAAAAGCTATGTGTGACCTTTCGGCTACTGATGAAGCCGGCATGCTTATGGGGAGAAGCTCTTCATCCCTCAGGTCAAATGCCAATTAATACCATACCAACGCCTGTTGGTCTTCTCCCTGACGTCAGGGAGGATGCTGTGCGTAACATTGGCTTCATGGCGCCCGTATGCCTAGGGCCATTCTAACTACTGAAGTTGTATTTGTAGTATATGCAAGAACAGCGCGAAGCGTGAATTTTTCATAACGCAAGTCCAAATCCAATTATGCATAACGCAATCCAGTCCAGGCGTCTACTAGCCTATTGATGAAAGGGACAGACAAGCATCCTTTGTTAATGATGTTGACGGTGGCTTGGTTGTCGCAATAGGCCAAAATTTGTTTCCTTGGCCAGCTGTTCCCATAGGATGCAAGCAACGATGATTGGGTATAGTTCGAGCAAAGCTATAAATTGAATATTGCGAGGCAGAGTTTGCAGCTCTTTAGGCCATGTTTCTGCAACCATAGTATTATAAACCCCCAAAAGCAATAGAAAGCGCTGCGTCGGTAAAGAATTTAAAAGTAACTGATGTTTCGACGTAGTCGTTATGCAAACGCAAGGCTTTAATCCAAGTGCGAATCTTCCAGCCCCGAAATTGGACCTCTTGCTCCGCCTACCCACTTGCTATAAGTTTAAAATCCATGAAAATCAACCATGCGTCGAGAGCATCATGTTGCATAATTAATTGAATTTTGCATCGCAAACGTTAAACGGTCTGAAATTGATGATTTAATAGCAACTCACCTTTATTAATAGCTACCAGACATAATTTATTAATGCTTATTATACATTACATTCATTTATACCACGGCATTGTTGAATACTCGGTTCTGATGGGGTCAATACGTATTCCAAGGTTGTGCATTTATTTTCACCACTGCCTTTTAACAGTGTGTCTTTCGTCCCGCTCGTGTCTCGCTTGCTTTCAACTTGGCTATCAGCTAATTCTCGCAAGCATCACATTCGAACCTATGCTGTCCTTTAGTCCCCAGTAGTATTAAGAAAATTATGCATGTTTGGAAAATTCAAACATGAACACACTTATACGACCGAAAAACACTTCCGGTTTCGATATTTTACTTTCAGCGGTCAAAATAACTTTGGTCTAGCACTCCGCAAAAACGGGACGCACATCACTGGTTCTTTGCAGAGTGAAATGATTACACGTGTCACATACTGACTGATCTACGGTATTCGGGTTTCTGTAGTTTTCGCGAAAATCAATGTTATTCTTTCGTCCCGTGTTTCTTTCGTCCCGGTTCTCCCCTAGTAGTATCCACAAAAAACTACACGCGTAATGTTGCAATGTGAATTAGGGTTGTCTGCAATCAGTAGTATGCTAGGGTAATATAGCCTACAAATCCCTGGCAATGATATAATTTAGCCGTAATAATGATGAATAGGCTACAACACTTAAATTCAACCTGAAAACTATTAGCTAGGTATCCGAGTAGGCTACGCAGATGCAGTAGGCTAGGCCTACAAGCGCAATTATGTCCCGATAAATTAAAATACCATGCAGGATACAGATCGGCCAACGCAATAACGTGCAAGATATAGAATGTATAATTACATACCAGGTTAACGGTAGGCCTAGTCTTCACATCATTACCGATTACACACGCAGAACTAGTTACGATAATAGTTGGAGCAGCAGTGCGTTAGGACGTGAACTATGTAGACTAATCATTTGTCGCATTTGTTTATTTATTAATTTTCTCCCCACTTACGTATCAGCCTCCGTGAACGGCCACGAACCTCTCATATCAGAAGCCAGCTCAATGATTAGCCTAGTCGGACCGCATCCACGAAGTATCAGATCTCTTTGGTCTCCCACTTCCAAAACGAGGCAGCGAGTATACGAACATGACCAACCAATATTCCGGGGCAGGGTGTATGCTTACCGTTTAGGTTAGCCCAAGGATCATATAAAGGTTACCGTGCGTTTTATGCCTCTGAAGCCAATATAGTCTGTTAATGTCAGCTAGCAATCCTGTTGGAAGGTTTCGAATACGAGCAATAAGGTCCGGGTTACACGACAAGACACACGCTTTAAATAGCCAGCTTACGCAACGTGAATATCGCCCTTCCTTGTCCGGGAAATGTTATTTGAATATCGCCAGTTTCCATAGCGGACCATAAGCTTAAACGATACTTGCAGTCACTTAGCTTTAGCAACAAATTCAGGAATCCTATTCGTTTTCGCTGACAGTGTGCAGTCATGCATGCAGGGAAGCAGGTTTGGAATAACCGAATGTTATTTGAATATATCGCCCTTTTCTTTTGTCTAACAGACCATAAAACTTAAGAATACAGAGCTTGACATCACTTAGCTTTTACGTAGAATTTTGCAGGATTCCGATTCTTTTCCCCCGGCGTGTAGTAGAACAAGCAGGATGTGCAGCGCAGAAGATGGTTTTGTGTGCAGCGGGTGTGCTGGCAGGGGATGGTTTTGTGTGCAGCGGGTGTGCTGGCAGGGGATCCACCATGGTAGGGCGAGGCGGTTAAATAGACCGCCTTGTTATGTGAATGGACTGATGGGTGAATCGTCACTACTCAGCTGAGCTGTCAGCTGATTAACTATGGCCGGGTTTCACTCTCGTGACCTGCCTGAACTGACGCTATGCTCGATTTCATTGTATGGGAGTTCATTCCAGTCATGTTAGACCTTTTACCAAAACAGAACACTATAATCATAATATAACAAAAGAAAACATGACATGCAATTTATAGCATCAAATTACCAGCCAGATGCATGTGTAGAACACAATGGAAAGCTCCAAACTTGTTCAACAGTAATGCGTTATGGGGAAAGTTGGCAGTGGTGGGTTAGGGAACAGGAATAAAGCATTATGGGTAATGTAAACAGTGACAGAGTAGGGGGCAGGATCAAACAAATAGGCTAGATATTAAATTTCTTGCTCCTCAATAATGTCAATCATTTCACAGAGCGCCGCCATGTTTTAAGAAGTGTAAACAAACGGTCAGGAGTTTGGCGTCTTGTTGTCTTTTACAGCAGAATTAATGTTAAAAGATCTGAGCCATCACTGAAGCATTTTACTGGTCATAATACACTACGACAAAGAGCATGGAATGAAAATCCTTTAGTACATAACTCACAAATCCCTCAGAGCATCCACATACCTCCCAGTCCCAGTAGCAGCTCTGATTGTATTATATTTATTATAAAAAATTGTATTTAATTTTATTTCCTGAATTGACTGTACTGAATGGAATTGAACTCTGATACACAGAACGGACTGTAGATGGCGCCATTCTCTAGCGTGTGCAGGACTTTAGCAGATGAGCACGCCATTTAATTGTGAAAGGGAAAGTATCTAATCGACACAAGTGTACCATGGTGAAGCGGACGATCACAATTGTAAAAACACAGTTTGTGACTTTGTGAACGTACATTTTCGTACATTGTAGGCCAAAGAAATTAACAGCACAATTGGCCAAATCTTTTTCAAAAGCTTTGTCTTCGCTTCATGGAGAACAAATGAAAGTTAAATATGTTCTTTCTCTTAGCAGTCAGCTCTCTGCGCACATTATTAATAAGGTGGATTAAAATGATGAAAGAGCAAGAGTGTAAGTTTCCGGTGTGCACCCCCCTGCACTGCTGCGGCTTCATTATTAAATGAGGGTATTTGAAGCTCATAGTTAATCTCTGTGGGACAAGGTGGGATCAGGCTGAGGTGCGAGTGGAGTCACGGTGGGCTCAATAGGAACGGTCTGGTGCTTCAGTTTCTCCTTCTGTGGAGTGGGGAGGGAACCCAATGGCCCAGTTACAGGCCTTTAGACACTATCCGTCGCTCTGGTGGAGGGGTTTGATTTTAAAAAACCTTTCCATAAACTGCACCTTTCTCTCCTGCACCTGCTGAGTCAGGCACATTAACATCCCCCCCCCCCCCACATATCCACACCGCAAAAAATTCTGTTTTAACAAGTGTTTTAGTCTTGTAACGGGACTTAAACTCAAATTTTTTTCTCTAAAGTGGAAAACATTTGCTTGTTTTAAGTTAGATTTTGCTTGACAAGTGAAATGATCTTACCCCACTGGCAAATCTTGAAATGAGTAAAACTCTCACACCACACTGGCAATCCTTTCGGCTCATTTAGCATAAAAAGTAACAGAAATAAGATTCTAAAGTCTAAATATAAGATTAAAATGCTTGTTAGTTTTTTTTGCAGTGCACCTCCACTGGTGCGCCCCCCACCAGCCTGAGGCCTGACTGCTGACGGAGACATTGTCACAAGAAAAACAAACCTTCCATACCCTGTGCTGACGGATTTTAGGCCCAGGCAAGGGGGATTCCGCCTCGGAGCCACGTCCGGTTGCCCCTGGCGATGTGCGAGGAGATTGACAGCTGGCCCCGGATGGACTGAATGCAGCTGACAGACAGATGTTTTCTTTTCGGGCCGGTAGCCACAAACGGATTCTTTTACGGATGTCTGATACATCCCGGTGAACGGCTGCCTATTAGACCCTCGCCTGCTACATCCGTGTGCTCGCGGCAGGAGCATTCAGTGGGTATTTTACCTTCCTTTACAGCTGACGGCCCACTCGTAGACCGCCGCAGCGCCAAGCTGCAAAACACCAGAGCTGCCCACATGCCCACCGATGTTTACACACTGTATCAGCACCAGGGTTGGGGATTTTCATTTCCTGAATTTAATTTTATTGAAATGTAGCTACTTGACAACAATCCTGGTCCATACATTTTCTTCTTGGGGACACAAACCTTGTCCTGGAGAGCCACAGTGTTCTTCTGGGGTCCCCAACCCTGGTCCTGGAGAGCCGCAGGGTCTTCTGGGGTCCCCAACCCTAGTCCTGGAGAGCCGCAGGGTCTGCTGGGGTCCCCTACCCTGGTCCTGGAGAGCTAAATTCAGAGGAAAAAAGAATGTGTGAAAATATGTCTCTCCCTTCCATTCCCCTCTCCCTCAGTGACATCATTCTCCCTCTCTTTCAGGTTCCTCTTTCTCTACAAGGGTGTGCTTATATTTATCAGTTAAATAAAAGTTAAAAATAAAATCAACTCAGGAAGTAAACCCCAGCAAATACCTATTTGTGTCTTCATCTGAAAACAAGACAATCCAATATGCATACTATCAGACAAACTGACAACGGTGCAAATTGAATTACTTAAAATACATGGTACTGAAGGAAATAAGGTGTATTTTATTTATGTGAAAATTGCAGATAAACTGATAGAACTATTGCAGGTTGTGATGATTCATCGCACCCGAGACAATCTTTCTGTCTCCCTCTTTCTGTCCATCTATACCATTCCCCCTCTCCTGCGTCCCTTTTTCAGAGAAGCCCAGTCCTCCTGAACACAATCTAGTACCCACAGGGCCTTTATTCACAACCTCAACAATGAAACAAAGAAAATGTTAGTTTTGCATTTTTTAAAAATCTTAATTTTTTTTTATTTTTTTTAAAGTTTCATTTCAGTGACTGACATACTAAAACTCTAAAACTATTTATATCATGTATGCATACACACTGTATACTATTATTTATATTGATGAATATAAATGAACAAACATCCACTCACAAGTCAAAGAAAACGGATAGCTCTGCAAGGATGCTCTGTGAATGTATATATGCGGCACATTTTTTGACAATATTACACAGGAATTGGATTACAGGTGAGCGCATGGACAATACAGGCTGAGACGGCCTGAATTAAGCTGCCCAGAGTGAATCCAGTCTGGACAGACACACACAAAAGGGGAATTAGGGTAATTGCTCCTGGAGACGGGGGTCTGTGCTATTCCAGGAAATCCAATAGTTTCCATAGTCATGATGAGTTCTACTGGTGCTTGTCTGCGAGAATGAATGCACAAATAACGATGCTTTTCTTACTCTCTCTGACGATGGGAGAAACTGGCAGGCAGGAATGCTTCAGGAAACGCCGACTGACCGGGAGGGGTTTCCTTGCCCAAACCGCAGGGACAGGAAGTATGTAATGATGGCGAATGCTTAAAGGCGGTTACAGAGTGTTTAAAACAGGGAGCAGACACGTACGTGGACTGACAGTGAGCCAGACTGTCCATGGACTTTTGCCTTTCATAGTCAAGCATAGTAACCCCCATGTACGCTGAAGTTACACGTGTAAGAGTGTGTGCGGACGAAAAACGACTGCTGTGCGGACTGCCTAGGCCGACGTCCGCTCAGGGTCTACTATGATGTCATTTAGGTCCACGCGGACCCTGTGGACGTCCGTACGCATACTTTTTTTTGGCGACTATGAATTGGCATTTAGAGTGCTTGAGGAAAACATGACTTCTGACCTTTGATTTAGGACTACACCCAGACTCCCCAAATGAACCATCCCAAAGAATCTCTCATCTCAGAGGCATACAGTTAGGATCCCTATCAGAGACATACAGTTAGGATCCCTATCAGAGACATACAGTTAGGACCTCTATCAGAGACATACAGTTAGGATCCCTATCAGAGACATACAGTTAGCATCTCTATCAGAGACATACAGTTAGGATCCCTATCAGAGACATACAGTTAGGATCCCTATCAGAGACATACAGTTAGCATCTCTATCAGAGACATACAGTTAGGATCTCTATCAGAGACATACAGTTAGCATCTCTATCAGAGACATACAGTTAGCATCTCTATCAGAGACATACAGTTAGCATCTCTATCAGAGACATACAGTTAGCATCTCTATCAGAGACATACAGTTAGTATCTCTATCAGAGACATACAGTTAGCATCCCTATCAGAGACATACAGTTAGGATCTCTATCAGAGACATACAGTTAGGATCTCTATCAGAGACATACAGCTAGCATCTCTATCAGAGACATACAGTTAGCATCTCTATCAGAGACATACAGTTAGCATCTCTATCAGAGACATACAGTTAGCATCTCTATCAGAGACATACAGTTAGGATCTCTATCAGAGACATACAGTTGGGATCCCTATCAGAGACATACAGTTAGGATCCCTATCAGAGACATACAGTTAGCATCTCTATCAGAGACATACAGTTAGGATCCCTATCAGAGACATACAGTTAGGATCCCTATCAGAGACATACAGTTAGGATCCCTATCAGAGACATACAGTTAGCATCTCTATCAGAGACATACAGTTAGGATCTCTATCAGAGACATACAGTTTGGATCCCTATCAGAGACATACAGTTGGGATCCCTATCAGAGACATACAGTTAGGATCTCTATCAGAGACATACAGTTAGGATCCCTATCAGAGACATACAGTTAGGATCTCTATCAGAGACATACAGTTAGGATCCCTATCAGAGACATACAGTTTGGATCCCTATCAGAGACATACAGTTGGGATCCCTATCAGAGACATACAGTTAGCATCCCTATCAGAGACATACAGTTAGCATCTCTATCAGAGACATACAGTTAGGATCCCTATCAGAGACATACAGTTAGGATCCCTATCAGAGACATACAGTTAGGATCCCTATCAGAGACATACAGTTAGGATCCCTATCAGAGACATACAGTTAGCATCCCTATCAGAGACATACAGTTAGGATCCCTATCAGAGACATACAGTTAGCATCTCTATCAGAGACATACAGTTAGGATCCCTATCAGAGACATACAGTTAGAATCCCTATCAGAGACATACAGTTAGGATCCCTATCAGAGACATACAGTTAGGATCCCTATCAGAGACATACAGTTAGCATCTCTATCAGAGACATACAGTTAGGATCCCTATCAGAGACATACAGTTAGAATCCCTATCAGAGACATACAGTTAGGATCCCTATCAGAGACATACAGTTAGGATCCCTATCAGAGACATACAGTTAGGATCCCTATCAGAGACATACAGTTAGCATCCCTATCAGAGACATACAGTTAGGATCCCTATCAGAGACATACAGTTAGCATCTCTATCAGAGACATACAGTTAGGATCCCTATCAGAGACATACAGTTAGAATCCCTATCAGAGACATACAGTTAGGATCCCTATCAGAGACATACAGTTAGGATCCCTATCAGAGACATACAGTTAGCATCTCTATCAGAGACATACAGTTAGGATCCCTATCAGAGACATACAGTTAGAATCCCTATCAGAGACATACAGTTAGGATCCCTATCAGAGACATACAGTTAGGATCCCTATCAGAGACATACAGTTAGGATCCCTATCAGAGACATACAGTTAGGATCCCTATCGGAGACATACAGTTAGGATCCCTATCAGAGACATACAGTTAGGATCCCTATCAGAGACATACAGTTAGGATCCCTATCAGAGACATACAGTTAGGATCCCTATCAGAGACATACAGTTAGCATCCCTATCAGAGACATACAGTTAGGATCCCTATCAGAGACATACAGTTAGGATCCCTATCAGAGACATACAGTTAGGATCCCTATCAGAGACATACAGTTAGGATCCCTATCAGAGACATACAGTTAGCATCCCTATCAGAGACATCCCTATCCCTATCTGGCTTGTTTTTCCACCTTATCCTTGTGGCCACTTCACCTTTTTAGCATTTAGGAGGCTAGACACTACTTCATATGGGAAATTGTTGCGGTCACAGTCGATTGCAAAGGGCCCGAGACATAGAGTTTTCAGTATTGGTAGAGTTATTACAGTTTCCTGTTTGTAATTATGCTGGTAATTACTGCTGGAGCCAAAGCTGCCTCGGCCACGTTGAAGAGTGCGAGCGCAGCATGGAGGCGGACCTTGGGAAATGAGCAAAGGGCGGTGCCAGAGATGGAACAGGTAGGCACGCCCGCCACACCGATGCGTATGTATGGCTCCTACGGTCACCACGATGAAGGTTAGACCAGACTGCACTAACAGCGAGTCAATGACTGGGGTTAAGGATATATTCACACAGAATTGTGTAAAACTGTAGAACATGTTGACGGAGGTGTCCCCCGTGCAGTGCCAAATTACGCCGATTCCCCCTCCTGCTGCCAATAGAGAAAAACACTCACATTCTGGGTTCATTTATTTTTGGCTGACAAACCAACCAGCTCCTCTTCTTTTACGTATCATTTACATGTACTTTCCTGCCTTCGCTACACAACTTGTCACGCAAGTAAAGCATGTTGGAATTTGAGAGATAGAGCAAAAAAGAGAGAGAGATGGAGAGAGGGACAGAGGGAAGAGGGAAGGATTGGCTTTACATAGTATTCTATCCAACATTTCTGTCATCCGTTTGCCAAGTGAAAAAGAGGTACTGGCTGGACTTCAAATATCTTTGTTCTCCCATTGGGGAAAAAAAAAAGTGTATTTTCTTGTTCCCGTGGCAACCGCTTGGACAAGGCTGTTGGCGTTTTAGGAGACCCGATGTAGAGCTCAGATCGGATCGCCCCTCCCTCCGTAGGAGGACATGTTTTCTGTGACCGTATGGCTTCAAAAACAAAATGGTAGCTTGGCCTGTCTCTTCCAAGGGCGGTGTAAACAACTGCGCTATACTCAGACACTGCAATCTGGTGATCTGATGGCAGTTCACGGGTAGAGGTTGAAGACCCAGGGTCACAAAAACAACCCAGGTCCACAGTTTTTAATTTCAGCGTGAGGCTTAGCCGATTGTAGCCGTAACTCAAAAGGAAGAAAACACAGCCCTTCCATCTTCTGTCTGTAGGGGGCCCTAGCTACTCATGCACAGCAGTTTTCAGCACAATATAACCCATATGCTTCAGCACAGTATAACCCATATGCTTCAGCACAGTATAACCCATATGCTTCAGCACAATATAACCCATATGCTTCAGCACAATATAACCCATATGCTTCAGCACAATATAACCCATATGCTTCAGCACAGTATAACCCATATGCTTCAGCACAATATAACCCATATGCTTCAGCACAATACAACCCATATGCTTCAGCACAATATAACCCATATGCTTCAGCACAATATAACCCATATGCTTCAGCACAATATAACCCATATGCTTCAGGCACAATATAACCCATATGCTTCAGGTGAGACCAATTATTTTATCATCACAATGCTTTGAAGGAAATGAAGGAATAAATCCCATCAAATCAGTTGCTATGCTATTAAAGTTCTCGTCACAGCATTAACTATCCAAACTGCAGTTTAACCATAGCATTAAAGCAGAGCTAATGGTGCTAATGATCATAGCATTAAAGCAGTGCAAATGGTCATAGCATTAAAGCAGTGCTAATTGTCATAGCATTAAAGCAGTGCTAATGGTGCTAATGGTCATAGCATTAAAGCAGTGCTAATGGTGCTAATGGTCATAGCATTAAAGCAGTGCTAATTGTCATATAATTAAAGCAGTGCTAATGGTGCTAATGGTCATAGCATTAAAGCAGTGCTAATGGTCATAGCATTAAAGCAGTGCTAATGGTGCTAATGGTCATAGCATTAAATCAGTGCTAATGGTGCTAATGGTCATAGCATTAAAGCAGCGCTAATGGTCATATCATTAAAGCAGTGCTAATGGTGCTAATGGTCATAGCATTAAAGCAATGCTAATGGTGATAGCATTAAAGCAGTGTTAATGGTGCTAATGGTCGTGGCATTAAAGCAATGCTAATGGTGCTAATGGTCATAGCATTAAAGCAGTGCTAATGGTGCTAATGGTCATCGCATTAAAGCAGTGCTAATGGTCATAGCATTAAAGCAGTGCTAATGGTCATAGCATTAAAGCAGTGCTAATGGTGCTAATGGTCATAGCATTAAAGCAGTGCTAATGGTCATAGCATTAAAGCAGTGCTAATGGTGCTAATGGTCATAGCATTAAAGCAGTGCTAATGGTCATAGCATTAAAGCAGTGCTAATGGTCAGGGCTAAAAGCAGGATAAAGAGTTCTTCATTGCAAAAATGACAACAAAAAACACCCATATAATAATACGCTGTCCTCCCTCAGATTGCTAGCAAATACTAGCGCTAAAGAAGCCCCAAAAAATCACCAAAACCTATCCTCAATTTTCAGAAGAAGGGGGGAGGGGGCAAAATCCAACACCAAACAAAACAGAGAAAAAAGGAGGAAGAAAAGATGAGTGGAAAGAAAGAGGGGAAGAGAGATGGTTGGGGCAGGAGAGAGGGGCACAGCTGAGCATCGGCATTCCGGCAGCGTCCGAGGCCGCTGGCCCGGCTATCGGCACAGCCGCGATCTCCGGCAGAAAGCCAGTCTTTCCCTAATGGCTGAATTATGGCTCCCAAGGCAGCTGGGAGCCGGGACCTTCAGCTGGTAGGATGGGGGGGGGACTTCTTTCATTTTACCAGCCTTTAAAAAAAAAAAAACAGGAAGTGCGTCTGCATGTAGACATGCTCAGGTTTTGCGTGATAGCTGAACACCCCGTCCCCCACTTCATACATAAACAAGGAGCTACTGTTCAGCTAGACCCGCCCCGTCAGCACTTGGAGGGGGTCCAGTCCTGGCCAGACAAATTAAGATACACCACAACTGTGGTGTCACATTAAATACTGGTGCCAGTTCAAAAGTCCCCGGTTGGGCTTAGGAAGCAGCCCTGAGTGTCAGCTAACTTCTTTAGAGCATGACCTTGGGTGCCCTTGTCTTCAGCCAACTTCTTTAGAGCATGACCTTGGGTGCCCTTGTCTTCAGCTAACTTCTTTAGAGCATGACCTTGGGTGCCCTTGATATTTTAAATAAATAAAGTTCTGATGTACTGGCTCTATGCAGCATGGCAAAGGTTAAGAAAAGAGAAAACAAGTAACAGAGCCAAAAAGGAGGCTCCAATGAGAGCCGAACAGGGCTCGAAATCATGGGGGGTCAGAGAGGGGTACAGGTAGAGATGGGGTCAGACCGAGGGAAAGCAGAGAGGGGTACAGATAGAGATGGGGTCAGACAGGGGGAAAGCAGAGAGGGGTACAGATAGAGATGGGGTCAGACAGGGGGAAAGCAGAGAGGGGTACAGGTAGAGATGGGGTCAGACAGGGGAAAAGCAGAGAGGGGTACAGATAGAGATGGGGTCAGACAGGGGGAAATATATTTGTTGTTACAATATGCCGCTGATTGTTATAAAGTTAAACGCTGGCAATGAACACAGGAGCATCTCACCAATAAAACCGTTCAGATTGAAAACAGAGAGAGAGAGACAGAGAGAGAGAGAGACAGAGAGAGCGCAAATGAGAAAATGAGAGAAAAATAGAAAACAGTTGCAATCACAGAAAGACTTGAAATAAAAATCTGTGCTCCCTGAGCAGAAAATCCCCCAAACATATGGCGTGGTGTCATCCTCTACTGTCTCCATACATCAGTAAGGGACCTGGGGCCGGATTCACAAAACCTTCTTAAGAACAAAAAACTTCGTCAGTATTTTCCTAACTTGCTTCATAAGTTTCTTCTTAAGAGAAAACTTTCGAATAAATGGGATTCCTGAAAACAAAGTTCTTATGTTTCTTCTCATATTTCTTCTCATCACTAAGATAGCTCCACGCTTGTCTACATTGAATGTTGAGGTAAACCACAATTTTCAATCTTTAGCTGATATTATTATTATTATACAAACAAGTATATGATTTGTTTCACAGTCTCAATTTCATAAGCCTTTTGTTAGGTGCTTTTTTTGTTTCATGTAATCAGTGATAATCTCCATTAGCAACATTGTAGGCTAAGCCCTTATTTTAGCTTCGACTGTCACACCGGCATTTCCCAACTTTCCCAGCGGTAGCCGCTTCCTTGTTATGACCTCCTCCACCATAACCTCCAACTCTTGCTTTGAGAAATTGGGCGACCGGCCTTTCTTATTCTCCATTTCCATTAGCTAACCAGCGAGCAACAAACACGTAGCGTTAACGTTAAGCTAAGTAGCTACAAAGCGAAGTCAAATAAAAACCGTTTCTTATAAAATTATATCAAATATAAGCCCCCTTCACACGCCTAATAAACCAAACCTGTGAACGCTAGTAAGGCATGAAGGTGGTCATCTCAAAGCCTGCCGGGGGGCTTTTACACGGGCAGCCAAGCAGCCGACTGCCTCTCCAGCATCCCCAGTTCATGGGGGTCACAGGTTTTACGCGCTGTCTGTAGGCTGTCCAAGAACAGCAGCTCAACAGGGATCTGGCTCTGTGTGGAACATGTGTTAGGACTCCCAACTTGTTATTATAACATTCCCTTCAGTTGTATTTATGACACAATTTATGTTTTATATGCACGCAGTAATCGTGTGTGTTTGTGTGTGTGTGTACATGTGCATGGATGCATGTAAAAGTTAAGGTTTTTATTAGTGAATCTTTTTAAACTATGAAAAGGCTTAGTTGTTTATTTAGTTTAATACTGAATGTGGTCACAGCCACTGTGACAGTGGGAGAGGTTACACTGGTGAAAATGTCCCCACTCTTCATTAATTTTAGTGAACTGTGAAAGAACACACTGCGAAAAAAGGGGGTGGAACTATTCTCTTACACCTGTCACTCAAAGTTAAGGACATTTTTAGTATGGCTGAAGTGATGCGGTCGGATTGAATACGGGCCAAAATCAGATGCGGTCGGATTGAATACGGGCCAAAATCAGCCTGTCGCCCAAGGATGGTTACTCAGACTGCCACTGCCGTATGATTGCCAAAGAAATTTTTTTTATTTATGAGTGTTTCTTTTCTTCTACCAAAAGGGTTCAGGTTTTGGAAATGCTGCCAAGAAACACGTACTTTAACAGACAGACTTTTTGTAGCTGATGTAGTGTAATTAATATGTAACTCAGACAATAAAACACAAAGATACAATATGGGAGGGGACATGCCACCTAACGTTACAAGTAAATAATACGTTTATTTATACAGTACACTCTAATATATTAATGCAAAAAAAATAAGATGAGGTAAAAGAGATTGAATAATTACATTTATTATGAAAAAAGGTCAAGTGTAAGAAAACGAAAGTGTAAGAATAAATATAAACAGATCTTGGAGGGGATCTTGAAAAGACGGTTAAGACAGAGATGAAGAACCCCAGTGAGTGGTCATCAATCTTGAAAAGACGGTTAAGACAGAGATGAAGGACCCCAGTGAGTGGTCATCAATCTTGAAAAGACGGTTAAGACAGAGATGAAGAACCCCAGTGAGTGGTCATCAATCTTGAAAAGACGGTTAAGACAGAGATGAAGAACCCCAGTGAGTGGTCATCAATCAGCTTTTCTTTAGTCTGTTGCTTTGCTTGTTTTCACTGAATGGTTTGGATTTTGGATATTCTAATGAATGATAGGAAGGGCTGACCATTCCAATGCCTTTAAGGGTGTGTCTGAAGCAACCAAAGGTTCCAGAGGAAAAAAAAGAAAAGAAAAAAAAAACACCCCACATGCCCCGCCCTCCTGCACCTCTCCAAAAATGAGAGAGCTGGGGACCCTTAGGCCCTTGGCAGTTTCGTCACATTGGGGAAACAGGGTAATCAGAAGGGATGACCATGTTTTTTGAGGAACAGTAGGGGACAGGACGTCCCAAGCCAAGATACGGCCATTGTAAGCCTTTTCTACAGCCCTTGGTCATTTTTTGGGTGGGGGAAGTCGGGGGCTGGGGGTTTTGGCACAGACAAAAGAACCCAAGGAAAAAGTAATGCCTGATAGAGGTCTATTTTGGGAGACTGGCTGATTTTCGCCAGCGCTCACTGAAGGAACCTTTGTTGGCTTCTCGATGACATCAGACACTGGAGGGTGGGGCTTTGAGGTTAACAGTGTTGCGTTTACTCTATTGGCTCACGATTATCACGACGCGTACGCAAGGGAGTGGAGTCTGGCAGCCCGGTGATTCGGCACAATTTATTTCCTGGCAAAATAAGGTTCGGAGAAAATAAGATTCCTGTGGGTTTCGCCTAATGTTTTGGGTCCATTTTAATGACAGCTTTTCTTTGTGAAATATATATATATTTTTTTATATTTGGCTGTTTAACTGAAGGCCTGGACTACCACTGGGGTTAAGATCCAGCTTTTGGTTGAGCCTCAGCCTAAAAACCTAAAACTGATTCTGATTTCGCTGGGGGTGGGAAGACTTGAGCAAATGGTCACAACACGGCTGTCACAGGCACCGTTTAGTTACCGCTGACGAGGATAGGTGACAAGGGCTCAATTGAGAACTTATTGACACTGGCTGTGTCTCTTGGGACCGCACTTTCCTCTAAGAAATTACCACTTCGATCCCTGAACTTGTGAAAAATTAGCCTTCACTCATGAACAATTGTGTTTGCATTGCAAGGCTCTATGGGAGAAACCATAATACCAAATACAACTAAATACCAAGAAAGTACAGTAAAGCTTAACTGAAGCTCGTACTCAGAGGGTGAGAGAGCACAGCTGGTAGTTATACATTACACTTCAGTATTTAGTAAATGCTGTTACTCATAGCAACTCACACAGCTTACACTTTCCATATAATCCACTCATGTAGCTGGATATTTACTCATTCAGGCTAAGCACCTTGCTCAAGGGTAAAACAGCAGTGCCTCATCTGGGATGTGGACCAACAACACTTGACCGTGCTCTGCTGCTGTTGTACGCCCTGCTTTACTCACTCATCCATTCATAGATCCATTCAGCCATTCACTCTTTCTTCAGTTTATGGTGAATGAGTGCACATGATGTTCCCTGTGATGCTCGCCTGACTGTGAACCTCGCGTTGTACCTGTACCAAAAGGTTCTTACACGATTTATACTGAAAAAACTAAAGGAGAATGTTCCTGGTGAGGATACAATTGCAGTCTGCATTTTCGTTTGCTTGCATTGTAAGCGGAGAAACAAAAGCATGTTTAAAGCATGTTTTCTGTGTAAAATCTCACCTTCCACAAGCTTGTATTCCCTATTCAACATCATGCACCACTCATTCTCCACTTTGCCTCCATGGCAGGGGCTCCTGCATCCTGGGCCCAGAGAGCGAGGGTGTACAAAATAAAAGAAATACTGCGGCACATCCTCTCCCCTTGGGCTTTCCCAAATGCCTTTGTGGTCTAAAATAGCCAGTTAGCTTGCCAACGACCCTGTGGCAAACCAAGATCCCCCCCCCCCCCACACTCCCCCCTACACCACACCCAAACACCCACTCCTCACCCTGAGGTTGACACCCGCACAGCAGTATTGATTTAAAACAGCAACGGGGGCAAACACTTTTGAACAAGCCTTAGAGCAACAAATTGAGAAAAGATGGCAAATGATGGCTTTAATAGTTCTGGCCCAGAGAGGAATAACATGGTGGGGATAGGACATGGCGTTTTCACGCACGACAGGAGCCTGTTCGGGGATGGCGGAGCCTGCTGGCTTTTTTCGGGATTGGGACAGAGACGGGACCGTTGGACGTTACTGCACCCAGAGCACAGAGATCAGCACTGTGTCTGCTGATGGACAGCTGGGTTACTTTACACACGCACGCACACGCATGTACGCACGCGCAACCCTAACCCTAACCCTAACCTGCACACACAGAGGGGCGGCTCCACAGAAGATATTAGACCTCTGTCTGCAGTATCATTGTACAAAGAAATAAGAACGGAGGAATGTAAAGCCTGGGCCTCCTCCAAGCAAAACTTTAGCAGTCGTCGAAAAAATTATCTCAATAATTCTGCCTGGCTCCTGGGATTTCTACCGAGTGTGGAAGCAGCAGAACCGGAGAGCAGGACTGGGGCAGTGAACCGTCTGAGCCTTTGAGAAGGTTGTAGGTTGTAGAAGGTACAAAAGGACCAGCTGTGCGTTTTTGGTTTTGTTTTTTTCTTCACGATGCATCATTGAGCTCATTGAAAGTCTGCTATTATTCCAAGATGGCTGTGCCCGAGTGCAAAAAAAAAACTTTAATTTATTTTTCCAGGAAATGTGGGTCGATTTGAGATTTGAATGTAGCTTATCTAAGTCTTATCTAAGGTAAAAAAAAAGAACCAGAACCACATTACAGGGTGCGTCATGTCCTCTTTAACACTGAGTCACAGGATTTAGCCACTGTCAATTTATATCCTTTTAGCCATCATCAAGTTTGGCAATCACTGTACTCACTCTCTTTCACTCTCACACACTCTCTCTTTTACTTGCGCACACGCACACGCACACACACACATTGACTGTGTCCCAATACAAAGTCACTTTCCTGCATCCTTAGAAGCGAACTCCCTCTGAAGGTAGCTTCCTAACGGAGAAGGAACTTCGAAATGCAATGAATTTGGGACGCACATTTGGGACAAGTCAGGATGACGTCACAGGGCGTTTGGGTGCCCACACGAGATCAGTGTTTAGTGTTGTTCATTGCACTATGTAAGCTTGTGCACATGCACGCAAAAATCGTCCCAACACTGTAGAGCATAGCATGAGATTATCTGTAGCTGAGAGAGTAATGTTTCCTATGTGGGAGGGTTTGATTATTACAGAACATTTCTGTCTAGAAACTGCATTCAAATATGCATGAAAACCTATTTTGTTGACATGTTTCAAAAGCCGTTGTTATTTGAAATGAACAAACAATATAACCGGATATAACAATACCATATGTGGGTAAATGCATACGTGTTTTAACATTCACATTTAGAGAGCATGGGTCTTATTCATGCCCTTGATTCTTAAAAAAAAGAAAAAGAAAATGAAGGCTGTCGTCAAATATCACTCATACACGGGCTTACGGTGTCAAGAGCTTTGCACAAATAAACATGCTTGTCCCCCGCATCTTCGAGGAAAACACCAACGCGCACAATGAAAACAACCTTCGCTCACTGCCGTTATTTTTCCTGTCACACAGAACCCTGGAAATACATATGGAGAAATAAAGGGGAGGAAAGCAGGCGGTGTTGTGTTTTGTTACGCGCAGTATAAATAAATGCGGAGCGTCACTGCCAGCTTCCCCCGGCTGCTCGTACACAACCGAGCGATGATCGACCGTTTCCTGACTACACGGCACTGAGCATGTGCGCCCGTCGCCCGCTCTGCTCGGGAAAAACGCCACGTGTCTAGTTAAGTCTGCGAGGCTTCGTTACAGGCCCCGTCGCAACTCTACTCTTTAAATTCAGCAAGTCACAGCTGCACTCTTCTCCAGTGGCATGCCACAAATAATAAATAAATATGATTGGCTGGTCTGGCAGTCGTAAACTCCGCTCTCAGCAATATTCCCGAGATTCCCGATCTCTTCCCGAGCCTCTTGCTTTACGGACCTCCGGTCACGAAGATCCCAGCTCCTGGAGTTCCCTTTTTTAAAAATTTTTTTAACTACATAAAGCCACATTTTCTTTTCTTAAAGTGCGCAATGATGACTGCTCACCACACAACGGCGCGTTTCTCTGAAAGAAAGCAGAGGAATCAAACAACTGTTAAGGGTATATCGTGGTGAAAGAGTGACACGTTGTCACGGAGACGGGTTCATGTTACATTAAACGTGCACATACAGTTGAAGTCGAAAGTTATACACCTTAGCCAAATCCATTTAAATTACGTTTTTCACAATTCCTGACATTTAATCCTAGTAAACATTCCCTGTCTTAGGTCAGTTAGGATCACAACTTGATTTTAAGAATGTGAAATGTCAGAATAATAGTAGAGAGAATGATTTATTTCAGCTTTTATTTCTTTCATCACATTCCCAGTGGGCCAGAAGTTTACATACACTTAGTTAGTATTAGTATTTTGAAGCATTGCCTTTAAATTGTTTAACTTGGGTCAAATGTTGAGTAGCCTTCCACAAGCTTCTCACAATAAGTTGCTGGAATTTCGGCCCATTCCTCCTGACAGAACTGGTGTAACTGAGTCAGGTTTGTAGGCCTCCTTGCTCGCACACACTTTTTCAGTTCTGCCCACAAATTTTCGATTGGATTGAGGTCAGGACTTTGTGATGGCCACTCCAATACCTTGGTTATTGTCCATTCGGAAGAGCCATTTGTGACCAAGCTTTAACTTCCTGGCTGATGTCTTGAGATGTTGCTTCAATATACTGTAGTCTGGCTTTTTTATGGCGGTTTTGGAGTAGTGGCTTCTGCCTTGCGGAGCAGCCTTTCAGGTTATGTCAATATAGGACTCGTTTTACTGTGGATATAGATACTTTTGTACCTGTTCCCTCCAGCATCTTCACAATGTCCTTTGCTGTTGTTCTGGAATTGATTCGCACTTTTCGCACCAAAGCACGTTCATCTCTAGGAGACACAATGCGTTTCCTTCCTGAGCGTTATGACGGCTGTGTGGTCCCATAGTGTTTATACTTGCGTACTATTGTTTGTACAGACGAACGTGGTACCTTCAGGCATTTGGAAATTGCTCCCAAGGATGAACCAGACTTGTGGATGTCCACAATTTTCTTTCTGAGGTCTTGACTGATTTCTTTAGATTTTCAAGCAAAGAGGCACTGAGTTTGAAGGTAGGCCTTAAAATACATCCACAGGTACACCTCCAATTGACTGAAATAATGTAAATTAACCTATCAGAAGTTTCTAAAGCCATGACATAATTTTCTGGAATTTTCCAAGTTGTTTAAAGGCACAGTCAACTTAGTGTATATAAACTGCCGACCCACTGGAATTGTGATATAGTGAATTAAAAGTGAAATAATCTGTCTGTAATCAATTGTTGGAAAAATTACTTTTGTCATGCACAAAATAGATGTCCTAACTGACTTACCGACAATATAGCTTGCCAACATGAAATCTGTGGAGTGGTTAAAAATGAGTTTTAATGACTTCAACCTAAGTGTATGTAAGCTTCCGACTTCAACTGTATATGCGGATACCGAGGGCTGTGCTTTGTGATGAGCCCTACAGATGTATTAAGATCTGTGCGCCTGAACAGAGCAGGTCCTAAAAAGGCCCTTGTTGGTGTAAAACCACAACGTGAACATTCTTGTTTAACCAGAGGAGTCTCGCACAAGTCGTACTTTTTCCACAGTCTATTAAACGGTTCCTGGCAAACGCCACTATAGCGCTCCATAAACTCTTCTCTCACGTCTTATTGGGGCTGGTGATTTTCCTTCATTACTCCCTCTCACTATTTGCATAGGGTGAAGGTGCAGAGACAGGCTGTAAATCCAATATTCAGCAGATTCCATTTCCATTGGGGAAACTTAACCCAAATTCCTCAATAAATAAACTATACCCATCGGTTAAAATGAAATGCAATCAATCAAGCCTGTGTAAGTGTGTAAGTTGCAGAAACCCTGTAAAATGGCAGATAATCCTTAGCTGTGTGAACAGAAGCCACTAGATTTTCGATACGGGTAATGCAGCAATGCTCTGCGTTCTGTGTGTGAAAGCAGTAGACAAAGAGACAGGTGTGTGAGGCATGTTTCAACGACAAGCATTAAAGCTAAGCCTATTACTTAATGCTCACGTGGCGATAATAACAGTTACATATTGGTACTAATAAATACTCTACACTGGTACAAATACTCTTGTTCCTGGAGAGCCACAGAGTCTCCTGGTTTTTGTTATTACTCGGTACTTTATTGATAAATTATACACAAGTAATTCACCTCACCCCATTAAAGGGTCTAGACTGGTTGTTGATTTTGAGTTGAAAACCTAAACCAGCCATCCTGAAGCGCTCCAAATGGCAAGAACAAATAGCATAGAGCTCTACATAAACACAGATATCAGTGTGTATAGACTGTCTATCCCTGTGACAGCCTGGTAGCATAGAGCTCCACATAAACACAGATATCAGTGTGTATAGACTGTCTATCCCTGTGACAGCCTGGTAGCATAGAGCTCCACATAAACACAGATATCAGTGTGTATAGACTGTCTATCCCTGTGACAGCCTGGTAGCATAGAGCTCTACATAAACACAGATATCAGTGTGTATAGACTGTCTATCCCTGTGCCAGCCTGGTAGCATAGAGCTCTACATAAACACAGATATCAGTGTGTATAGACCGTCTATCCCTGTGCCAGCCTGGTAGCATAGAGCTCTACATAAACACAGATATCAGTATGTATAGACCATCTATCCCTGTTACAGCCTGGTAGCATAGAGCTCTACATAAACACAGATATCAGTGTGTATAGACTGTCGATCCCTGTGACAGCCTGGTAGCATAGAGCTCGACATAAACACAGATATCAGTATGTATAGACCATCTATCCCTGTTACAGCCTGGTAGCATAGAGCTCTACATAAACACAGATATCAGTGTGTATAGATTGTCGATCCCTGTGACAGCCTGGTAGCATAGAGCTCTACATAAACACAGATATCAGTGTGTATAGACTGTCTATCCCTGTGACAGCCTGGTAGCATAGAGCTCTACATGAACACAGATATCAGTGTGTATAGACTGTCTATCCCTGTGACAGCCTGGTAGCATAAAGCTCTACATGAACACAGATATCTGTGTGTATAGACTGTCTATCCCTGTGACAGCCTGGTAGCATAGAGCTCTACATAAACACAGATATCATTGTGTATAGACCGTCTATCCCTGTGACAACCTGGCTGAAGTCCGATTCCTGTAGACTAGGGCTTAGGGACTGACACAAAAAAATAATAATACGCTGACACATAAAAAAAATAAATAATAAAACTATATTTATCTGTCACAAAAACTTACTCCGTTCACAAATAAAAGGCAACAAATATAACACCTGTAGCCATGGAGATCAATCTGTTCTGGTTACAGTTCTCAGTTCAGCCTGCTGGTGGCACTGTGGCTCCACTCTAATAGAGCTCCTGCACACTGGGTGATATAGATGGTTGAATGCTCAAAAGAAAGAAGCAGCATTAGGAGTAATTAAAACGTATGGACACCAGATGTACTTCTCCTGTCCGTGTGAATATGACTGAAGGTGTTTACCCCTAATTACAGAGCTGACCACCTCCAGTCACAATTATACAAGTAAAAACAGAGCACGCACACACACACACACACACACACACACACACACACACACGTATGTATACACACATTAATAAATATACGTTCAAACACACACACACGTGAAGAAGGAGCGCTGTTTGATCGAGTTCTCCAGTGGAGCCCTACTGTTCGAAGCCTTCAGCCGGGCAGCTTTAGGTCCCAAACAGAGAGAAGAACACAGCGGTTATAGACACACAGCTGCAATGATGTAAAAGTACCTTTGTACAGGTGTATCTGTGAAAACTGTTCTCTTGAAGTGATTACTTGTATAATCAACAGGTGTAGGGGCCAGGAGAGATTCAACCTGCACCAATATAAAAAAAAAACATGTAGAAAACTGGCTGTAAAAGGCAGAACTCGCACACCATCCCATAGGGGCCTGTGTGGGCATTGTGCGGCCAATCAGATGTAGGGAAAATGAAGTGAGATTGCCAGATATAGATACTCGGTCCATTATGGACGGTGAACTTCACCAGGACACTGGTCCAAGTCTAGCATTGCTTATCTTCAGATTTAGCCCTGCTTAGCTTCACTACTAAGTAGTGGGTTTATCTGTATAATAAGAGCCTTAAATAAAGCCTCAAACTAAACTGGGCATTGCTACACAAACCTACATATAACAAGAAACAACCATTTAATATATATGGCCTCGTATAGAATGGTCTAGAATATGCATATTACCAAAAATAAATATAATAATGGTTTCAAATGCTGAATGACATGTTTCTACCCGGCCAGCGTCATGTTAAACATCACAGACACTGTGGAGAAATATGTTAATCGAGAAACCAACAACCAACTGTAATTAACTCTGGGAGCTAACGTGCTAATACAGCAAATTACAAAAATGTTTGTGAGAGGCTAACAGTTTGCCAAATGGCAGTCAATAACATAAATACACTTCACTTCAAATTATACTATAACTGACCAAAGTCATTGGGTTACTGTGTATGAAAATAATTAATTGTTCCCATTGGCAATGATGCACTGACCGCTGTAAAGACAGAAATCAAAACTGTCCTCCTCCATCACCTGCTCCATCATAATGCTCCTAGCCAATCAGGAGTCAGTCAGAAGTGTGGGCAGAATGTTCCTAGCCAATCAGAAGTCAGTCAGAAGTGATTATTTTTATATTTATCGTTTATTGTATTAGTATTTTGTATATGCATCAGTGCTTTTGCAAAATAAGATTTATTTCATCATACTAATGAAGAAATCTGAGAGAGAGAGATTTGGTTGTGAATTGATATTTTTTTTAAAAAGAGGAACTGTATGCTGTAGAGAAACCAACAGCAGCATTAATGTGGATACAGACGCTGGCCTCCTTCAGTAGGCAGTGCAGGGAGAATGGGCCATTTGTGGCAGGTCTTTGGTTTTGTCAGCTGGTGTTCCGGGCAGAGAAACAGCTGCAAATGCAACTTGGTACAGTGATGTTTCCCAACACGCCAAGTTTGCAGGCTGTGGAAACGAGCGTGTTTCCCAACACGGCAAGTTTATGGGCCGTGGAAAGGACCATGTTTCTCAACACCCAAAGTTTGGGGGACGTGGAAACGACCGTGTATCTCAACACGCCAAGTTTGTGGGCCGTGAAAACGATCGTGCTTCCCAACACGCCAAGTTAGCGGGCTGTGGAAACGACCGTGTTTCCTAACATGGCAAGTTTGCGGGCCGTGGAAACAAGCGTGTTTCCCAACACGCAAAGTTTGCGGGCCATGGAAACAACCATGTTTCTCAACACACAGAGTTTGGGGGACGTGGAAACGACCGTGTTTCTCAACACGCTAAGCTTGGAGGGCCATGGAAACGATCGTGTTTCTCAACACGCCAAGTTTGGGGGCCGTGGAAACAAACATGTTTCCCAGAACGACACGTTTGTGGGCCGTGGAAATGACCGTGTTTCCCAGCAAGGCACGTTTTGTGGAAAATGTAAACTGTGTGGAAGGAGGGAGACTCCATATGTACTCTGTAGTGTGACTGCAACAGTTATTATTTAGTTACAGGTTTCAGGGGAAAGTAGCTGAAAACTCCCCAGGCCCATTTGCTGAAATATGAAAATGTGAGGACTTCTGTTCTTTGGAGAAAAAATAAAAAGGTTATTTTGACGTGTAACTTTGCCTCACTGGCAAAACTCAAGAGCTGTCATCGGTAAATATTTATTGTCAAACGGTTTCCATGGTGACAGAAAGAAAGGGAAAAAATAAGGGCAGTATGTTTGTGAAAGTTAAACCCTCTGGTAGCCTACTCTATAATGGATATATTGTTCAAGCCTCAAGCAAGCCAAGCTCTCAACTGTGTTGCGATATTGATTTTGCATAAGCTAATGTAACAACTTTGTACAACTTTAGCTAGCAAGCTAGTGGCTATAAAACATTTTAGCCGCAACTAAGCTAATGTTATCTTGCTTGCAAACTTGAGAAATAAAACAAATATATACTAGTTTATGTATATTGTAGTATCTCGTGGAAGATAATACAGACGTTATTCAAGGGGGATATCAGCACAATGCAAGCTGTTGTGTTCAGGACAAGGTTTCCCCCATTTTCCTTCAGTGCAGTCTCACAGTTTTTAACCATCTCTGGCGTTGCCCCACTTGTTTGGCTTCCATATCATATAACAGGATCTACCTTTTTAAAGTAGGCTACTTTACTAAGAAAAGACAAGACAGCCTAGAGAAGAGGAAGAGGAAGAGGAAGAATCAAGGAAGCAAACATTTCTTAGCCAGCCAATCAGATTCCGGTCAGCCACACTGACCAGTACCTTACCCACGCAGCCACACTGACCGGCACCTTACCCACACAGCCACACTGACCTGCGCCTTACCCACACAGCCACACTGACCGGCACCTTACCCACACAGCCACACTGACCGGCACCTTACCCACACAGCCACACTGACCGGCACCTTACCAACACAGCCACACTGACCGGCACCTTACCCACACAGCCACACTGACCGGCACCTTACCCACCTTACACCTGCAGGATATTTTGGGGGTTCATATATTCTGTTTTTCAGTAAAGTGCCTTTGTAACAGTGGCAGTAAAAAGGGCTACGGAATTAAAACTGAATTAATTAATTACTACATTATTACTAATTACTACAGCTACATATCCCAATACACAAGTGTGTAGTTAAGTGTCAATAACAAATACTGTTTATGACATGTCTCAAAGAAGTAATTATATTTTATATTTATAGGCTTATATTTACGTAGACGATTTTATCCACCAAATCTGTTAGGAGAAAACAATGTATGTCCATTAGCCAACGTAGATCTACCATCAGCACTACTTTCCCTTCCAAGCAGCAGTTAGAACTAGTCACGGTAAAGCGCATTCTAAACAACTCATCATCCAGGGCTATAATAACAACCCATTTTATGTAACAACATATTCTTCTTTCAAGCTAAATTGTTTTAAGTTGTTTAGAATCACAAAAAAGACAAACAAAAATAGGCCTATTATCAAAAATAGGGAGAGTCCTTTATTCTTACTTTAGGCTACGAATAAAAGGGCTGCTCTATGACAAGTTTTTTTTTTTGAGAAAGATCAGTATGTCCACGTTTTCAGGGAGAAGCTGAGACCTTTTAGCCAAAACAATGTCCCCAGGAGAAAACTCGTTCGCTCGGACCGGACGGGGCTGGTTTTCGCGAGTGGGGCAAGCAGTGGGAACTTTCAGCTGTTGTCTCTCCAGCATTGTAGCGGATGAAAAGGTCATCTTGTTGAAAGAAATGAGCGAGCTCTCACGTTTAGGCACATTATACTTATAGGAGTTTCCTCCTGTCATCGCCAGATGTTTTGGGCCTCTACTGCAGGTCTTTTTAATATTCTGTAGGAAAATTTGTCTGATACTTTTATAACTATTAAACTATTAAAACAGAAAGTAATTTTTCCTTCTTACACTGCAGCAGGATCATACACTGCCTGGCCAAAAAAAAAAAACAGTTGCACACTCTAATATTTCGTTGGACCGCCTTTAGCTTTGATTACGGCGCGCATTCGTCGTGGCATTGTTTCTACAACCTTAAGCAACGTCACAACATTTATTTCCGTCCAGAGTTGCATACATTTTTGGCCGAGATCTTGTATTGACGATGGGAGAGTCAAACCACTCCATAAAGTCTTCTCCAGCACATCCCAAAGACTTTCAATGGGGTTAAGGTCAGGACTCTGGTGGCCAATTCATGTGTGAAAATGATTCCTCATGCTCCCTGAACCACTTTCACAATTTGAGCCTGATGAATCGTCCTGGAATATGCCCATTGATGGGATAACCTGGTCATTCAGTACATGCAGGTACTCAGCTGACTTAATTTTATTGCTGCACAACGTTGCTGAGCCTAGACCCGACCAATTGAAGCAACCCCAGATCATAACACTGCCTCCAGAGGCTTGTACAGTGGGCACTATGCATGACGGGTGCAACGGCGACTTTTTTTTTGGCCAGGCAGTGTAGTCTAATGAACAGTGGGAAAGGTTACCTGGCCATATCTGGGAGGAATTAACCCAGTGACCTCAACTCAACACCAGGGACCAGAGCCACATCCGCACATTTTACAAGAGCGTCAACAATATTTCCTCTGGTTTTACGGTTGTGAAATTGGCCGTTTCCCTCCTGCATGCACTGCCACTGCCCTGATTGGCCTCTCCTGACCCCTGACCTTTCACCTGCTGCAGGCCCAGGTCTGTGTCCTGTCAGGCAGCCAGTTAAACTGACAGCACAGCTCGACTGGGTCCTGCTCACAGCCGGCTCTGCACTTCTGCTCCTGATCATAATAACCTGAAGCCGCTGTCAACATCAATTCATTCACTCTGAGCAGGGTATGAAATGAACGTTTTCACCCACTGGCCAGAGTGGCTTGTGGATACTAAAAATCACCAGCCATTTTCAACATTTTACCAGCTACTTTACCTTTCACAATAGAACACAACCTGGTTGGTCGCTAGAGTATAAAATCTTACCAGCCACAATCAAACTTTTACCAGCATGTGGCTGCTGGCTGCTGTTAAGTTCACACCCTCAGTCTGAGCCACTGTCACTCTGTCTCCACTATCTCTCTTTTTAAAAGTCAAAAAGTCTCTCTCCCCTTTTCCCCCCCTCACCGTCTCTCTCCCCATTGATTTTAATGTACTTATGTTACTTTTATTTTCTTTGTTGTATGGTTTCTGTGTAATTTGCTTGTGTAAAGCACATTGAGTTGCTTTCTGTCTGAAATGCGCTCTATAAATAAAATTTTGATTTGATTTGGTTTTTTGCCCAAACTTTCGATTTTTTGGTGCATGTGAACACCTTTCTCCGGTTTCTTGCGGCGGGTGGGGGGGTCAGATAACCAGATCCCTGCACAATTAGTCACCCCTCAGATTTACAGCCTGGGGGGTGAAGCACTTGTTAATTGTTTTTTTAATCACAACACTACCAGGCCCAATTAGCAGGGAACCAGGGTAATATTTTATTGAGTGCCAGCATGTGTATCTGACCAAGGGGTTCCTTAAGGGGCAAGAAAAGCCCAATAAAGATAGACAGCTCCTGTGTGACTGGAGAGGATTTCAAACTCGGCTCTAAAAATACAAAACACCAGTCTTTAACAGAACCACTCATACAGCTTAAAAATACAAAACACCAGTCTTTAACAGAACCACTCATACAGCTTAAAAATACAAAACACCAGTCTTTAACAGAACCACTCATACAGCTTAAAAATACAAAACACCAGTCTTTAACAGAACCACTCATACAGCTTAAAAATACAAAACACCAGTCTTTAACAGAACCACTCATACAGCTTAAAAATACAAAACACCAGTCTTTAACAGAACCACTCATACAGCTTACATTTTGCTTTCAAACAATGCTTTTATTCAGGTGGATATTTACCAAAGTCAATTCTGATTAAGCATCTTGCTCAAGAGTACAACTAGTTGTGCCCAAACCTGGGAATCCAACTTGCAACCATTGAGTTAAAGGTCTATGGGTATAGCCACTGTACTACACTACAGGCCCCTCTGTGCAATGCTGCAGTTCAAGCAACTGTTAGAGGCCAGATAAGTTACTTCATTATGACTCTACTGGAGAATATAGGGTCAATCTCTAACGATAACTACCTTTACCTCACCTTCCTCACCTCTGTCAGCCACAATGCAGTTTCATTTCATATTTGTATAGTTTCAGCCCTGTCAATCATTCCAGACAACAGCGGACTGCATTTTAATGTGGGAAACGTGCAGTCATTGAAAATGTGGCAATTCCAATACAGGAGAGAACAAATGAGCTCTGATTAATTCTTGCTCTGTGAGGGACAGGGTCCCTACGTTTCAAGTTAAAATCCTTTAACTCAAAGAACTGCTTCGATCAAGCGGATTATGTACAGGGGTGCAAACCGGTGAGGGCCCAAAAAGGTGACAAATTTTTTTTCGCCTGAAAATGTAGAAAATCAGTGTGCGGCGCCCTTTCCATGATGCAGGTTGCAGTTTTCTGAACAAGCCATGCACAAGGCGTCATTTCCACGATGGACGCGCCCCATCAATATCTGAGAAAGCCCTTTCGTTCCCCCCAATGTTACATCGACACAAATGCACAAAAGCGCCTGTATTATAGCCCATGTACGAGGTTGTAGGCTTATACGGTAATCAGTGGGCGGGGCAACAATGTTGCAATTAGCTACATTATTGGGGCGATAGACTAGATGAACTACAATGTAGCAAAGCAGTGTTTCCTTTCATGTGGCACCCGCTGCTTGTCGCAATTGTGTAGACTGTGTAACAGTAGGCTGTATAGAGTGGAAACGTGAGCTTAGGTTCCGGAAGCAAAAACTCCATTCACTTTTTACATTGGCTGCGTCCGAATTGGAGCCCTATCTACTGTGTCCTGTGTAGGCTCCTAGGATACTGTATACTGCTCACTGCGTACTGTTCAGTGACATGCAGTATGCAAAAAATATCCTCCATACTATTATCAGCGAAAACCCGGAAATAAGTATATCATTCCGGGATTTTAAGTATACTATATTTATAAAACAATTTGCCTACTTAATGTTCTCATCCAGTGTAATCAACTATCATACTCAACAGGGGCGGCACCTGAGATTTTGTCTTGCTGGTGCTACGGGGGCTTAATTATTCAGTGGCGGTGCTCCGGAATTTGTAGCAAATAGCTACATGCATACGCAAGGTTAGGCACGGCATGCGAAAGTCAGTTTCAAGCGTTACACTATAAACACTTCTGTTGATTTACACGTACACATAATAGATACATATGCGTGTACTCTGAGCAAGCGTCAACAGGCTACACATCAGAGCAATATACACAAACAAACCAACCGAGCATCCGTGCAACAGCCCAACACGTACAACATATCACCACCCAGCAGGCACCAATGCTGCAAGCAGCGTGGAATGCGAGCTTTTCAACCGAAAAATAAATATACACAACACATTAATACAATATCCACTAGCATATCATTCGCATCACATAAACAGTCAAGACCTAGACATTTATTTAAATTATAATGGGGGGTATACTACAAAGCTGGACTACTGGAGTTAGCCAGATAACTGCACTGAATAAAAGCCAGAACCATCACAGATATGGAACATGGACTGAGTGAGAAGAGCTCTTCCGGGTTTTACTCGGTGCAGTTACCCAGTTAACTCAGTAATCCTGCTTCATAGTATGGATAGTCTACTATCCTAAGGCAACGTTATATAGACCCCGAAATTGTACTGGAGAACCGAGAACGTACTTAGAATTGTACTTAGCCAACGTTGCCACACACACTGCAGTCCAATAAATGCCATTTTCTCCGATTTGATTCCGCTGCCACACAATCATCGCTTGAGACCAAGCTCAGTCAGCTGTCCAACTAACCTAACGTTAGCTAATATCATACACACAAGACACACGTATATCTTAGTAGCCAGATGTAATTGCTCATAGCGCTAGGTTACAGCTGTCACCCCACGGTAAATCTGAAAAGGATTAGCCTACTATCTACTATCACGGTAAAAAAAATAAAAATCTGAAAGACGCTAAATTTGGCTACGGCGAACCGGTAAAAAAATCAGTCGCTATTGTAACTCACTCATTAGGCTACTTGTAGAAGTCCAAGGCCAGCAAAATAGCTTCAGTTTAACTGAACCGGTAGCTATCTAATCAGGGGCGGAGCTAGCCTTTGGGTGTGAAGCAGGTTGCGAGCAAGTCCCCCCATATTTTTATTGCAGATCTGCACGATCCCCGTGTTTGCACCCGTGTTTGCACCCGTGAATGTATTTGAGGAGACAATTCAAACTGTACTATTTTACACCATCTCCCAATTTAATTAAATTTTAGTCCAGTTATGCACAATGTTATTCCAGTCTTACCGAGTCTAGATTTAGTCCAATATAACCCGGTCCTGTTTTAGGCCAGCTCTACCCAGTTATGTTCTCATGCCGTTGTGTGCTAATGCAGCCCAGTCCTGTGTCTCTGGTTCACTGGAGGTTCATGCCGATATCCAAAACGGGGAGTTAAATAATGCCTTATGATCTCTCCGTGGGAGTTTAGTAATGCCTTATAATCTCCCTGTGCACTAAAAGCCCTTTCAGCCTGTCCTCCGGGGAGCCTGTAAAATTGTTCTCCGTTCTGCACCATCATCAGCGGCTGTAATCATGCATATTAATCGCCCAATAACCCAAATGTCATGCAATCCCCTCCAACCCTGTGAAAGAGGACCTGGTCTTCGCACCTAATTTTCCCCCAGTGAGTTTCCTAAGGCGCCTGGACAAATTCAGCTTCTTTCATTGCCTTTCCGCATGCAGCTCTGGTGCAGGCTATGGATAAATCGCATTTATGGCAACATCCGTTACCACTCAGAATTTTCTGTGAGATGTGTATTGTGTGTGTGTGTGTTTGAATAAGTGTTTTTGAGTGTGTGCGTATTCTCTGTGCGCTCTAATTACGCCTTCAAGAAGTAAAAGGCCACCCCTGTCTTGCCTGGTCCTTGCAGCCCTCTAACCTAACTCTCTACCAGCAGCCCTGTAACAGACCCATACCAGCCCTACAGCAGCCCTGCAACAGACCCATACCAGCCCTACAGCAGCCCTGTAACAGTCCCATACCAGCCCTACAGCAGCCCTGTAACAGTCCCATACCAGCCCTACAGCAGCCCTGCAATAGACCCATACCAGCCCTACAGCAGCCCTGTAACAGTCCTACAGCAGCCCTGTAACAGTCCCATACCAGCCCTACAGCAGCCCTGTAACAGACCCATACCAGCCCTACAGCAGCCCTGCAACAGACCCATACCAGCCCTACAGCAGCCCTGCAACAGACCCATACCAGCCCTACAGCAGCCCTGTAACAGTCCTACAGCAGCCCTGTAACAGTCCCATACCAGCCCTACAGCAGCCCTGTAACAGACCCATACCAGCCCTACAGCAGCCCTGCAACAGACCCATACCAGCCCTACAGCAGCCCTGTAACAGTCCTACAGCAGCCCTGTAACAGTCCCATACCAGCCCTACAGCAGCCCTGTAACAGACCCATACCAGCCCTACAGCAGCCCTGTAACAGACCCATACCAGCCCTACAGCAGCCCTGTAACATTCCCATACCAGCCCTACAGCAGCCCTGTAACAGACCCATACCAGCCCTACAGCAGCCCTGCAACAGACCCATACCAGCCCTACAGCAGCCCTGTAACAGTCCTACAGCAGCCCTGTAACAGTCCCATACCAGCCCTACAGCAGCCCTGAAACAGACCCATACCAGCCCTACAGCAGCCCTGGAACAGACTCATACCAGCCCTACAGCAGCCCTGTAACAGTCCCATACCAGCCCTACAGCAGCCCTGTAACAGTCCCATACCAGCCCTACAGCAGCCCTGTAACAGACCCATACCAGCCCTACAGCAGCCCTGGAACAGACCCATACCAGCCCTACAGCAGCCCTGTAACAGACCCATACCAGCCCTACAGCAGCCCTGTAACAGACCCATACCAGCCCTACAGCAGCCCTGTAACGGTCTTGTGGCAGCCCTATAGCAGCCCTGTAACAGTCCCATACCAGCTCTATAGCAGCCCTGTAACAGTCCCATACCAGCTCTACAGCAGCCCTGTAACAGTCCCGTACCAGCCCTACAGCAGCCCTGTAACAGACCCATACCAGTCCTACAGCAGCCCTGTAACAGACCCATACCAGCCCTACAGCAGCCCTGTAACGGTCTTGTGGCAGCCCTATAGCAGCCCTGTAACAGTCCCATACCAGCTCTACAGCAGCCCTGTAAAAGTCCCATACCAGCCCTGCAGCAGCCCTGTAACAGACCCATACCAGCTCTACAGCAGCCTTGTAACAGTCCTGTACCAGCCCTACAGCTGCCCTGTAACGGTCTTCTGGCAGCCCTACAGCAGCCCTGTAACAGACCCATACCAGCCCTACAGCAGCCTTGTAACAGACCCATACCAGCCCTACAGCAGCCCTGTAACAGTCCCATACCAGCCCTACAGCAGCCCTGTAACAGACCCATACCAGCCCTACAGCAGCCCTGTTACAGTCCCATACCAGCCGTACAGCAGCCCTGTAACATACCCATACCAGCCCTACAGCTGCCCTGTAACATACCCATACCAGCCCTACAGCAGCCCTGTAACAGACCCATAACAGCCCTACAGCTGCCCTGTAATGGTCTTGTGGCAGGGGGGCACAGCTGGGACACGGTGGGAGGAAGCCAGTGAGACATCAGGTTGCCATGGACAACATAGGCAGGCTTCCCGGGACAGCGGGCCTCTGTGTTTTCCAAAGGAAATCATTAAAAAGAGTGCCGATACCGTCCAACAAAAGCCCCGCACCGCAAAGGAAATGGTTCAGATATTTCCCCCCTGACCCAAGCGCTGCCCTTTGTTTTATGTGCTAGTAAGTCTCTGTATTAAAGGAAGCAGTTGGCGGCGATACGCACATGTATATCTATCTCTCACTGTGCGCTCAGACAAGCCACTGTTCAAATAAACAGTATTTTTAGGAGGGTTTTTTTTTTTTTGTCTGGTTTTGAGCCGATCCACAGCTTCTGAAGAGCGGATGGAGACGCGTGCGGGACCTCTGGTGGGCTGCTGAGCTCTGGGAGACTCTCCCTTCACATCTTCCACCCCTGCGGCCATTTAAAAAACCCCCAATACTTTTTGTATGCCCCGTATTCATAGTGTTTGTTAAGTCACAGGTACATTTTTATGTAAAACAAAATTAAATTTTAACGTAAAACTTTCGAAATGATCGGCAGGTCCGTTCTGTATGAATATTCACTTCTGGCTGTCTTCTGATTGGCAGACCACTGAAAGGTCACACTGGTCAGGGTGTGAGAAACAGCAGCCACCAGCCAGATAATAAAGCAGCCACGTTGGCCAATAACCAACCGGGTTGTTTGATTTTAAAAGGTAATGTGGCGGGTAATATGGTGAAAATGGCTGGTGATTTTTAGAATCCTCAAGCCACTCTGGCCAATGGGTGAAAAAGTTGGTTTCATTGCCTGCACTGGTGATTGGTTAACATGTTAATACTACCCTGTTAGTCACGCATGCAGCACGGTCTACAAAAGATCAGTGCCAAAGCCACCTGCAGTGGGAGGCATGTGAATATTATAGTGTAAAGGATTAAAAAAAAATCTCACCTGAATGAAATTGGCTTAATATCATAGTAAGTATATTATTTGGTTCTTAATGCATAACTTGTTAAAGATTATGCTTTTTGATGCCTGCTTACACAGTATAAACAGGACTCTCTCTCACATGGCTGCTTGCTTGCTTTCATCTTCCACGAGGGCACACATCATGCTGCACCTTTCTCAGGTGTGAAACACCTGACCTGGCCAGAAGCCACATGGGATCCACAGGAAACACACCTGAGCTGGCCAGAAGCCACCTGGGATCCACAGGAAACACACCTGGGCTGGCCAGAAGCCACCTGGGATCCACAGGAAACACACCTGGGCTGGCCAGAAGCCACCTGGGATCCACAGGAAACACACCTGGGCTGGCCAGAAGCCACATGGGATCCACAGGAAACACACCTGGGCTGGCCAGAAGCCACCTGAGATACACAGGAAACACACCTGGGCTGGCCAGAAGCCACATGGGATCCACAGGAAACACACCTGGGCTGGCCAGAAGCCACATGGGATCCACAGGAAACACACCTGGGCTGGCCAGAAGCCACATGGGATCCACAGGAAACACAACTGGGCTGGCCAGAAGCCACCTGAGATACACAGGAAACACACCTGACCTGGCCGGCAACCACCTGAGATACACACTTTGGTGGAGAGTGCTGTCCGTCTGGGACCAGGGTGCTGGGTAATATTGAGGTTTAATTCTCAGGTTTTTTAGAGAAAAGAGAAAAGGGGGGTTAAAGACAGAGCGTACGGAGGATGGGGTCCCCCTGCTTAAAGGGGTTAAAAACAGAGCGTACGGAGGATGGGGTCCCTCTGCTTAAAGGGGTTAAAAACAGAGCGTACGGAGGATGGGGTCCCTCTGCTTAAAGGGGTTAAAAACAGAGCGTTCGGAGGATGGGGTCCCCCTGCTTAAAGGGGTTAAAAACAGAGCGTTCGGAGGATGGGGTCCCTCTGCTTAAAGGGGTTAAAAACAGAGCGTACGGAGGATGGGGTCCCCCTGCTTAAAGGGGTTAAAAACAGAGCGTTCGGAGGATGGGGTCCCCCTGCTTAAAGGCGTTAAAAACAGAGCGTACGGAGGATGGGGTCCCTCTGCTTAAAGGGGTTAAAAACAGAGCGTACGGAGGATGGGGTCCCTCTGCTTAAAGGGGTTAAAAACAGAGCGTTCGGAGGATGGGGTCCCTCTGCTTAAAGGGGTTAAAAACAGAGCGTACGGAGGATGGGGTCCCCCTGCTTAAAGGCGTTAAAAACAGAGCGTACGGAGGATGGGGTCCCTCTGCTTAAAGGGGTTAAAAACAGAGCGTTCGGAGGATGGGGTCCCTCTGCTTAAAGGGGTTAAAAACAGAGCGTTCGGAGGATGGGGTCCCCCTGCTTAAAGGCGTTAAAAACAGAGCGTACGGAGGATGGGGTCCCTCTGCTTAAAGGGGTTAAAAACAGAGCGTACGGAGGATGGGGTCCCCCTGCTTAAAGGGGTTAAAAACAGAGCGTTCGGAGGATGGGGTCCCTCTGCTTAAAGGGGTTAAAAACAGAGCGTACGGAGGATGGGGTCCCCCTGCTTAAAGGGGTTAAAAACAGAGCGTTCGGAGGATGGGGTCCCCCTGCTTAAAGGGGTTAAAAACAGAGCGTTCGGAGGATGGGGTCCCCCTGCTTAAAGGGGTTAAAAACAGAGCGTTCGGAGGATGGGGTCCCCCTGCTTAAAGGGGTTAAAAACAGAGCGTACGGAGGATGGGGTCCCCCTGCTTAAAGGCGTTAAAAACAGAGCGCACGGAGGATGGGGTCCCTCTGCTTAAAGGGGTTAAAAACAGAGCGTTCGGAGGATGGGGTCCCTCTGCTTAAAGGGGTTAAAAACAGAGCGTTCGGAGGATGGGGTCCCTCTGCTTAAAGGGGTTAAAAACAGAGCGTACGGAGGATGGGGTCCCTCTGCTTAAAGGGGTTAAAAACAGAGCGTACGGAGGATGGGGTCCCTCTGCTTAAAGGGGTTAAAAACAGAGCGTACGGAGGATGGGGTCCCTCTGCTTAAAGGCGTTAAAAACAGAGCGCACGGAGGATGGGGTCCCTCTGCTTAAAGGGGTTAAAAACAGAGCGTTCGGAGGATGGGGTCCCCCTGCTCTCATGTTTTAAATTACCAGTGAACTGGCCTGAGGTCAAAGACAAAAGTGGACAATAATGTCAAATCGAATCTCTTTCATGACATCCCTCCCTCCCTCCCTCCATCCCTCCCTCCCTCCCTCCCTCCCTCCCTCCATCCTCGGGACACACAAGCAGGGTTCCTGTTAGCGCCTGATCTCCACCACCACTGGAAAAAGGCAAAAATAAAAAAATATTATTATTCTTTTATTATAAAAATTTTTTAACATTTTTTATTACAAAATAAATCAGATACAAATCTGTCACAAAAAAAGGCATATAAAACAGCTACAAAGGTTTATCTAAACGATTTAAAACAAACAAAACTGGCGTTTCTGAGCAGTAAAAATAAAAAACAAATTTTCTGCTGGACGAAATGACCAATGAAGAGGGAGCGCTCTTACAGATACAACTCCACGTGCTTCATTTCCTGTTCTTAGTTACCACTCCACGTGCTTCATTTCCTGTTCTTAGTTACCACTCCACGTGCTTCATTTCCTGTTGGAGAGTTTGATTCGTGCCAAATGTACCGCATCTGACCGAAAAAAAGCCACCCACTCCTCCCGACTAGACCAGCAACCCAATGATAACTCTGCCATCTCTTTCACTCTCTGCCCAGGAAAGGAGGGAATTCAGATTTGATATGAGAATGCATATGACAAGCTCCCACGTGTGAGCAGTGCAACGGTTTATTGAAACCACTGAATGAACGAAGTGCTCTAAAATTGCCAGCAGATCCACTTTCTCTGCTGAGGGATGCTTTTGCCAGGCTCCTCCACAGCTGAGCAGTGGGAAAGCAGACCGATTAACCAGCTCCTCGTCTGGTGCGCCTGGATTCCCAGGCCTGAACCCCCAAAAGGCAAACAAGGTAAAAACACACCAGTGGGGAGAAAAACACTCAAAGTATAAATCAGGCCTGGAAAATAAGTTGTGACGGAGTTTTGGGGAAAGTGTTGGAGGTCCATGGCTTATCCTGCGGAACAGGACATTCGTTACTGCTGACCTATCAGAAGAAAGATGCTGTACCACCTGGTTCTAAACCAACAAATCAGAGCCGGAAGATTGCACCCTAGGCTCTGAGCCAGCCAATCAGAGATGTATTTAACAAGCTTTTTTCTGCTCCTGCTGTGCTCGTACACTGACAGAATGCACTGTTAAACTAGTGAGAAATGGGCACTTTGAAGCTTTTATTCATAAAAGACATGCCATTTTATTTTTTAAACCTGACTGGTCAAGAGGAGGACTCTGGGTGATTGAGTTTAGAGAGAGGGCAGTGTAGTATAATGATTAGGGAAATTATCCTAGTAGCTCAGGGGTTGCAGGTTCAATAGCCAATTGGGCCACCACTGCAGCTGTACCCCTAAGTAAGGCACTTAATCTGACTTTGTTCAGTAAGGATACAGCTGCTGTGTAAAAATTTAAACTGTGTTCATCTGTTCTGGCACAACTATGTTTCCCCGAGATGTCATTTTGGACATTTATCCAATTTTTTATGCATGACAACAGTACACAAAATAACTTTACCCCTAATGTTACATCAGTGTGGAGTTTGATATATTCCTAGAGTTTGAGTTGTGGTAGGAACTGCCATGTAAACTGACATAACATAGGTACAGTTGAAGTTGAAACCTAGTAAACATTCCCTGTCTTAGGTCAGTTAGGATCACAACTTTATCTTAAGAATGTGAAATGTCAGAATAATAGTAGAGAGATTTTATTTCTTTCATCACATTCCCAGTGGGTCAGAAGTTTACATACACTTAGTTTACATACAATTAGTATTTGGTAGCATTGCCTTTACATTGTTTAACTTGGGTCAAACATTTCAGGTAGCCTTCCACAAGCTTCTCACAATAACTTGCTGGAATTTTGGGCCATTCCTCCTGACAGAACTGGGGTAACTGAGTCAGGTTTGTAGGCCTCCTTGCTCGCACACGCCTTTTCAGTTCTGCCCACAAATTTTCGATTGGATTGAGGTCAGGACTTTGTGATGGCCACTCCAATACGTTGACTTTGTTGTCCATTTTGCCACAACTTTGGAAGTATGCTTTGGGTCATTGTCCATTTGGAAGAGCCATTTGCGACCAAGCTTTAATAACTTCCTGGCTGATGTCTTGAGATGTGGCTTCAATATATCCACATAATTTTCCTTCCTTATGATGCCATCTATTTTATGAAGTGCACTAGTCCCTCCTGCAGCAAAGCACCCCCACAACATGATGCTGCCACCCCCGTGCTTCACGTTTGGGATGGTGTTCTTCGGCTTGCAAGCCTCACCCTTTTTCCTCCAAACATAACGATGGTCATTATGGCCAAACAGTTAAATTTTTGTTTCATCAGACCAGAGGACATTTCTCCAAAAAGTAAGATATTTGTCCCCATGTGCAGTTGCAGACTAGTTTGGCTTTTTTATGGCAGTTTTGGAGTAGTGGCTTTTTCCTTGCTGAGCAGCCTTTCAGGTTATGTTGATATAGAACTCTTTTTACTGTGGATATATATACTTTTGTACCTGTTCCCTCCAGCATCTTCACAAGGTCCTTTGCTGTTGTTCTGGGATTGATTTGTACTTTTCGCACCAAAGCACGTTCATCTCTAGGAGACAGAGCGCGTCTCCTTCCTGAGCAGTACAACGGCTACATGGTCCCATGGTGTTTATACTTGCGTACTATTGTTTGTACAGACGAACGTGGTACCTTCCGGCATTTGGAAATTGCTCACAAGGATGAACCAGACTTGTGGAGGTCCACAATTTTCTTTTTGAGGTCTTGGCTGATTTCTTTTGACTTTCCCATGATGTCAAGCAAAGAGGCACTGAGTTTGAAGGTAGGCCTTAAAATACATCCACAGGTACACCTTCAATTGACTCAAATAATGTCAATTAGCCTATCAGAAGTTTCTAAAGCCATGACATCTTTTTCTGGAATTTTCCAAGCTGTTTAAAGGCACAGTCAACTTAGTGTATGTAAACTTCTGACCCACTGCAATTGTGATATAGTGAATTAAAAGTGAAATAATCTGTAAACAATTTTTGGAAAGATTACCTGTCATGACTCATGCACAAAGTAGATGTCCTACCTGACTTGCCTCTACGTCATATGGAAAATTACTTTTACCGCTACGTTACTTTTGTTTTGGCTCCATGTTTTTAAACCGGAACAACGTGGCGTCCTGTTCAACTCTCTTATTCCACCTAAATAGTCCACTAAAACGTCTAGTTTGACAGTTTGATCCGAGCTATATGAAATAATTTGTACACTGTACGTTAATTTATGCAAATGACGATGGACACAGCTCCTCCGCCCCCACCCCTCTCCCTCGCTCACCCCACAAAGTATTTTTCGAAATTGTGTAGTAGGCGGAGACAGGCTGAGACAGTGGGTGTACTTAGTCTAAGTACTAACCAAGCCCAGCTCCTAACTTCACATGTCGTTTAAAGAGGTGTACTTTCAGTCTGTGACAGCAACTCTGGGTGTGGCTGTTAAAAATGTGTGCTCTCATTGGCCTCTACCCATTTACCTGTGGTTGTTTTGGGATGTTTCCATGGTGACGTGGGGCTTTCTTATAGGCTGATTTTAATTGACTGGGTCTCCAGCGGTGCTGATGTGGTCACCAAGGCATCTGGTTGCAGAATCTTGTTGATGACATCATCAGCGGATCAGCCAATCAGAGCAAGGCAGTGGGGAGGGAAAGAAAGCAGGGTCAGGCCTGTTATTTCAGACTGTGTGCTGGAAGCAAAACATCAGTATCAATGCCCTCACTGGCATTGGCTTTCTTTTCCTCACAATTTAAAACTGTCCCAACATTCCCAGCATGCAATGCAGTAGGCCCAGCTCTGGCCAGTGGCCACCAGACATCAATTGCCTTCTTAACAATCTAACTCTTTCTCTGTCTGTCTGTCTGTCTGTCTGTCTCTCTCTCTCTCTCTCACACACACACACACACACACACACACACACACACACACACACACACACACATATATTCTGTGTGTGTGTGTGTGTGTGTGTGTGTGTGTGTAATGACATACCAGAGTTCCTGTAGACCTTAAAATAACTTTTCAATGTCAGCATCCACCTCACCAAAAGCTAAAATAATCAATGTAAATGGGACAGTCAGCCACTGAGTTTAAATGAACACTGGACTCTTTGCCTTGCTGAGTAAAACAAAATCTTTTTTGCGCGTAATCAGGAAGAGCAGCTGTTTCCATCAGCCTGTCCTGTCTGGGCTGCGGGTGTCTGCTGGTCTCAATGGTCCGGCTGTGCTCACCCAGTCTGGACTCTGTCGACCTTTTCCTGTGATTAGACTTTATCACCGGTGAGCCGTACGGCATTCCCCTGTGCAGTTAGGGGTTCGATACCCTGCTGTTCAACAGACAGAGATGGGACCACATGGTCAAGATTGCCTACCATGGGTTGTTTTCTTCGACTTCTTTTGCAAACTTTGCCTTTTGTTTTTGTTTTTGTTTTGCATCCACCAATAAGCAACGTAAATTTTTTGTGTGGTTTTAACATTTAATCAGACCGATGTCAGTTTATACTGTGCTCTTCTAAAGCTGTTTGCTCTGTGGGTGCTCATGTTTTGTAGCGTCAGGATGCAATGGAGCCTTCTATTAGTTGACATTGTACCATTACTTAATCCGAGTTTAATCTAATAAAGCCTGGTAATCTGGTGTACAGTGCAGGCCACATAGAGTACTCAAGTGAGTACGTCAGTCGTGGGCGGAGTCTGGTTTCGGAAGTAAATTCCCTATGGAAGAATAGAATGGGCCTTGGAGACTATCGACTATTTCTTGAAATCTGATTTATAGAATGAGCCGAAACGTTCCTGGATTAGCCTGTGTGGTACAAGGATAGAGACCATATATCGCATGTTCCAATTTTTATTTTTTAAAGTAATGCATTAATGATTGTAGTTCGACTTGTAGTCCACTTTAACGGACTGCATATACAGTACTGCAACGCACGGGTGGTTCTTGACCAATAAGATAGCATCATCTCGTCTGTCTGGAAATTCTTGGGCAGATTGGAGTACTGCAGCTGAAGATGAGCTAACGTTAGCTTGCTAAGTAGAGAAGCCCGCCCGACAAGGTCAGAAACTGCGCAACGGTTAACCACATAAAGCGATTTTAGATTTTAGTCATTCAAGCTAGCTAGCTAACGTTAGAAAAAAAGTTTTTAAAAACGGAGATGTGTGCTACTGCTGGCTAACGTTATATGACAACGTCTGGAGACAAGGCTGCACGTTCGGAGGGAATTATGGGACATCGAGTTTTTAAACAGTTCCAGTGCTGATATAATCACAAGAAAATACTGAAACGTTTCTATATAAACTAATTAACACTCTACACTGCGTTCGACTCCCTCCATTGAGCTCACGTTAGCATAACGTTAGTAACCTGCTTGGCTAAAATAATGTTGTTAGCTAATCCGTTAGAGGGTGCCATTATCCCAGAGATAACACCGGTAACGTTAGCCGTTTCAAATCCTCTCCAGAGCAGTGCGAGCACTACAGTTTACATTATAAGCTAAGTTGGCTAACTTACCAGCTATTAGCCTACAACAATAATGCATCAGTAAGTTATCTAACGTTAGCTATAGCTACCCAGCGTTGCCTGGTTAAAACAATCAAAGTCAGCAGTGAAGTTAACGTGACACCATAGGGAGAAAAATGGGCAATAACGTTAGCTAACGTTACATGCACAACGTAGTTAGATTAACGTTAGCTATAATCAATCATATCCTGCTCGATTCTGTTACCATCACTCATTTCAGAAATAGATAGCTAAAGCTAACGTTACTCGGTTTTTCACCACACCAAAGTGAAAAAACAGGACTGCTGATGGCTTGTGAACTTGTAAATGTATATCTTAGCCTTATTTTTAGCTCAGTAATATTGCAGGGTGATTATGCTACCGTACTAGGCGAAGTTACTATTATTATTATTCCGGCTGGCTAACGTTAGCTAATTTACAATATTTTACACATGATCCCATCTGCTTCGGATCGTGTCCGGTCTTAATCTCTTCAGGCAACATCGTTGAATTGAACGGCTCCTGAGCATTTTTCACAGAGCACACTGTCTCTCCTCACCCGTATTGCTGTAACTTAATTACTCTCTTGAAAACCATCTGCCGCCAACGGAAACAAATAACGTTAGCTGATGCTAGCTAACGTTAGCTAACGATAACTGAACCAAAACTTTGAACCAAAGCTCCCATAACATTGGTAACATGGTAACGTTAGCTAGTATACAGATAACCGGTAGCAAATTTCCTCGCTCAATTACTTCATAGCTTATTATTTGTCAATACATATTATCTAGACTTTAACTAAAAGCAACCTTTGCGAGGTAACGGGAGAATAAATTTAAATTAGTCTCCTGAAATAACGTTATCTTGTCAGTTATTCGTATCAACCTGTCGGTTAACGACGTTGACGACCAGTAAAATCTAAAATGGGATGGAATTGTAATTAAAAAATTTTAATTGACAGTGCCATTGTTCAATCCCAGCTAAGGCTTGGCATTTAGGGAGCTATGATTGGACTAGAGCTCTGCCTCCTCTCCACGTGACTTCTGTTGAACGGCGCACAAAAAAGGAGGGCCAAAGAAACCACACAGAACAGCCTCCATTATCTGAATAATAATAATAATAATAATAAATTTTGTTTCCATAGTGATTTCCATCTATTGATCTCAAAACACTCTAGTTTTGTGGCTGAATAATTACCACACATTAGCTGAGGTGGAGAGTGACAAAATTACTGAGACAGTTAAATTGGGGAATGATTATGTGGCCAGGCTGAGAGCTTTCGCTTTCAAATAATTTCCATTCAAGGTGCCTTTTTTCTGGTAATATTAAATATATTAGGCCTACTGTAAGTTGGCAGTGCGGAAAAGTAATGAAATAAAATGTTGAACATTTCGAGGGAGTTACTGGACTCATCAGAGGTGGACAATCTATGGGTCAGAAAGTAAAAGTCCTGCCATGTGTTTCTTCCACCCATGAACTCAGCCAGCTGATTTTACTAATTAGTTCTACCATCTGCCTGAAGAATTGTGATAATTAGCAAATCCAGGTGATTGGAACAAAATACTGGGGAGGACTTTTACTTTCTGACCCTGGATTTTTCACCTCTGTAAGTGACAGTCAAAGATCTACTCATTTTGGTTGAATGTTGCCTTAATGTTGGCGTAGTGTTAGCGTAATGCTGGCATAATGTTCGCGTAATTTTGGCGTAATGTTCACATAATTTTGGCTTAATTTTTTCACATCTCAGCCTCCACCTCCTTGGAAATGTCTCCAGTCCATTTGCACAATGTTTCAGCATGTGTGCGCGCACGCATTGTCCATCTGGGTGTTTATGCTTGTGTGTAGGCTATGTGTCTGTGTGCATGTGTATGTATGTGCATTGTATGACTCCATAGCTCGCTAGCTAGCTACACCAAAACCCCCAAAAACTTCTTTCGCACACAGAAAGCACCCCTAAATTCTCCCACGTAAACTCTTTCGACTATCAAGCGAGCGAGCAGTTTGAGATCAAGGCCCTGCATGTTTGCCCAACCGTCTCCCTCTGAAAAACAAAATCTTTTCCCAAACGGTATTATTGCAGAGCCCTGGAAAATGCAGCAGTAATTTGTCGGACGCGGAAAAAAATTTGGCAGGGCGACTTGTTTTCTTATCCAGGCCTCACATCGTTCCAGTCGACCCACGTCTCATTTAGGGCTTTGTTTTCGTTAGTATTTGTTTTCGGTGGGTTGGGGTGAACTAGTAAATCAGGTACTAGCTCTTTATGGAAGTATAGGACATATTCACCGTGGCACAGAACTGCTGAAATTCAAAGGCCTGCACCGCATTGTGCTCTTGAGATATGACTTACAGACAAACCGACCTGCTGCCGGTCTGTGTGGTGTAGTCCAACTGTGGTGGGGGACGGCACTTTCTATATCAAGGCTGACCTCCCTGTTCCTGGAGATCTACCTTCCTGTAGGTTTTCATTTCAACTCTAACTTGGCACACCTGATTCTAATTAGCAGCTCGCGACTAGATCTCTAGCCGTTGAATGAGGTGTGCTTTGTTAGGGTTGGAGTGAAAACCTACAGGACGGTAGATCTCCAGGGACTGGGTTGAGCAGCCCTGTTCTATAGTGTGATACCAACTCTGTCTGTAACCCTGTCCACTTTCCCTCTGTCTGAATAAAGTGACAAAAAATCTACAAGGTGACCAGGTGATATAACTGACCATGGGGTTGTAGATGGTGGTACATGTCGTGTTATTTATTTAACAGTCATTTAATAAATTAATTATATTAGTAGCATGGAAACTGTATGGCAAGTTATGCTATAGAATTACCAAGGCGTAATGAATGCCGATCCGTACACGCTAAAACGGCTTTTGGCCGAAGCGCAGGATGTCTCGGCTAATAGGGCACTGTTGGCAAGCATGGCCCCCAAGAAGGCCCGGGTTCGAGAATGCGCTGGCCCCCGGCCGAATGACAGGGAGAACCGCCCATGGCTCAAATTATGCAAAAGCTAAAAAAAAATTGAAAAAAGGCTCGGCGTCTCCCCGTAGCTGTGCAGCAGGCCGGCCAGCACATGTGTGAGATAGAGATCAGAGCGCCGGGGAGCGCAGCCTCTGACGTCAGTCCTTAATCTGCTCCCACTTACACAACAAACTGAGGGAAATTTACGGAGCCATTTACCATTTATGCACTATTAGCATAATTCTTACTGCCTATAAAGGGAACCAAAAAGAGATGCCGTTTGGAAATAAAAAAATTTAAAAAAACAAGATTAAATTTACCTGAGGGGGGTTTTTTTTTGCTTGGCTATTGCATCATCCAAAATTCCTTTCTTGTGAAGTGTGCTGTACCTTTCTACGCTCCCTTCCCAGGCCAGTGTATGCGTTATCTGCAACGTGTAAGCATTAAGAATGCACAGGGTGGAACTATATGTACTGTAACAGCTTCTCACTCACACAGGACAATCAATGAGTGAACGGTACTACAAAAAATAGGTAGTGAGTGAATGTACAGACAGACAGACAGACAGACAGAGATAGATAGATAAAATCTGACTCTGGTAGATAAGCTGAGAACTCATATGCAGTGATAATTTAGGGACTCAATGTGGACCCAGCCCTGCTGAACTTCAGTACTAACCAAACCCAGCTCTTCTTAGCTTCAGTACTAACCAAAGCCCAGCCCTGCTTAGCTTCAGTATCTAACTAAGCCCAGCCCTGCTTAGCTTCAGTATCTAACTAAGCCCAGCCCTGTTTAGCTTCAATACTAACCAAACCCAACCCTGCTTAGCTTCAGTACTAACCAAGCCCAGCCCTGCTTAGCTTCAGTATCTAACTAAGCCCAACCCTGCTTAGCTTCAGTACTAACCAAACCCAGCTCTGCTTAGCTTCAGTATTAAATAAGCTCAGCCCTGTTTAGTTTCAGTACTAACCAAGCTCAGCCCTGCTTAGCTTCAATACTAACCAATCACAGCCCTGTTTAGCTTCAGTACTAACCAAGCCCAGCCCTGCTTAGTTTCAGTACTAACCAAGCTCAGCCCTGCTTAGCTTCAGAACTAACCAAGCCCAGCCCGGCTTAGCTTCAGTACTAACCAAGCCCAGCCCTGCTTAGCTTCAGTACTAACCAAGCCCAGCCCTGCTTATCTTCAGTACTAACCAATCCCAACCCTGTTTAGCTTCAGTACTAAACAACCCTTACAAAACTGGATAGTTTGCCACAAACTTGCAGCTAATATGTAGCGCATTTGCCGCAAACTGAATTGTTTTCCACAAAATGTTGCCAAAGGTTTGTCAGAGTATGCCAGTAGTGGTGAACTAAAAACTTTGCCAGAAGTGAGTGGCAGTTCCCACAAAGCTAATTTGCATGTGCAAATATGAGCTTGCCGCAAACATGAGGCAACAATGCCAAAGGTTTGCTGCAAATTTGCTTGAAGGCCAATATTTTTGTAAGGGAAGCCCAGCCCTGCTTAGCTTCAGTACTAACCAATCCCAGCCCTGCTTAGCTTCAGTACTAACCAAGCTCAGCCCTGCTTAGCTTCAGTACTAACCAAGCTCAGCCCTGCTTAGCTTCAGTAGGCCTATGAACCCAGCCCTGCTTAGCTTCAGTATCTAACTAAGCCCAGCCCTGCTTAGCTTCAGTACTAACCAAGCCCAGTCCTGCTTAGCTTCAGTATTAACCAAGCCCAACCCTGCTTAGCTTCAGTAGGCCTACGAACCAAGCAGGGGTGAAAAAGCCTTAAAGTGAATAAAAATCCATGGCCCTATTGTCAGATGAATTATTCAAAACCGTTGTGCTTTATCTAAATCCATATCTGATGAATGTGCCAGGTGTGGGATTCCCAGTTGGATGTTCGTAGAAAAATTCAAATAAAGATATTGTGATTCAAGAAAACTTATTTTTTGTCCAAAAGTACAGAGAAATCATGTATGCTTGGGTGTTTGTGTGTGCGCGAGTTAGTGAGTGTGTGTGTGTGTGTGTGTGTATTGAATTCAGCCGCAAACATCATAATCTTGAAGCCATTTGGTCGGTGGAAGCAAATTGGCGGGACTGCGTTGAAAAGGCAGCTGAAGTGAATAGTTTTAAGCGGGTTTTTACCGCCACGCTCTGCAATTGCTTCCAGCTGTTCCACAACTGCTAAAAACACCTGGGGCCTTATGCACTGTTTCTATGGTTACCAGGTATGCCAATACTAACCATGCCACCTCTCACTGATCTGGACAATCTGTATCAGGGCCCCACCATTACCACTGCCTGTCCTACAGCCTGTCTTTGGTGGCTCACTTGTTTGCTTGTGTTTTTTTTTTCTGTAATATTTTTTTGTTTTTAAGAAGCCGTCACTGTCTCTTTTCTCCTTTGCTTGTTTTGAAGGTTTGGTAGGTTGAGGCCCGGAGGTGATGTGCCCCCCCCCCCCCCCCCCCCCCCCTCTCTCTCTAATAATAACATAAGAATACATAATGTATGTATAATGTTTAGGGGGTTTGGGCTCATCATTTAAAGGTAATTTAAAGGTCATGGGGTTCATTCCCAGCTGGTTCACTGGCGCTGCCTTTGTACCCTTGAGCAAGACACCTTCTGAACTGCTTCAGTAAAATATCTATCTGTATAAATGGACTGCGTGTAAAAATCTCATATTATGTCATAAGTTTCTCTCGATAAAAGCGTCCGCCAAGTGCTGAAATGTACATTCATTAACGATTAGAACAGCCCCTTCAGCCCTTCTTGGCTTCTAGGTAGTCTAGATTAGCAATCAGCTACTTTGTGCATTATGATTGTACAGCGTTTGAGTTAGGGTTAGGGTTAGGGTTAGCCCGATGCCTGATGACACATTATCCACAGCGTGCACAACAATGTGTATAGCTGTCTTTCATTTCACCGCCCGTTTTTAAGTTATCTAAAGTTTCATCCATTGATCGTTAGAATCTTATTTGATTATTCTGCTATCTAAAATTTAGGTTTTTGTTCATTTTAACTAGTGAAACAGTCTAGGCTTTTTCAAAAATGTTATGCACTAAGAAAATTAAAATACTGTATTCAAGGCCATTTGCTGTTGATGTTTCTATAAAAAAAATTTTTTTGTAAGGTAAAGCTGTTTGATTCCTACATACATTCTCCCCCTGAAACTAAAACTAAGTATTATAAAAACAAAATAACTAAATTTGAAATAAAAACTAACACAGATGACTTAAAACTGAACTGAATTGGAAACAAAATTAGAAACTAGTACAGAAATAAAAACGACTTTTGTCTGGAAAAGACAAAACAAAATCACCCTGGTGCCAACTCTGGCAGCGGTAAGTTGAAACACCTTTCCTTTCGATTTCAGAGGAAGAAACTCAACAGTTTCCAAACTCAAAGGCAGATATCTTTCGGTGGCAAAACAACTTGGGGGGTTTATACGTCTACCCACGTTTACTC